>QRDG01000028.1:129951-266318 GCA_012064385.1 Puccinellia tenuiflora
ACAAATCTAGGAACCTCCAAAACCATTTTATCATGCTTTCAGAAGGTACCTGGCATGAAAATTAACTATAGCAAAGTGAGTTGATCCCTATAATCAGGAGAGGAAGAGACCCTCCCCTTTCTCGACATTTTTGGATGTCAAAAAGGATCCTTCCCCACAAAATACTTTGGTATTCCACTAATATACATTATGACAATCGTAGAAGGGAAGATATCCACCACTCATAGACAAAATCCTATTAGAATTGTTGGTTGGAGAGGGGAACTCTTGTCATATGCAGGAAGAGTGATCCTGATTAAATCTTGCCTAGCTAGTATTCCTATATACGTCATGCCGTTCTTTAAATTCCACATATGGGCCCTAGATCTAATCAACACCTAGATGCCACACTGCATTTGCAATGACTTCCAAGGCCATAGGAAACTTCACTTAGCTAATTGCAGCCTAGTATGCATAAAAAAGAGTTTGGACGCTTAGAAATTCCAAATCTCAGAGAAATCAATCTTTGCCTTTTAGGATCTTGCATCAAAAGATATATCTCCAAAGACAACAGACTTTGGAAGGTCATTATCGATCACAAGTATAAAACCAATAGACCTAACATTTTCACTAGTAATGTTGTAGGGTGCTCCAGATTTTGGAAGGAGTTATGCCAGTAGTAAAATTCATCAAACTTGGCTTTAGATGGATAGCTGGGGATGGTCAACAAATCAGATTTTAGAAGGACACCTGGTTTGGCACCTTCCCATTGGTTGTTCAATACCGGGACATCAACATAGTTTGTAATGAGAAAACCTCCAGAGATTCATCTCGTTCCCATCAATTCAGAGATGGGAACGAGCTGAAACTTACCTTTAGAAGAAACTTTTCTCATACAATGATGGAAAAATGGTTTGTTATGGACTCACTTATCTGGCAGCTAGAGGAAAAGGTGTGTATACCACTAGTTCTCTTTGACATGTTATTAATTTTAGCAGCGTGGTGTCGGTTTTTATCCTTCTATTTGGAACATGTGTGTTTCTCCAAAAATTCACATCTTCCTTACCTCACAATAAAACCATGACTAGAGATAATCTAAAAGGAGGCAACTAAAGAAAACCGGAAAACTGTAGTTTTTTGCTCTAAGATGGAATTTGTGCATCACCTAATTTTGGATGTGTAGTTGTGGTTTGTACTTGGATTTGATTTCAGAATTCTTTGGTAAAAATATAGGCCTTGATTATGGCGTATCTCGAAAAGTAGGAATGACATTATGTTTAACAATGCCATATTGTTGAATACTAAACAGGCTGGTCTTTGCTTCTGGGGGACAATCAAGAATTGGAGCATCTATGCCAGGGGTAACTCTGGAGAAAGTTCTAGACTCATGTCAATTTCCTATCAAGAAAAACTAAAGACTCCACTTCCCCTTTGTGGCTGAGTACACAGAAGATGATTCAATCAAAGCTGATGTGCACTGGGGAGATGGCTGCCAGCTGCATAATGGGTAATCTGAGGATCTCAGACGGTACCCCGACTCATACTGGTTCTCCAGACAGAGGTGTAAGCACCTTGGGCGGCAAGAAGCTGATGCTGAGCCCCACCTCCCTTCTTCATCAAGTTGAATGTTGGTCTCCATGTCAGGGCATCACCCCCCTCCCCCCCCCCCCCCCCCCCCTCCTCGGTGGAAGATGAAGCCTACTGGGAACATGTGTGCCAGAGAGGAAAGGTTTGCGATCGCCTAATCATGTTGAGCATGTGAGTTGTTACTTTTCATCTCTATTAGTTCTTGGTGCTGTAATAACTTTTATAAGAATAGCTATGCAAGAATTAGCTCTTTTCAGTTTTATTTTTGGAACTGTTTTGGGGCATGCATGCTCTATGATTAATTTTTGTAATACCAAAACATCTGGACTAATGTGGTTTCATTCTTAATGGAACCGGGGAAATCTTCCTGTTTTCTAAAAAAAGAACATGTCACCCGACTCTAATTTTTCTCGTACCATTTCGTTATAAGAAGAGTGAATTCCATTTCTTTTACAACCGGATATATACCTGTGACACTAATTACTCCATTTAGTGAATTTTTGTTTATATTATTCTTTTGAGAAACTTTGGACACTCCATTTCGGATGATTGTCCATTGGACAATGTATGAGGTGATGGTTGGAGCTCAAAAATATCAGAACAATGATGAGGAATGGAACATATGGTGTAGAGCAGGCTGAACATGATCGTCGACAGTGGCGGACCCAGGAATTTGTCGAAGCCTGGGCGCGGTGTAGTGTAACTAAAAAAATTCTCGGACAAATATAAACATCACATGGAGTAAATATTGTTTTTCAAAAGAGTTTAATACGGAAACACAAATATAATACATTGCATGTTGACAACACATTCCAATGTTCAAAGTTCACAAATTCAAATGCTCATATGCGACTTAAAGCCACTAAAAGTTCACAAATTAGATATGATAGGACAGTAACTCCCAAAGCCTAAGAAACTCCATCCATGCCGAAAGTTTCAATGTCCAAATGAAGCCACAACAGATTCTACATGATAAAAAGGAAAGACACATTAGTAAATCGTACAACAATTCTTCAAATATATACATCTTGATCCATGAGATAAAGAAATATACAGTGATAGTAATATTGATGTGCTAATTAGCCTAGGCCCACGAGGTAAAATTTTCCTCCTCTTCTTCATGGCTTGAAACCGTTGAGCAATAACACCACCATCAAGTTGTTGAAATAGCTCTCGCTCGGTGTAACATATCATCAAGTCATTAAACCATTCATTCTTGAGCTTGTTACGCAATTTGTACTTGATGATCTTCATTGCCGAAAAATCCCTCTCAACCGATGCGGTCGACACCGGTAATATTAAGGCCAACTCAATAAGCTTGTAAACCAATGGGAAGACCAAATGCTTCCCCGTTTCAACCATCTTTGTAGCCAAACTTTCAAATTTGTGCAAGTAGAAAAAGAGGAATGGACTCTCACATGGTGAATATAATTATCAAGTTGACCTCTTATGGTTGCACGATCACCATTAGAGAAATCTGCATGATAAATTGAAGATAAGCGAGCAATCTTGTCCACATCAAACATTGCAAAAGAGTCCTTTGGACTAAGGCATGAGAAGCTCTCTAATATCTCCATAGATGCTTCACAAAAGCGATGATCCATCTCAACACATATCTTGTCAATGGCAACATAGAAGATCTCAACTTTATAGAAATGGAGGTTGGTGTAGGTCATCCCATCAAGCCTAGAACGACCCCTTACCGGTATTTGTTCATCCATATGTGGAACCGGAATGCCCTTCTCTGTGCAAATTGTTGGACCTCATCAAACAAGTCATCCCAACCACTTTCTCTCATGGAGGCCAATCGATGTTTCACATCACTTACTAATTCCATTGCATGCACAATATTTAGATCTTTCTTTTGCAAAACATGTGAAAGCTCATTTGTGATGGCAAGCAACTTTATCATTAGCTTCAAAATGAAAACAAATTTGTAGTCCTCCATTTTCTCTATCCAACCCGCCGCTTGGGTCAATCCACGGCTTTCATCATTGATCTCACGGAGAACAAACAATGTTCCCAACCACATTTGGTGAATGCGAAGCAAAGTTGTATAGTGTGGACCCCATCTAGTATCCCCGGGCCTAGTGAGATTTGTTTCTTGATTCAATCCTCTTCCACTAGATATCTCACCCCTCTCAAGCATATCCACAATATGTTGATGATGTTCTTCCCTAAGCACATCTCTTCTTTTGCAAGATGCACTTGATGTGTTCACAATCCCGGAGATGTACTCAAAGAAATTATATATGGAAGAACAAGAACTAGCAACGGAGACAACTACCAATTGCAAACGATGAGCAAAGCAATGAATATAGAAGGCATAAGGGTTTGCATCTAAGATCTTCTTTTGCAAGCCATTGAATTCACCTCTCATATTGGAATCCCCATCATATCCTTGCCCTCGTAGCCTATGAATAGATAGCTTGTAACGATCTAGAATGCGAATAAGCGCATCCTTGAGTGCCTCTGATGTAGTCTCACGGACATGATATAGAGAAAGAAACCGCTCAACAATCTTGCCTTCATTATTCACATACCTACAACAAAACGATTACAAGAAGGTTAAATAAAAATATGGAGCAATAGGTAGGTATAATAATAATAACAAGACAACACCACTAACCTCAACATTACCGCCATTTGCTCTTTCACGGATATATCACGTGATTCATCAATAAGAACGGAGAAGTTCTTATCACCAAGTTCTCCCATATCACCTTGGTGACTTCTTGTGCACAACACTTGGAAAGATCCTTTTGGATTTTGTGAGAGATCATCTTGGAATTTCCACCATGCTCATAAGCATGCTTCACCTTTTCATCCTTTTCTTTATACCATTCTACCAACTCACGGAAGTTTCCCATGTTAAATGAACTAAGAGATTCATTATGACCACGAAATGCCAATCCTTGAGCAATGAGAAATCTTGCACAATGCAAAGAAGAAGTCAAACAGATCTTATAAAGTTCTTTCGGATTCCTTGGATGCACGAGCTAGCTTTGTAGACACACTTTGTCTTTGATTGCTAAAATCATCACAATGCAACCTTGCCCTATTGTGATCACTATTTGGACCACCAACATGCTCGGGCAAAGCTTTATAACCATGCTTCCAATCACTAAACCCGGTTTTGGTGAAGACTTCACTACCAAAACGGTTTGCACTTCCAAGTGGCTTGAAAAGAAAGCAATAGAAACAATAAGCCTTATCACGAGACTCGCTATATTCTATCCAATCAAATCTATCATACCATGATTTTGAAAAACCTCTAGATCCACTTCCCACCGTAGGAAAGTTCACAATTGGTTGGGTTGGACCCTTCAAAAGGTATGCTCTTTTCACTTGGTCTTGCAAATTTGGATGATATTCATTGATTTGTTTTCTAAGAGCGGGATCACACACTATTTCATCCGGATTGAAAACATGCTCTCTTCCTCCACATTTTTAACATTTGGTTGCGGTGATGGTTGGGGTAAGCTTCTTCTATCAACCAAAAATCTTCAATTTCTGAAATTTGAACAATTTATCAATTATTAGTCAATACTTCAAGGTTCAAATCAGTTGAGGTGAGTAAATCATTTTCAATGTCCCAAATTCGGTTTTACAAGTCAAACCGAATTCACCTAAAAATAAGCAATGTAAGTTAAGAAAGTATACCTATTTGTCTTCTCCCTGTGTAGTCGACGAGCTTGCTTGATTAGACGCCGGGGCCGTGTCATCTCGCCGGCGCTTGCGGCCGCTGCCGCCAGATGTGGCTGCCGCTGGGCATGGCCACTGCTGCCTGGGACTCCCGCCGCCGCCCGATGGATCTCCAGCAGCCGCTGCACCTGCCAGATCCTTCGTCCTCATGGTCCTGCCGCCGTCAAAGGCTCAGTCAGATGGCACCGCTGGGTTGGAGAAGTCGCAGCGGCGGCGGGCCGGCCGGACTGGCAAAGGGTTTCTAGACTGGTATACGATTGGAGAATGGGGAACGGACGACGAACAACTATATGAGGCTCTCAGCTCTCGCTGCCTCTTTCCACCGCGAGGAGCGGCCAACTAGATGCCCAAGCCCATCGCCTTAAGGCCCCCAGGCACGAGCCAGTTTTGCCCCAGCTCAGACTCAATTTCATCGCTAAAAACGATTGATTTAACGAAGCGAGCGCCAGCGAAGCCCGGGCAAGCGCCGGGTAGCAGGGACGCTGCGTCCGCCCATGATCGTCGATGATATCATATGATACTTACATATTTTATCGCGCCATGTCGATCTAACATGCCAATCTTATCAATAAACACGTAACATTTGAAACAGGGTAAATTTGTATATAAAATCCCTAAACGGTCAAAATATGTCTTATATTTTAGAGAGTACATCTTGCTTGTAAATTACAGTCTAAACGCCTATGATAAAGCAAAGAAAAGAATAATACTCCCTCCGATCCAAACTAAGTGTCGATGATTTAGTATAAACTTTATACTAGACTATTACTGCATCTCCGGCACTTATTATGGATCGATAACTAAAAGTAAAAAAAAAAAAGGTTGCGGTCCTTCGGACAGCTGAAATTTCAAACTTCAGACATAGCGTGACACAGGCACACAGTACTACTTCAGTCCGTCTGCCACTCACACCCATCCCATTGGACCGACTAATGGGCCCACCCACTTATTTCGGGGAATCGGGGCAGAGGCGGGACCCACTCCCCGCAACGTGTAACGCGCCAAGGTGACGGAGCCGTGAGCGAACCGTAACGGTTCCGTGGGTCGCGCCCCGTCCCCCATCACCATAACCTGCGCATCCCCGGCACCCAGCGGCCAGCGAGCGGGGGTAACGTCGTCACCCTAACGCTGCCGCCGTGGCCGGGAGCGGAGCCCGCGGCGCAGCCCTAACGCCATCCCATGGCCTCTTGCGACGACGACTTCGGCCTCCTCGGTGACGCCGCCCACCCCGCTCCCCAGCCTTTCCGCCCAGCCGGCCCCGCCGCAGCAGGCCCAGGTCTTCTGCTTCGTCGACGCCGCGGCCGCGGGCTCCGGCGCCGGCGCCGGCGCCTTCGTGCCGGCCCAGGAGGAGGGCAACCACAGCTCCGACCGTGGAAAGGCGTCGCACCACTCCAAGCGGCGGAGGGACCGCGCGGAGGAGTCAGCGATGGGGGCGAGTACTGCTCCTACATCAGCGGCGGCAGGCGGTGGGAGGAAAGGGCCGAGGCGCTCGTCTGACTACCGAAGGACCGAGAGGAGTGGACGGACGGTGCCATCAGCAGTCTCCTCGACGCCTACACGAACCCGGTATCGAACAGCTCAGTCCGGGGGAATCTCCGGGGGCGGGACTGGGAGGACGTCGCCGCTTGCCGTCACGGACGGCCAGGGGAAGGGCAGCGGGGGCAGAGCGTGGAGCAGTGTAAGAACAAGATCGACAACCTCAAGAAGCGCTACAAGGTAGAGTGTCAACGCATACGCCGGCTCCGCCTCGGCCAGCCATTGGCCCTGGTACAAGCAGATGGAGCAGATTATTGGAAACTCCGCGTCGCCCGGCACCCCCAAGCCGCTGGCGGCCACCAACGACGAGAAGCCGGGGCAACAGCAGCAGCAGCACGCCAACAAAAGGTGCCTCATTTCTACATCTTCGCTGTGATTGATTTGGGGATCTACGTTTTGTAGATAATGAGGATCTAGAGACGAGCTGATGTTTCCCATTTCAGGTACCCTTCTTCCGGCACTGCCCCCCTGACAATGGTTCCCTGTTCCAGAGTAACCCCTCTCTCAAATCCGAAATGGAAAAGGGTACTTCTGAAGATTGGGGGCACTGCATTGGCTGGAGAAGCACCTCATAATGTTGACCCAAAGGTATTATCTTTGAGATATGTTCTGATCTTGTTGATGTCTTGATTTCTTCACAGAGAGCTTTGTGATCTTGCCAGGTGATCATGCTGGTTGCCAGAGAAGTTCAAGTGGCATGCCGCCATGGCGTCGAGGTAAACTGAATACATCTATTCTAGATATCCTTTTTGTTCATATGAAGCGAGGCACGTCAAGCTGATGTTGCATTTTTCCAATCAGGTTGCTATTGTCATGGGAGGTCGGAATGTATTCTGCGCTGACTCTTGGGTTGCTGCCACAGGCACTGATAGAGCTTCAACCCATTCGATTGGGTAATTTTTCCGGAATCAATGTCGTTGTTAGGTTTCTCAATGCTAAAAGGGTTCTGCTTGCATACTACAACATCACTCTTTTTTGTTACTCAATGGAGTAGTATACATCTAGAGATTTTCCTTTGGTTTTGTTCCAGTGCACAGATTGGTTGAAGACTGGTCTTGTCAATAAGACTAATTTGGGACTGTTCTTCACATGGTCGTTTTGTTGTATACCGAGCATCTATAATTCTATATTGCTGTGCTAGTATAAATCCATATAGTTCACTGAAGCCACACATGATTATAGGCATAGCCGGAATATAGTAACTCACCGAGAGTAAGAAACCCCAAGTGCTTGCTTTAGTAAAAAGTATATTTTAGTATATCATGTAAACTTATTTGTGTAATTCAGTTGTTTTTTAGGGTGCTAGGTGGTCTCGAGCAAGCTGCCAAGCTTTGTTAGAACTTTTATTACCTTGTTTTTTTAAGTTGGCCAATTTCATGTGCCGCTGCTCCTGAATAATACCTAAAAGAATTGTGTAATTGTTCTACTTTGATCTTGACTAGGTATGATCTTAAGCTGTAGACCATGGCAAGTGCAGAAAAGGCTATTCCGTGATCTTCTTCATTTCAACCCCGATCATATTGTTTTAGTGCATCAGAATTGGTAGCCTTGGTTTGTGTTTGTGTGTTTCAGTAGGCAATTAAACATTCACATCTTTGATTTCCTACTACGTAATAATGACTAATGGTGCTCAATTTTCATATTGCTTATTCTTTTTCTCGTTTTTACATCTTTAGCTAGAACACACGAGTCTTGATGCTAACCATCAGGCCTGCATTAAAGTTTCTTGTGGATCCTAGCTTTCCTTCTGTGCTATTCAAGAATGTGTGATGAGGTTTTCTACATTTTGTATGTATAAATAACGCTCTGTAAAAATTCAGAATGATGGCAGCAGTGATGAATGCAGTATTGCTCCAAGCATCACTGGAAAAGATTGGTGTGGACACACGAGTCCAAACTGCACTGATGATGCAAGAGGTTGCAGAACCATACATAAGGCGGCGAGCCATACGCCATCTTGATAAAGGAAGGGTTATTATCTTCGGTGGAATTGGTGCTGGTATAGGAAATCCACTTTTTACAACAGATACAGCTGCTGCACTGAGAGCTTCGGAAAGTATGTTGGCGAATCCTCTCCCAAACCCATTCCTGTAATTTCCAAAGGCTTGTTCTTAGCTCTTGTTCAATATTTAGCTTGCACTTGCATCTTTGCTTCCTTAGATGTGTATTTTTTTTCTATGAGAAAGAGAGCATCAGCTGTTATGGAGAGGTAATCTAACCAGATGTGCTGTCAACCAGTCAATGCAGATGTTGTCCTTAAAGGTGTCGCTGGAGATGATGAATATGGTTGTCCTCCTAGGAGCAACAGTAGTGCACAATTTGAGCACATCTCATTTAGGGAGTTAGCAGCAAGAGGAACCAGCAAAATGGATATGACAGCAATCACATGCTGTGAGGAGAACAATATTCCCGGTTAGTTTCTCTATGAATTTGCCGCAACAAAGTTGTGTCAGCACCTTCTCGGGCAGTTTCAATAAGTTGATTTTTGTGTGTACTTTTCTTGCAGTTGTCATCTTTAACATGTTAGAGCCTGGTAACATCTCCAGAGCTATTTGTGGCGACCAAGTAGGTACATTAGTTGACCAATCAGAAGGATCACTTAACTTACAAGGCGGATCAGCTTTGTTGTAGCTTTGGGACAGCATGCCTCTTCTCCGAGTGGATTGGGGGAGGGGGGGGGGGGGGGGGGGGGGGGGGGTAATGTTCCTCGGATAGAAGGCTCACACCTTGTTTCGCACGAGGTGTTTGTTGTGTAATATCTGTTGTAGCGGCTCTGCCATGAGAAGTTTATTTAATTCTAGTGTCTGTCTGTAATGTGATTGTTAGATTAGTTCAAGAGCCTTGTGTAAAGTGGTTTTATGCCCAGGTCAGATCACCAGAATGTAGTGTTGTAACTTGTAACAATGTTGTTTGAGTTGTAGTGTTGTAATGCAAAAAGACATCTTGCCTCATTTCGTGCCCTGTTGAGTGATAAACTGTGCAAAGCAACATGGCATGGATATAATGAGGTAGTTTACATACCCAATTTCTTCTGAAGAGAAGACATCAGCTATTGTGAACGCAAAGTCCGGTTGCGGGAAAATGCCGAGGGCGTTTTAACAAATAACGCCTTATTGAATTCAATCTGCCAACGTTGCTGTGGAGTAGTATGTGGTTCATTACATATCTGTGTATGTATTCCCAATTTGGCTTTCTGAAGTAATCGAACCACAATCTGTTAGTAAATGAAATTCTTAAGCGAACATTTGAGAGATAATTTCAGCTGTTATTTAATCTTTACTAGCTGTCCAGTGTTCTTTGTTGATTGTTAGATTCTGGTCCATAAGATATCTGCAACCGCTGTCGGCACACATCCATTCTTTCCAACTAGGCCACTTGCATATATGATCCATACAAGGTCTGTCAATCTCCTCTACTTGCATCCATAGTTGGATACAAAAAATCAATAATGTACACAAGCTATCTGTAGCATCAAGTATTAACTTCCTGGACAGAGTCTTGGAAAGAACTGTCCTAGTCACCATTTGAACGTTATCTGGATCTGGCGTGGTCGAGTGGAGCGGATCAGGCCCTTTGCGCCTAAACAATGAGATTTATTACCAACACGCCACGGTCTTATGATCTATCCTCTGATGAAGCTCTGCGTACGTGACAGATCAATCCGAGAAACGGACGAGGGTGGGTGATCATGACGGAGGATGACTTGGTGGCTCGCTACATCGTCGGCCAGAACGGCATGTAGCGCAGCCAAGCTGGTGGTTCCCCTGCCGCCGTAGTTGCCTCCCTGCCGTCCCCGGCCATGCTTGCTCCGGCGGAGGAGCAGGAAGACGGGGCGGCGTTGGCGGTGGCCATGGTAGACCTGGGGCACAGGAAGAAGCTTCGGGACCCTAGCTCCATCACCTTCTCCCTCGGGTCCAGACCTGAGCAATTAGTCCAAAACATTTGTTCACTTGCTGAATGATTACTACCGCGAGTTAATGCATCGTAAAAAATGGCCAATGGTTGCTGAGACCGACTTGACACGTTTCTCCAGGTGCAAGAAACATACCCTCCAAGCAGAACTGGGAGTAGTGCAGGCCGAAGGCCGCCGGGTCAGACGACGGCAGCAAGGGCCGCCTGCCTTCCTTGACGTAGAGCTCCACGGCGGCGGCCACGAGGTCCGCCACGCTCCACTCCGCTGACGCCATCACGTGCAGCGGCCACATGCTCCGCAGCACCGCCACGCTCACCAGCACCTTGCTCGGCGTCCTCCGAGCCGCCGGCTCTGGCTCCGGCATGGCGTCCGCGGCGCGGAAGCTCCTGCCCCTCACGCCGGCGAGCAAGTCCGGCTGCGTCTTGGGCCTCTGCTTCGGAAGCTGGTGCCTCTGCTCCGCCCCGCGCCCGTGGAACGACGCCGACCGCTGCCCCGGGCCTCGCACCAGCTCCCGTCCAAGTCCTACCTCATGCCTTTGCCGGTCGCCGGAGCAGCTCGCGTGAGGAGGCATCGCGGGCGCTGGTGGATGATCGGCAAGAACAGCCGCGGAACAGCTCCGAAACTCCGGGCGATCAGACGGAGTGAGCACGGATCACGGTTGCCGGCGGGAAGATGCACGGGCACCGGACGGCGAAGTTGTCCATGCAGAGCAGAGCATGCCGTGTGGAGCTGCCGCTGATCCTATGGCCATATAAGGACGGGCCGAGACGAAGGCGAAACTGAACCGCAATCAAAGCTAGTAGAACCGAACTTTCAAATCAGACGTGAGAAGCACAATCAAAGCGAGAACAAACTGGGACGTGACTTGTACCGGAGAAAAGGCGAGAACGGCACGGAAGATATATACACATGGAATCATTCTAACCATTTGCTTGTGTCAATAATTGGAGTAGCGAGCACCTCCCGTCCACACAAATAAATCCCATTTTATTTACTGTATTGACGGTCACCTTTAAGGGGCTTTTATTACAAATAATGCAAGAATAAAAGAAAAGATAGGATTGCGATGTCTTGCTTACTTTATGATTATTACTATTCCAATATTAAATTCCACTAGATTTTGCTTGATTACTGCATAGAAAAAAAAAGGAATGCTTCCAAGAGTTTTGGGTCAACTATTTTTTTTTCTGTAAAATATGGTACATAATAATCCCTACAAATGTCCTAAAGATTTATTTTTCGTGCAAAAAAAGATTTAATCTTACATTAAATAACTGGCGAAGGAAAAATATATAAAGATTCGTATCTTCCATTTTTCTATAAAAAAACTTTGAATAAAAGGGGCCCCAACATGGAGAGTGAAATTTGTGATCTCCAGAGAGCATGCCCCCTTTATATAAAGAAATTCAAAAAACCGAGATAAAAACATTAAAAAATATAAAATAATCTAGCGTGTAGATATTACAATAAGTCACGTGCCAGGATATTTATGTGAAAAGAAAATCTTTGATTTGTGGTCTCAGTTCAAAAGTAGAGAACTAGATTAGTCTTTTAGAATTTGAAAAGGCAAATAAATTGTGGTTTTCATAAAACCGAAATGCGAAAATGACACATGAGTTTTTTTTTGGGAAGAATGCTATCTTGGAGAGCGTGTCTCCTGAGCACATTTTGAAAAGATCGTCCTAACATAATACGAGTAACATCGGTATATTATTTACATAATCGAGTGAATTCTAACTTTTATATCATGTTTGTTCATTTGTGACAGAGTTTACCCCATAGAGATATTTCTCTGCCACTTTTACCCTGAGTTGTTTCATTTGTCAAGTATTGTCCCATTTAACATTTTTCACGTTTCTACCCGACTTGTCCCACTTGTTGGGGCAATGTGGTTGGTGATCTAGATGCCAATTTGAAAGGGTAAATCTCAGCTAAGTTTGTACTCTCTACCCTGACGACCATATCAACATTCTCGCCCGCCCTACAACCCGTCCCAGCCTACTTAAACACACGAGTAGTGAGGATGTGCCTAGCTAGTTTAACCTTCCAAGTAGGAATCCTACCTAGGTAACACTTGACACAATGTAACAACTTTGGGTAAAACATGGCCGAAAAGTTTAAATGGGGTAAATATTGTAAAAAATGTACGAATTGAGGGGAAAAGGTGGACTCCACCCTACACCACATTATAGTGCAATTTACAAGCCAAAAATAATGGAATCATTTTCATGTTGCTAATCATTATATACATGTATTGGTGGCCAATCTTTTAATGGACTAATCAAATATTCATATGAGAGTAGCCGATGTTGCACACTCGTGTGCTCACTTTATCACTCATACACCTGGTGAAGAACAATTTATATTTATATGAAAATGTAACTGTTCCCATGTAATAATTTCACATATACATGTGGAAGTACTTGTACACGTGCAATTGTGTAAAAACAAATGGTGCACAGAGAGAGAACCAACCCTTAGTTGGATGGTTAGGAGGGTGGTTGTACCCCCAGCCCACCAGATTTTAAACCCCGGGTTTGACATGGTGTTTCTCATATTAGGCGGAATATTTTTCAGTAGGAGGCGACGTTTTCGTCGATAGCAAGGCGGCTGTGCTGACTTCGTCAATCTCAAGACATGATCCACCGACTCAGTATTTCGGAGGTATTCATAGGGGTAGGGTGTGCGTGTGTGCGTTCATAGGAGTGAGTGTATACGCGTATATGTGAGCGTCTGTGTTGTACTGTGTTTCGCAAAAAAAAAGAGGTGCACATAGAGTATATATATTGATAGGTACTGTATTCTTCTTTTAATGAGAGAGGCAAGTGTGGCCTAAAAAAAAGAGAGAGCGAGGAAAAAGAGGTAAACAAATACAAGCTCAACCCCAGCTCCAAAAGCCTATTTTGCTAGTTTGGTAGCTACGTGCGGTGCGGTGATAGTTTGGTAGCTCCGCGTGCAGGAGGCTAGAGGAGAGCACGGCGGCGTGCTGCACGCCTTGCGAAAGCAGCCGAACCGACGGCGACGGGGACGAGTGAACTCACGATGGCCGGCCGGATTCTCGACCCTGTCAATTCACGCAAGCACCTTCCGCGTCGTGATACGAAGCTTCCAATTAGCCTCCCTGTCGTGTGCAAAACCAGGTCGCATGGTCGTTCAGCACAGGATAATTGGAGAGCTCTTTGGAACAGAATGGATCGATTGGACTGGAGTCTTCCTGGGTTAGGAACCGGTCGCGGCGGGGCGGCGCCGGAAAGCGAGGGGACGTACACGGTGGAGCTCGCTACTGGGGGCGGTCGGGCGCGGCGGGCTAGATGCTGGTGACGATGATGTCGACCGCACGGCAACTTGCGTCGCGGCCGGGGGCCGGATCCGATGCACCCGTGCCTCCCGTTCGATGAACAATCCACGGTTCCGGTTAGTCGCAGAAGCGTTGGTCTCTGATGGACGGTTTTGGTGCCAGGATCGACGTCACGTGGAGATTGTCTTCGCACTGCTTGATCGGATGCATTCTCGGAGTCTCATCATCGGACACGATAGGATATATATTGGGAATTTGGGATGGCTCGGCGAGGATGGCCGGCGGCTCAGTGCGCACTCAGTTCGGAAGCGTCGCTGTTACCTTTAATTACGGATTGGTGATTTGGTGGTGATGGTAAAGTCTAACCTGGTAGTAGGTATTACCGTTTTGCATTCAAGCCCCTAATAAAATGATCTATCCGCGATCCCCACTTACCGTCTCGTGAGAAAAAATAGTTTGCAATTCCCCTCCGTGTTGAAAGCGTATTTTATTGCTAAGTCCCCGTTTGGAAAGTCGTTTAATTTCACCCCTGTAATTCCCTAGCTCTGTATTTTTCGGCGCGCACCTAAGTTTGAGGGGGAAAATATACGAACCTGTGGAGGTTCGTAATTCTGTACCCCGATTTTGACTAACAAACGCTCATCCAAACGGGCCCTAAGTGGTTTTATTGTTTAGGCGAACCTACGCGTCCTCTGGATGATGGATTTGCTCGATCCTCCCTCTCGCTCGTTGTCCAATGAAATCACCCTGCACCGTTCGATGGGATCTCCGTGTCATTTCACCTCGCTCCCCCCCCCCCCCCCCCCCCCCCCCCCCCCCCGCCTCGCAGAAACGAATTAACCCCTACTAACCGAGACTGTGCTACACTTGTAGTCCTCGCAGTCTGCGACGAGCGCCCAACGCAGCCACGCATTCACGACAGATTCCTCGGACCTGGACAGTGGCTTGCTACGTAGGTCCCTCGTCGACGTCGCTTCTCCTTCAAGCCACAGTCATCGTCAGAGAAGACTATATTCGCGGTGTATGCAACTCCAGGTGTAGGTGCTTGAAGCATCAACTATGGCTATTGATGACCCATAAGTGTAGTGGATCGCAACAGTCTTCGCGGGTAGTTTGACCCTAATTTATTGATTCGACACAAGGGGAGCCAAAGAATATTTATAAGCCTTAGCAGTTGAGTTGTCAATTCAACCACACCTGAAAAGGATTTCTCTCGAAGCAATTTATCAGTAGTAACAGTGATTTGATGGCAGCAGTAGAATAGTAACAGCAAGTAGTAAAATAAAGACAGCAATGATAACGGTAAAAGTAATGATTGTAAACAGCGGGATTAAAACACCGTAGACATAGGGACAGATAGACGGGCGTTGCATGAATAAGATAGCTCATGAAATGAACATAACTAAGCACGAAGCAAATAAATATATAAATAGCATCCAAGTATCAAACAGTCATAGACATGTATTCCTAATTTAGCCGTACGTGCTTACAATAAGAACTTGCACGACATCTTTTGTCCTGTCATCCGGTTTCAGCCGGGCCAATTAAGGAACAAATGGCAATTAAGGTGTTCCTTTTAATAGAACACCGGATCAAAGCATTAATACACAATGAATACATGTAACCCTCGAGTTGCCAACCATTCCCATCGATGTCCCCATTTCTATCACTCGGGGTCTCCGGTTCCGGTTGACAACAAGTGCATACAACTAGTAGATAGGATCCAAACAACAATTATACTCATGCAAACATAAGTGTTCAGATCTGAAAACATGGCACCCGGGCCCAAAGTGAGAAGCATTAAGCATAACTAGTTGCACCAACGATGATTAACATAAATAGAGGATACTAGTCATCGTGCCCTAACAATTTGGCATCGAATTACATGAGCAATCTTATTCAATCCCTTCCATCCCCTTGCCTACAGCAGGGAACTACTCACACATGGAGGGGGACGACATGGATGGTTGATGGAGAGGCGTTGGCGGTGACGATGGCGGCGATCTCCACTCCGGCAGGGTGCCGGAACAGCAATCCTGGACCCCGAATTTAGGGTTCGTGATGGCGGCGGAGCTCCGTAAGGTTTCTGGAAAAAGTGTTCGGGGGCTTGCGTTTTTAGGTCGAAAGGGGCTTATATGCGAAGGGGGGCCGAGAGGCGAGGTCCCAGGGGCAGGGGCGGCCTCCTGCCGCGGCCTGGACCCACCCGCGTGTCGGACCCGCCCCTGCTCCTGGGGTGGCCCCCCCTCGCGGTTTTCTAGCTCCGTGGCTCTTTTCCACTTTTATAAATTTTCTGGAATTTTTCGCGAACTTCTGAACCCTGCACAAAAGAAAGACACCAAATGCAATTCTGCTGAAAACAGCGTCAGTTCGGGTTAGTTCCAAACAAATTCATTAATAATCAGAGGCAAAACAATAGCAAAGTGTTTGGAAAAGTAGATATGTTTGCGACGTATCAGCTCCCCCAAGCTTAGCTTATTGCTTGTCCTCAAGCAATTCAGTTGACAAACTGGATGTGATAAAAGAAACTTTGACAAACACATTTGCTTCATTTAGAGCATAGAAGTTTAAACCATGATCAGTATTTTAATAAGCACAAGAGAGAAGTTACAAAAACAATAGAACTAAAGCAATCATGGAGACTTATGCAAAACTCACAATATGCTAACAAGTAATAATTTAAACATGCAAACAAATAGCACCGATGCAATGCATATAACTAGGCATGGTAAAGTGATCTCTCGCTTGCCCCTTTTGTGGGGCAAAACATAAATGTCGGGCACCTCTTGAGACATTAAACGGTGACTAGATGTAAAGTTATCAGAATTGAGAAGTATCTCAAACATGCTCCAATCATTAAAATTTTGGGACAAAGCACGTTATACTCAGAATGACAGCAATGCTCTATAAGATGGTGCTCAAAGAAGGATGACGACTCAACATAAATATGTAAAAGAAAGACCCTTCACAGAGGGAAGCAGGGATATATTAATCATGTGCTAGAGCTTTTTATTTTTATAAGCAGAAGTAAAACAGTTTTGAGAGATGCATGCTTTCGTCAACGATTTCACAACAGAGAGGCTATCTAGTCCCTCATAACAAGCAAGGCTTTTAGACTTGTGAGAGCAGCTGGTTTTTAGAGGAGCGAGTACGCTCCTCTTTCTCCTTGGTTTCACCACTGTCCAATGTTTGAGCTGATTTCTCAGATTTTGCATTGCATGGAGGAGAATGGTGAGTTATATTTATATTTAGCTTAAGCTGCTCTCGGGTTGATTCAAGTGAAGACGTAATCCATCAACACCGGGTGAAAAGGGGGAAATGACCTTGCTTGTCACAAGTTATATCTAGCCCTCTACTGCTTCCTCATGAGCTAAAAACAGAGACATAAAAAGAAGCATTTTTTGAATGATTTAAAGGTAGCACATGATAAATTTACTTGGAATGATGGTGAAATACCATATGTAGGAAGCTATAGTGGACTCAAATGGAATACTTTGGCTTAAGGAAAATGGATGCACGGATGGACAATTACACCCAGTACAAATGGAGGCTAGCAAAAGACTCGGGAGCGACCGATCAAGAGCACTACTGTCATAATCATGCTTTGCGACAAAATCAATCAATGAATAAAGCATAAGAGTGATACTACAATTCTAAGCACAATAAACCGTCAAGGCTTAACAGACTTTATTTTTATTCTTTAACATGTGTGAACATGTGCCAAGTCAATCCAAATAAATCTTTTGGAGGAGGATCTCACTTCAACATACCATATTATAAACAATGCAAAACATGCTCATGTCTACATGACAAATTAATCACTCTTAACAAGTTGAGGCTAAGCATAGGAATCCATAAAAACTAAGTAATATTATCTACGCAACATTCTACCATAGCAAACTAAAACATGAGCATGAGGATAAGCATATGTACAAAAATGAAAACAAATAGAGTTCATACCGAATTTCCTCATCAAATCCGCATCGCCAAACATCATCATTATTGCATAGACACTTGCACAACCGAAAGATATGGAAATAATAAAAATGTGCAAGTATCGTCACAAATACTGGTTGAACTCTGAAACAACTACAAAACGAAGATGACGAGAAAATATTTTTGTGTTTTTCGAATAGCGAAAGGAATATCGCAGAAATAGAAGAGAAATCTTTTTGTTGTTTTCAATTTGGGAAGAAGCGACTAAAAACGAAGTAGAAAACAAACGAAAAAGAAACAAAAGAAAATATTTTTGGTCTTTTTGATTATGAGAAAGAAGAGGCAAGCAAAGAGGAAATCTTTTTGGAGTTTTTATTAATAAACAAAAAGAACAACTAAGGCGACTGAGCAAATTGAAAAGAGCGAAAAGAAAGCAAAAAGAAAACTAATGAATATACAAAGGAATAACGAAGACACCGACATATGATAGTTGAGTGAACGAAATGAAAAGATGTCGGTGAGAAATACGTACTCCCCCAAGCTTAGCCTTTAGGCCTAAGTGGGATCTATCTACCACGGCGGCGGCACGCCCCAGTTCGCGCCCGTTTGTGGCTGTCACTGCATATCCTGTGGCTCCTCCTCCGGTTCCTCCTCAGGGACTAATGATGCGAGGTACTCATCCAGCACCTCCTCGGGAAATGAATATCCGTCCCTAGCAACAGTGTCAAACAAAGCAGGAGCAGGTAATCTCACAAAGCGAGGGTTATCCAGATCAAAACAAAATAATAACCTATACTGCAAATTCTCCAAAGTGGAATCATAAGTGACATAGTGGTGAGTTTTCATTGCGGCAAGATTAAGCCTAATAAAATCCAACTCTAGATCATCCTCTCTAGGAGGAAGCATGGCAGTAGCAAGCATGATCGAAGCAATAATGCCTCCATAAATAGGCCCTCTAACCTTGTTAGTGCTAATATGACGAGCGATAAGAGCGCCAATGTTATAAGTTTCATCACAATTAATAGCGGCGGCAAGAATAGCAAGATCAAGACTAGTCATGTTACTCGTGTTATCCCGGTGAAGGATACGACGAGCAATGACATAGCCCAAATACCTCACAGCTGGAAACTGAATGCTCCCAAATTTTGCACGCGTAGAGTCTCTCCAATCATCATGACAGATTCCGGCATAGAGCTCCTTGAGGTACTGGGGTTGCGTGTTCATCTTGCCTGTGAGCCCCGAGTTCCTCACTCCTAAAGCGCTGCAAAACTCAGACAAAGGCATTCTACAAGGTCGCTCATATAGCATGAACTCCACACTAGGGTGATATGGATCATCATTGAAATTAAATCTTTGCACAAAGATGTTAGTGAGCTTAAGATATTGGGGCCTCTCCACTGATACAATATTTGTCAACGATGCATTAGTGACAAGACTAGTAAATTCATTGTGTATACCTGCAGCTTCTAGAAATTCATAACATGGGTATACCGATAAACGCACATCCGTCTCTCGAGCAAGCACAATAACACCAAGTGGCTCCAAATCTTCATTATATGAAGGCCTCATTGGTGCATTAGAACTTGACCCTCTCGTTTCTCGACGAGAAGAGGGATCCTTCTTCTTAAAGATCCCACCTAAATTGAACTTAGGCATGTTCTTCCTTTTCTGAAAATTTTCAACAAACCTCATAAAACTTGAAAATAAAATATAGGAAGTGCATTAGACTATTCCTACAACTCAATATCAACTAGTACATGCATCAAATCCATCTAACAAGCTACAAATCAAGCATGCAAGTTCATATTCAAAGTCATAAACAACAACAAAATACTCAACTTATACAAAACCATTCAAGATTCTAATTGGAGGAGTGAAGGAGTCACATACCGGAGAGGATTTGCTCCAAATTTCAGCAAGAATAATGGGCTGAACAAAGAGATCGAAAATCCCAGCACTCAAGAACAAAAACTTGGGTTTGAGCAATGGGGGAGTGATTTTTCGAGAGAGAGGGAGTGTGTGGGAGGCAGCTCACCTGGTGGGGCCCTCCAGGGGCACAGGCGGCCCTTGGCCGCGGCCAAGGCCTCACCCGCGGGTGGGACCCGCCTATGCCCCTGGGGTGTCCCCCAGGTCAGCCCCAATCACTCCTGTGTCTGTTTAAAAATAATAAAATTCATGTAATTTTTCTAGAATTTTTCGAAAACTTTTACATAAGAACTTAAATAAGATCAAAATAAGCTAATAAAACAGGATAATTGTATTTAAAAAGGACAAACTAAGCAAGAAATAAAAATTACAGAAAAATTAAAGATGAGCAATAGAAGAAAATTTAATGAATCTTGATGTCTTTATGTTGCTAAATTTGGTTTGTTAGCAAGGTTGATCAAGTCTTGCTACCACACCAAATTTATTTGACATAAATTATTCAATATTCAACAGACAATCACGTTACCTCATATTGAATAGGAATTGTCCCAATCATGAGAGTTTCATATTTTCTTGAATGTGTATGAATAGGACAATCAATAGTTCCAATCTTGATGGATTCAATATTCTCAATGGAGTTCAAACCAATTTTGGTATTGATCTTCTTTGGAAAGTCACCGTGTGTTCTTTATCATCAACGTTAAAAGTAACTTTTCCTTTATTGCAATCAATAACAGCCCCTGCAGTATTAAGAAAAGGCTCCCAAGAATAATAGACACATTATCATCTTCAGGCATTTCCAATACCACGAAGTCAGTTAGGATTAAACAATTAACAACTTTAACAGGAACATCCTCACAGATACCAATGGGCACAGCAGTGGACTTATCAGCCATTTGAAGGGAAATATCAGTAGGAATAAGCTTATCTAATAAAAGTCTCTTATAAAGAGAAAATGGCATAACACTAACTCCTGCACCAAGATCACATAAAGCAGTTCTAACATAATTATTTTTAATGGAGCAAGGAATAGTAGGTATACCTAGATCACCAAGCTTTTGAGGAATCTTGCCGTGGAAAGAGTAATTAGCAAGCATAGTGTAGATTTCTTCAATAGGGATTTTTCTTTTATTAGTAATAATGTCATTCATTTATTTTGAATAGGGAGGCAACTTAATAGCATCTGTCAAAGGAATTTGCAAAAGAGGGGCTTCCTCCATTCACAGAATTGATTATAGTGTTCTTCTTCCTTAGCCTTCTGAGATTTAGATGGAAAAGGCATGGGTTTTTGCACCCATGGCTCTCTCTCTTTACCATGTTTTTTAGCAACAGGAGGTGCAGTCTCCTCCTCCTGTTCTTCAGGTTCATTAGTATCATTATCATGCTCATTACCACTTTCAGTTTCAGCATCTGAATTAGAGACAACATTAGGATTATTACTTGTAGGTTCTTTATCAAGTTCCATATTACTAGCTTCTCCTAATTCTTTATGTTTCTTCTTTTTCTTTTTATTTTTAGGGGAACTAGTAATATTATTTTCAACCAGTTGAGATTCTTGTTCAATTCTTTTAGGATGTCCCTCAGGATAAAGAGGATCTTTAGTAAAGATACCTCCTCTAGTTAAAACACCACAAGTTTGTTTATTACTTTGTGTAGGAATTCCAGCAAGCAAGTCTTTTTGCACTTTAGTAATTTGTTCAAGTTGAGTTTGGACCATATGAAAATGCTTAACAAGACCTTTGACATCATTAGCAGTTTTCTCCAAGACAGAATGCAAATTTTTAATAACCAGGGTGTTATCATTTAATTGTTCTTGAATTTGCATATTAAAATGAGTTTGTTTAACAATAAAGTTATCAAATTCATCCAAACACTGACTAGGAGGCTTACTATAAGGAATATCATTAACAGTAAAATTATAAAGAGAGTGTACCTCTACCATAGGTGGGTGAGTGGTAGGCTCACATAAAGTTTCAATTGAAGGTAAATTCTTCACATCTTCAGCTCTAATACCTTTTTCCTTAATAGATCTCTTGGCTTCTTGCATATCTTCTAGGTTTAGGACAAAACACTCCCCTTTTCTTCGGAGTTGGTAATGGAGGAGGTTCAGGAATGCTCCATTCATCATGATTTTTAGCAATCTTAGCCATTAGTTCTTCAGCTTCATCTATAGTCCTTTTCCTGAAAACACAACCAGCAAAGCTATCTAGGTATGTCCTAGATTCAACAGTTAGTCCATTATAAAATATATCAAAGAGTTCATTCTTCGGAATATCATGCCCTGGCCGAGCCCTGAGTAATGATCTGAATCTCCCCCAAGCTTTAGGGAGATGCTCATCCTCCAATTGTCTGAAATTAAAAATTCTCTGCAAAGCCTCATGCTGCATGTGAGCGGGAAAATATTTTGCAAAGAAAACATCAAGCAATTCATGAGGACTTTTTATGGATCCATAAGGTAAAGCATTATACCACACTTTGGCATCATCTTTTAATGAGAAAGGAAACAACTTTACTAAATAGTAACGCTGTATCTTTTTATCATCAGAAAATAGAAGGCTAAGCGAAGCTAATTTATTCATGTGTTCTACAGCATTGCCATCCTTAGTTCCACAAAAAGGATCAGATTCAACATTAGATATGAGTGAAACATCAACAGAGAAATTAAAATCATCATCTTTAATGCATATGGGAGAAGTAGCAAACTCAGGATTAGGTGTAAAATAATTCTTAACAGCATGCTTTTCAAGCAATTTTCTCAAAGCATCAGGATCTTTAGAAGTAGAACAGTCCATATATTGTCCAATAAACTCATCATTAAGATCAATGTAGGAATCATCAGGATACCTACTCTCATAATTATATGGATTAGGAGAGCTAACAGGTGTAGTAAGTTTTTCATTGGGCATTGTAATTTCTTTAGACCTAGTGACAAGAGATTCTAAAAAGGGGCCTAAAGAACCAGCATCATCAAGCACAGCAAAAGCATCATCAAATTTATCAGAAGTAGTAGCGGACTCAGAAAGCAAAGCATCAACAATAGGACGAGTGTTCACAGGTGGTGTAACAAGTTGACTTAAAACAGTAGGTGAATCAAGAGTAGCTTTAGAGTTCAGAGCAGTACCTTTCCTTGTGGTGGAAGGTAGTAGTGGAAACTTAGGATCTCGCTTACCCTTCATGATGAAGAGTAAATTACAGTAGATAGAAAAACTCCCATGTGAACTTATAAATAGAGCTATGCTCCCCGGCAACGGCGCCAGAAAATAGTCTTGATGACCCACAAGTGTAGGGGATCGCAACAGTCTTCGCGGGTAGTTTGACCCTAATTTATTGATTCGACACAAGGGGAGCCAAAGAATATTTATAAGTACTTAGCAGTTGAGTTGTCAATTCAACCACACCTGAAAATGATTTCTCTCGAAGCAATTTATCAGTATGAACAGTGATTTGATGGCAGCAAACAACAGTAGTAAAATATAGACAGCAATGATAACGGTAAAAGTAATGATTGTAAACAGCGGGATTAAAACACCGTAGACATAGGGATAGATAGACGGGCGTTGCATGAATAAGATAGCTCATGAAATGAACATAACTAACCACGAAGCAAATAAATATATAAATAACATCCAAGTATCGAACAGTCATAGGCATGTATTCCTAATTTAGCCGTACGTGCTTACAATAAGAACTTGCACGACATCTTTTGTCCTGCCATCCGGTTTCAGCCGGGCCAATTAAGGAACAAATGGCAATTAAGGTGTTCCTTTTAATAGAACACAAGATCAAAGCATTAACACACAATGAATACATGTAACCCTTGAGTTGCCAACCATTCCCATCGATGTCCCCGTTTCTATCACTCGGGGTCTCTGGTTCCGGTTGACAACAAGTGCATACAACTAGTAGATAGGATCCAAACAACAATTATACTCATGAAAACATAAGTGTTCAAATCTGAAAACATGGCACCCGAGCCCAAAGTGACAAGCATTAAGCATAACTAGTTGCACCAACAATGATTAACACAAATAGAGGATACTAGGCATCGTGCCCTAACAATTTGGCATCGAATTACATGAGCAATCTTATTCAATCCCTTCCATCCCCTTGCCTACAGCAGGGAACTACTCACACATGGAGGGGGACGACATGGATGGTTGATGGAGAGGCATTGGCGGTGACGATGGCGGCAATCTCCACTCCGGCAGGGTGCCGGAACAGCGATCCTGGACCCCGAATTTAGGGTTCGTGATGGCGGCGGAGCTCCGTAAGGTTTCTGGAAAAAGTGTCGGGGGCTTGCAGTTTTTAGGTCGAAAGGGGCTTATAAGCGAGGGGGGCCGAGAGGCGAGGTCCCAGGGGTAGGCGCGGCCTCCTGCCGCAGCCTGGACCCCACCCACGGGTGGGACCCGCCCCTGCTCCTGGGATGGCCCCCCCTCGCGGTCTTCTGGCTCCGTTGCTCTTTTCCCTCAAAAATACTTTTTATAATTTTTCTGGAATTTTCCACGAACTTCTGAACCCTGCACAAAAGAAAGACACCAAATGCAATTCTGCTGAAAACAGCGTCAGTTCGGGTTAGTTCTAAACAAATCCATTAATAATCAGAGGCAAAACAATAGAAAAGTGTTTGGAAACTAGATACGTTTGCGACGTATCAGCTATTTGTAGCTCCGGCATATTTTGTGGCATTAAGCTAAAAAAAATGTGGCATTTGTGAAAAAGTACATAAAATTGTCTCGTGAAATGTCTTTTTAACACCAAATTTTGTGTTTTTTTACACATGACATAAAAATATCGATTTTCATGAAGCGACCTTTGTGAGCGTATAGAATGTCGAAATGTATTTCTCATAAATCACGTATTAGCTGCAAGATAAGTTTTGATCTTAAAAAACGTGCCACACGTGCCATGGTGACATCTAGTTTTAAGTCGATAACTATTTTTTAATAGCCTGGATAACTCATATGTTATGGGCTGGTAATTTTGATTAAAAAATATTGAAATATATTATTTTTTTAGAACTATGAAAATATATTACTCTCTAGGACAACACTGCGCCCAGGATTTGCAGTTAGCGTCAGCTGACGTTTTTTTCGAGAAACCAGCGGCAGTTTTTTTTTTTTGAGGGGAAGGGAGCCTTTGGTTCCATTACCTAGATAGCCATAGCTGAGCTAGCCAGCTTAGCCTAGCTCGGTTGAGGAAATTGCACAGACCACCACCTACTGGTGCCGTTGTTGCGTAAAACACCCACTTTACGGGTTTGTTGCGCAAAACACCTACTATTGGGGTAATCCGTTGCAGCTAGTCTAATCTACTGTTTATTTGTGTTAACATGATAGCTGACAAATGGGTCCCCTTTGTAAGTGCCCATGTGGCAAACAAACCGCCACGTCATCTAGCAGGCGAAGGAAAAAAAAAGGTGAATCAATTGGTTAATTAAAGACACCAATATATGTGACGATATTAGAATTTCACCAAAATATCGGTAGATATTGTCACCAACAGGATTTAGCATACAAAAAAAAATCGGTAGCACCAAAATATGGTAGATATTGTCACCAACAGGATTTAGCATACAAGTACTTTCCAAGTTGCAATATGGCCATTACAAACTAATATACGACATTTGTCGTGGTGGCATCAACGACATGTCCATCTACGATGGAAAAGTTGTGGAGCAAGGCGACGATGGTGTTCGCGCGGGATTGGGTTACAAGCACGACAAACACACGCGATGTACCTAGGTCCAGGGCACTCTTGTGGAGGTAACACCCCTACGTCCTGCACTTCTGCTTTCTTATTGCAAGATCACAAGATTCGGGCTACAATGGTGCTCCTGGAGCTGTTTCTGGGTGGAAGCCGGCTTGGCTACTCAGCCGGCTGGAGGTGGAAGAAGGTGGTGATCGTGGTATGCATCTATGCGTATCCCTCTATCTTAGAACCTACCCTCACAGGGGGCTCCTGCCCGCCTTATATAGGCAGCGAGCTAGGGTTTGGGTGTATAAGGATATTACAAGGTTGTCCCTATGACATCATCTACAGTACAATCCGGCTTGAGCTGGATCATCATGACGTGTAGAGGTAACGCCCGACAGGGCGTACTGTTCATCAGTGGCGGTTGGGGGAGGCTGGCCTGTTGGGAATATGCCCAAGAGGCAATAATAAAATGGTATATTAGCATATTCATGTTTATGATAATAGTTTATTATCCATGCTATAATTGTATTAAATGGAAACATAATACATGTGTGGAATATAAACACCATGAGTCCCTAGTGAGCCTCTACAGGACTAGTTCGTTGATCAAGAGATAGTTAGAGTTTCCTAACTATGGACTTGTTATAGTCACTTGATAATGGAGTCACGTCATTGGGAGAATGACTTGATGGACATGACCCAAATAATAAAGAGTTGCAATTGATCGTGTCACAAAAGATTCATTGTCAACACTTTAGTATATGCCAAGTATAGTTTCCTTAGACCATGAGATTATATCACTCTCATCTACCGGAGGAATACTTTGTGGACATCAAACGTCACTTCGTGACTGGGTGATTATAAAGATGGCTTTTAGGTATCTCCGACGGTAGGTTGTTGGGTGATATGAATCAAGAGTGGGATTTGTCCCTCCATGTGACGGAGAAGATATCTCCAGGCCTTCTCGATAATATAGCATCATAAAGTCTGCAGACATGTGATTAGGTTGTAATCACGGAGATCCTATGTTATGGACGAGTAAAGAGAACTTGCCGGTAACGAGATTAAACTAGACATGGGGATGTCAACGATTAAATATCGGGAAAGTAAAATATCGTGAGACAAAGGGAACCGTATATGAGATTAATTGAATCTCCGGCATCGCGGTTCAATCGAGAAAGAGTTTCGTTGAGTGTATAGGAATTAATATGGGCATCTCGGTCCCGCTATTAATTATTGATATGATCATGTCTATGCATTCTCGAACCCGTAGGGTCACACACTTAACGCTCCGATGTAATTAGGGTTTGCAATGAGATAAATGAAGAAATGAACGAATGGTGATTCAGAGTCTCTGATGGGATCACAGACATCACGAGGAGTTCCGGAGGAGTCCGGAGAATAAGATTCATATAAGGAAAGTGGTTTCCGGAGGTATCGGAAAAGTTCCAGAATATTTGCATAGGGTACCGGAAGGTCCTAGAAAGTTCTAGAGGAGTCTAGAAGTGGGACCCACCTAATGTGTGGGGCCCACATGGACCAAAGGGGTGCAGCTAGCCACTTGGGCTAGCCGCACCACACAATGGCCCATATGGGCCAAACCGGCTAAAGGCAAGGAAAGGGGGGAGGCCGAGTCCTAGTTGGACTAGGTGGCCGGCCACCCCTAGTTGGAAGGGGCCCAAGCCCGAGTCCACTTGGGACTCGACTTGGGGGCCAAGTCGGCCGGCCCCTCCAACCCTAGCCGCCACCTATATAAGGAGGTGAGGGGAGGGGGTGCGGCACACCCAAGGCTGCTGCCCCAAGTTGCCCTAGCCGCACCCCCCCTCCCCACCTAAACCCTAACTCTAGGGCGCCACCTCTCCCCGGAGGGCTGCCGCCACCACCTCTACCTCCACCCTAGCCGCACCACCCCTAGCCCTAGGGGCTGCTGCGCCTCCTCCTCTCCCTCTCCTCTTGCTTGGCTTGGCGAAGCCCTGCTCGTGGAGATCGTCATCATCACCAACACAACTGTCGTGCTGCTGAGATCGATCTACCTCGTCTACCTTGCTTGCGGGATCAAGGAGTGGACGTCTACATCGAGCTGTACATGTGAATACGGCGGAGGTGCTACCCGTTGTGGCGCTTCGACGGATTGGATCGCGAGGATAATACATCTCCTCGCGACTAGACGAGTCTAGTTGCGGGGATCGACTAGCCAACCCCTGCACCAACAAAACGCGTTTGTTCGATCTTCAAGGGTAAGAGATTGGATCTCATCTTCGCTACCTTCATCTAATAGATCTAGATTATGGGGTTTCTTTCGCTTGTTTTGTAGGAAAATTTTGTTTTCTATGACGACCCCCTCAGTGGTATCAGAGCCTAGATCTATTCGTAGATGTTGGTGCGATTAGAACACAAGGAGTTGTGGGCGTTGATATTTTATGTTGCTAACTTCTCACGTGCACTTTGCATCTTGATGGCATGGTGAGATTGAAGCGGACCGGACCAACCTTACTCGTCCACGTACGAGAGACCGGTTCCACGACTGACATGCAACTTGTATTGCATAAGTGGCTGGCGGGTGTCTGTTTCTCTTGCTATAGTGAGGTGCAATTTTCAATGGAAGGCCTTTAACAAGGATGAGTAAATAAGCGACTATTGTATCACCGTTGTGGTTTTGCGTAGATTAGAACGGTTCTATCTCGTTGACCCAAGCCACGTAAAAATTGCATAAACAAAGTAGAGGACGTCTAACTTGTTTTTGCAGGGTTTGTGATGTGGTATGGCCAAATGTGTGATTTGTGATAATGTATGCAATGATCATGTTTGTAATATTTCAGGACTTGCATGTCGATGAGTACGGCAACCGGCAGGAGCCATATGGTTGTCTATTATTTTATGTGACCTGCGAGTCATTGAATCACCATGTAATTTGCTTTACTTTGTTGCTAAGAGTAGCACTAGTAGTAGTTCCAATAGTTGGTGGACACAACAATGATGGTGGCGCCACAATGATGGAGATCATGCCGGTGTTTTGATGATGGACATCATGTCGGTGCTTTGAAGATGGAGATCAAAGGCACAAGAAGAAAGGCCATATCATATCACAATTTTTGAATTGCATGTGATGTTAATCCTTTATGCACCTCATTGCTTGCTTAGATATGATCGCGACGGTAGCATGATAAGGTGATCTCTCACGTTAATATCAAGATAATTAAGTGTTCTCCCCTAGTATGCGCCGTTGCAAAAGTTCGTCGTTTTGAAGCACCACGTGATGATCGGTGTGTGATAGATTCTACGTCCACATAAAACGGGTGTAAGCCAGTTTTACACACGCAGAAATACTACGGTCATCTTGACGAGCCTAGCATGTACAAACATGGCCTCGGGAACACGGAACCGAAAGGTTAAACACGAGTCATATAAATGATATGATAAACACTGAGTTGTTCACCATTGAAGCTACATCACCTCACGTGATGATCGGTTGTGGTGTAGTGGATATGGATCGTGTGTCACTAAACAACCATAGAGATGTTAGGTTTAGTGGGAGTTCATGTAGTAATTTGATTAATATGAACTAAAATTATCATAAACAAATGTCCTAAGAAAATGTCTTCGCAAAATCCTTGTAGATCATGGGTGACTACGGAAAAATGTTCCTCTGAGGAGCTGCATATGGATGGGTTGAACTTTGCTACTTGGTACATGCGTCTGAGAGAAACCCTTTATGAAAATCATGAGCTCTACATGATAGATGAACCTTTAGAAGAATGCCCAGATGTTGCTGCAGACTATGAAGGGTACATGGAATGGTACGAGCAACAGACCATCTACTTGAAAGTACGGTGGTTGGTGTGCACCTTCATGAACATTGATCTTGGCAACCAATTTGAGAACTTGAGCGCAATGGAGATTGTCAATGAGCTTAAGAGTAGGTTCATAGCGCAAGTTAGAGTTGCAAGGTTCGAGGTTCTGGATGAATTTCTTTCAACTAAGATGGAAGAAAACACTTGCTTGGAACAACACTTGAGGAAGATGCATAGGCTGTATTATACTCTGGTGGATGTTTGGAGCTACAAGATGACTGACAAATTGGCGATAGATGGGGTGTTGCGCTCGCTTCCTCCCAGCTTCAAGAATTATGTCAGAGACTATGTCATGAAAGGAGATTTGATCACCTTCTGTGAGTTTGTGTCTCGACCGCGTCATGTCAAAGTAGAACCCATAGCAGGAGAAGTAGTCAATGCAGAAGGTATATTTTGATATACAAGTTATAAATGTTTAATGTCCCATTTACACTTGTGGTGAGCTAAGTATTTGATACTTGTGCTGTTTTGTGAAAACAGGGCCTGCCGTTTGAGAAGTGCATGGAGGGACTGAGTGGATTTTCGCGGAAAGATGGCAATCAAGGAGTTGATGCTAGTGACGTTCTACTTCTACATTTATCATTTTAATTAGAGAATTTGAATGAGTTTTGTAATCGAATTAAGTGTGATCTTAAATTAGTGTGTCTCGGTTTATGAGACGGTCATTCATGTTAAAGACAAATGGTTGTTCTATTTTCATGAGTAATCCTATTTGGTGATCACATTTCGATTATGAGATTATTGTCCTTTGTTTAATTGAAATGATGATTAGTTAAACATTTGTAAGATTGTGATGCATACTAAAATATCCAAAACTTGATGATGAGATTTGTTTTAGTTGTGCTATAGTGTTGAAGAGCATTTTGATGCGCATCACTAAGTAGTGTGACTAAAATGTCATTTTCTGAAAATGCCCTGAGCAGCTGAAGATAAACACAAGTGTTGGTTGTATTTTTTCAGTGAATAAGAGACATCATTATTTTATGTGCTTCATCATGAATAAGTAAATAGATGTATTTATTCGAGTTATGGTGAGACCATATAAATTTTAGAAGTTAAGGATATTGAGTTAACAAGATAGTTGAGTCCTTTCGATTTGATCAAAAGAGACGAAATATTTGAATTATTGTTTAGTATACAGACTTGTGACAAAGTGTTTTCATAAATTGCAATATTTAGGATTCATTCAAAAGTGTTTTTCATGCGCCCTAAGTATTGTAGTCACATTATATTTGATATTATGTGGTCATAGAGAAGGGATTCAAAGATAAGGGTTTATTTAAATCATTTAGATTTATTTGATAACACTCTGTTTAGAAATAAGGATCTATTTAATGATTCGCATATATTTTCATATGAATTATGAGAAAAGGTGGTTTCATTAATTATGAGATAATTAGCGACTATTGCGAATAATGTTGTAGTATATTCATATGTATGACTATGAATGTGATTCTACAATACGAGACTAAAAGGGGCAAATCAATTTGTTGGTTGTGCTAAGAGTTTTAGTGGTTTATCGTGAAAAGGTTTGATGACCCACAAGTATAGGGGGTGTATCGTAGTATTTTCGATAAATAAGAGTGTCGAACCCAACGAGGAGCAGAAGGTGTTGACAAGTGGTTTCAATCAAGGATTCACTGTAAATGCTCACAGACAGATTTTTAGTGGTTTTTGATAATGCAGAATAATAAAATACGAGTAAATAAAATGCGGTAATAATAATTGCAGCAAGTGGCCCAATCCTTTTTAGAGCAAAGGACAAGCCGGTGGTTCTACTTATGATGACCAAACGTTCTTGAGGACACACGGGAATTTAGTCAAGTGCTTTCGCTTCCTATAGCTGATTAATCTTCATTGTTTCGATAAGTGTTGTGTGGGTGAACCTATGCTAATGCACCGCCCTTCCTAGGACTAATACATACTTGTGATTATACCTCTCATAAGCATACCGCAAATACAAGAAAGTAATTAAGATAAATCTAACCACAGCCTTACACTCTGAGATCCTGCTATCCCTTATGCAATGATGTACCAAAGGGGGTTCAGGTTGCTGTCACTCCGGCAACCCCACAATTAGTAAACCAAATACACAATGCATTCCCCTAGGCCCTTAAAAGGTGAAGTGTCATGTAGTCGACGTTCACATGACACCACTAGAAGAATAACACCACAACTTAAGTATCAAACCAATAAATATTACTCAACATAGTTCACTACTAACATCTAGACTTCTCCCATGTCCTCAAGAACTAAACGAACTACTCACAATACATCATATGGATCATGATCAGAGGTGATATAATGATGAATAACAATCTGGACATAAACCTTAATTCAATGGTTTCATTCAATAGCATCAATCACAAGGGGTAATCAACACCGGGAAAGCTTCCCCTATGAACTAGACAAGATTCTACCCAGGATGTTACAGCGGAACGGAGTGGCGTGATGGGGATGATGGTGCTCAGTGGTGGAGATGATGATGATGATGATCCCGATGAAGCCTAGCTCGATGACGATGACGATGGCGACGATCTTCCCCCTCCGGGAGGGAATTCCCCCGGCAGATTTCTCCCTGCCGGAGAGCTTTGTCTCTCTCTCTGGTTTCCGCCTCGTGGCGGCGGCGGAATACCTCTCTATGACTCCTCCCCGTCTTAGGTTTTCGGGGTGAACAAGTATGCCAAGGGGGAGGCCTGTTGGTGGGCCAGGGCCTCCACACCACCTGGTGGCGCCGGCCAGGGGGGTGCCGCGCCACCACATGGTGTGGGCCACTGGCAGCCCTCCTCCGGCTCCCCTTTTGGCTCACGCCCTTATTTGCAAATATAAGGTCTTCTGTATTTGCTCCGGACTCCGTTGATCTTCAGAAATATGGTATCTTGACAGTCCTTTTTCCAGCAGAATTCAGCCTCCGGTGAATAATTCCCCAATGATCATGAAACATGCAAAATAGGTAAAATAACATAAGTATCACTTCTAAACACAAAATATATCAATGAATATTAGTAAATTATGATATAAAATAGTGATGCAAAATGGACGTATCAACTCCCCCCAAGCTTAGACTTCGCTTGTCCCCAAGCGAATCTGAACTCAGTAAACAGGACCACATGTTTATGGAGTGAAGTGTCGATAAAACAAAATACGGACAAGAAGCATCACACTTACTAATACACAAGTCATTATAGACAGCAATTCTCCTCTCATATAACTTAACTTGAAACAAGTAGAGGAAATCACTAATAAAGGTGCACAAAGAAAATCTTAATTGGTAATAGCAAACTTTGTTCTTGGTCAGAGAACAATTAACAGATTGTACTTATCTTTTGATCAGAGCCTTTATATGCTTAAAGTGATGAGAGTGTTCTCATTATATGAGCAAACTGCATAGGCAACTCAAAGCAAGACATATGCAAATAATGTCACCTAATAGCTATGCCAAACATGAAAAGATACCAACATCTCAATAGTAAACAACATGGACATATCTATAAGCAGGATTGCAAAGCTCATAAGACATGGTAAAGTGGTCTCTCGCTTGCCTGTTTTTTAATCACGCAAAACATAAATGCCCAGGCACTCCGAAGTTCAAAAGAAGACTAGAGATACATATCATCAAAGATAAAAGCATCAAAGTTACACCACAATTAACAGTATTCTGGGACAAGTACATTTCACTAAGAATGATGATTATGCTCTCAAGAAGGTGCTAAAAGGAAAAGGATGGTGACTCAACATAAAAGTAAAAGATTGGCCCTTCGCAGAGGGAAGCAGAGATTATCATGTGCTAGAGCTTTTTATTTTTTAAACAGAGACAAAATATTTTTGAGAGGTGATTGTTTTTGTCAACGAATGGTAATAGAGTTTCTGTCATCTTCCACACTAAACAAGTTGAGAGCGGTTCCGAATTTGTATTAAGCACTTATAGCATGCTTTTTGTATTATGACACTCCTCCCAACCTTGCTTTTCACAAACCATGGCTAGCCGAATCCACGGGTGCCTGCCAACATTCTCATACCATGGAGCAGTGCCTATTTTAAATTATCTTTTTGATGTTATAAAGGTCTAACCAGCTCTTTTGCAAAATTAATGACAAGCTTGATGAAGCATGCGAGTCAGGGGTACTTAATTCAGTATGGAAGATGACATAGCCAACTAATACTTCTTCATGAGCTAAGAACAGTGTCACAAATGAGAAGTGTTTTGAAAGTTTTAAAGGTAGCACATGAAAATTTACTTGGAATGGCAGAAAATACCATATGATAGGTAGGTATGGTGGACACTTTGGAATAACTTGGTTTAAGGATTTGGAAGCACAAGCGAACCATACGCTTAGTACAAGTGAGGGCTTAGCAAAGACTAGGAAGCGACAATCTAGAGAGCAATAACCATCATAATCATACTTGCGACAGAATAAAATTAACTAAGGCATACAAGTGATACAAGTACTTTGAAACAATGTACCTCATCAAGGCTTATTGACTTTTGTTCAGTCATACGCATGCATGAGCATGTGCCAAGTCAATCAAATGAATTCTCCAGAGGAGGATACCACTATGCCATACCAGTTATGAACAATACAATGCAAGCAAATTAACATGGCATGCTATCCACTATCGATCAATTGGAACTAACCATGAGAGAACACAAACTACTAAGCATCCATTAAAAGACACATATACCTCACATGAACCAACTAAGCATGCTCACATAGAAGAGTACATGTATAAAAATGAGGACAAGTAGAGTTCATACCAGCTTCTCACCCAACTCGAGTGTGCGAGTCGAATATATGAAAAGAATAGTATATCCACATGTAACTTCTTCAGATTTTTGTCGTTTCTGACCAATGCCAAGTTTAATAACCAAGTAGATTTACTTAAAGCTCCCAAAGTGATGCCAATACCCACACAAGATCATACATATGACAAGAAATTGCAAACTAAAATAAGATGTGCAAAAAGTAAAAGATAAGGCTTCTCATTAATATTTCATAACTGGCAAACTCACACCAAGGGATACATAGATAAGCAACTAAAAGAGAGATACTTCCACACTGCAAACCATCCTATATGATAACTTCTCTACTCATGATATGACTCACTGACAAGATAATAGGTAAAAGATAAAAATTGTGATACCGCGGCACTCCCCCCAAGCTTGGAACAAGCCAAGGGGATGCCAATACCGATGATGATTTACTCCTTTGGTGGTGATGGTGAATCCTTGACAGTTGGAGTGAGCAGATAGTCCAGTATCCTGCGAAGTCGGTGGTTTTCCTCCTGAAGTATCTCCACCTCCCTTCTCAGAATACAATATTGCTCACAAAACTCATCGGTGACTTGAAGGGCTTCCTCTACAGCTGGGAAAGAACTGAGATCTGGAACGGGTGGTATCGGTCCCTGCATATTATGAGAAAAAGCACGACCATGATTAATTGATCCCACAAAAATTCGCTTGTGCGCTCCGGATCTTGCAGCAATGGGCTCTTCTATGTAGAACCTTTTCTCCCCTACTTCCTCCAAAAGCTCCTTGCCCTTGTTGTTGTTGTTGTTGTTGGAGATCATGATGCAACTAGAACTTGGAGCGCTTCCTGGCAGAAGCAGGTCGAAACAAAAACGCGACGAAAAGACGATATACGGACCTCGGGGAATCCGGGTGATTATATAGGTGAAATATTAACGCCAAAAGGAAGGTACGGGAACGAAACATGGTCGGAGTCGGGCACCGAGGCGCCCACACCACATGGTGGCGCGGCCAGAGGTGGGCCCGCGCCACGGGGTGGTGTGGTGCCTCCGGGCACCGTTTCCATCCCTTTTCGTGATGGGGTCGCAGCATAGAAAACAAAAAAATTTCTACGCAACAGGCGGAATAAACCCCAAGGATCTAGATCTATTAGACGAAGGTAGCGAAGATGAGATCCAATATCTTACCCTTGAAGATCAACAAACGCGTTTTGTCGGTGCAGGGGTTGGCTAGTCGATCCCCGCAACTAGACTCATCTAGTCGCGAGGAGATGTATTTCCTCGAAGTCCAATCCGACGAAGTGCCACAAGGGATAGCACCTCCGCGGTATCCACACGTATGGCTCGATGTAGATCTCCTCCTTCTTGATCCCGCAAGCAAGGTGGAGATGGCTGGATGGATCTCGGCACCACGACGGTTGTGGTGGCGTTGATGGTGTAGTGCTCCATCCGACAGGGCTTCGCCAAGCCATGTGAGAGGGAGAGGGAGAGGAGGAGGCGCAGCAGCAGCCCTACACTAGGGTGGTGCGGCTATGGTGGAGAGGATGGCGGCAGCCCTACGGGAGAGGTGGCGCCAAAAGAGAGGTCGAGTGCGGCAGCCCTCCAGGGAGAGAGATGGCGCACGGCGGCCAAGGGAGAGAGGGGGGCGGCGGCTTGGGGAGGAGCAGCTTTGGTGCGGCAACCCTCCCCAGCCCCTCCTTATATAGGCGGCCAGGGGGGGTGCGCCCCAAGCCTCCCCTAGGGCTGGCGGCTGGGTGTCTTGGCCCCCAAGCCTCCCCTAGGGTTTGGCCGGCCCCCTCTTGGGCTTTGCCCTAGCCCGCATGGGCCTAGGTGCCCTTGGTGGTGCGGCTGGCCCTAGGCCAGTCCACCACTCCTATATCCCATGTGGGCCCCATACTCCTATGGGCCCCACTTCTAGACTCCTCTAGAACCTTCTAGAATATTCCGGAACCCTTTCAGAAAATCCCGGAACTTTTCCGATACCTCCGGAAACCACTTTCCTTATATGAATCTTATTCTCCGGACCACTCCGGAACTCCTCGTGACGTCCGGGATCCCATCCGAGACTCCGAATCACCATTCGTTCATTCCATCAAAAAATCTCATCGCTAACCCTAGCTATATCGGAGCGTTAAGTGTGTGACCCTACGGGTTCGAGAACATGCAGACATGATCATATCAATAATCAATAGCGGGACCGGGATGCCCATATTGACTCCCACATATTCAACGAAGTTCTTTATCGATTGAACCACGATGCCGGAGATTCTTAATCTCATATACGATTCCCTTTGTCTCACCGATATTTAATTTGCCCGAGATTTGATCGTCGATATCTCCATATCTAGTTCTATCTCGTTACCTGGCAAATTCTCTTTACTCGTCCATAATATAGGATCACCGTGATTACCACTTAATCACATGGTTGCAACCTTTCCGATGCTATATTACCGAGAGGGCCCAGAGATATCTTTTCCGTCACAAGGAAGGACAAATCCCAGTCTTGATTCATGTCACCCAACAAATACCATCGGAGATACCTGAAAGCCACCTTTATAATCACCCAGTTACGAAGTGACGTTTGATGTCCACAAAGTACTCTTCCGGTAAACGGGAGTGACATAATCTCATGGTCTAAGGAAACTATACTTGGCATACTAAAAGTGTTGGCAATAAAACTGTTGTGACACGATCAATTGCAACTCTTTATTATTTGGGTCTTGTCCATCATATCATTACTCCTAATGATATGACTCCGTTATCAAGTGACTATAACAAGTCCATGGTTAGGAAACTCTAACCATCTCTTGACTAACGAACTAGTCCGGTAGAGGCTTACTAGGGACACCTGTTTGTTTATATTCCACACACGTATTATGTTTCCAATTAATACAATTATAGCATGGAGAATAAACTATTATCATAAACATGAATATGCTAATAAACCATTTTATTATTGCCTCTAGGGCATATTCCCAACATTTCGGTCTCGTAATTTTCCATATTTAATATAAATAACTAAAATATCTTTCAACGGATCAAACGCGAACTTTTTCTTACCGAAACTTTTACCTATTTGAAAACAGACTCTGTTGTCCCCTCGATTTGCTCTTTGATATAAGTCTCCGAGGTTATCACTTGAATAACATCAACATTTTCATTGTAGGAATCTCCAGCAATATAATGTTTGAGTCTTTGTCCATTCACCACTTGTGTACCATTATCCTTTAATGAAGCAGTCTTGATAGCACCGGAACGATACACCTCCACAATAACATAAGGTCCTTCCCATTTTGAGAGTAATTTTCCTGCAAAAAAATCTGAGACGAGACCTATACAATAGAACTTTCTCACCAACTTTAAACTCTCTCTTAATGATTCTCCTATCATGCCATCTCTTTACCTTTTCTTTAAAGAGCTTAGCATTTTCATAAGCTTCACTTCTCCATTCATCTAAAGAACTTAGTTGAAGTAACCTTTTCTCACCAGCAAGTTTAAAATCTCTATTAAGCTCTCTCACTGCCCAATAAGCTTTGTGTTCTAATTCTAAAGGCAAGTGACAAGCTTTTCCATAAACCATTTTATAAGGAGACATTCCCATAGGATTTTTAAAAGCAGTTCTATAAGCCCATAAAGCATCCTTCAACTTACTAGCCCAATTCGTTCTAGATTTGTTAACAGTCTTTTGCAAGATAGATTTAATTTCTCTATTAGATAATTCTACTTGCCCACTGGTTTGGGGATGATAAGCTGAAGCAATTCTATGATTAATACCATACTTAGCAAGGGTCTTTCTAAAACCATCATGTATAAAATGAGAACCTCCATCAGTCATAAGATATCTAGGCACACCAAACCTAGGAATGATAACATCCAGAAGCACTTTTAAAGAGGTTTGACTATCAGCACTTTTAGTTGGTATAGCTTCTACCCATTTAGTGACATAATCAACAGCTACAAGTATATGAGTGTTACCTTCTGAAGAAGGGAAAGGACCCATAAAGTCAAATCCCCAACAATCAAATGGTTCAATAACAAGAGAATAATTCATAGGCATTTCATTACGTCTAGAAATATTACCAACTCTTTGACATTCATCACAGGATAAAATAAACTTTCTTGCATCTTTAAAGAGAGATGGCCAATAAAAACCTGATTGTAGAACTTTCTGTGCAGTTCTATCTCCAGCATGATGTCCTCCATAAGCACTACTATGACATTTTCGCAATATTTCTTGTTGCTCATATTCTGGAACACATCTTCGCATAACACCATCCACTCCTTCTTTATATAAATGTGGGTCATCCCAAAAATAATACCTCAAATCATAAAAGAATTTCCTTCTTTGCTGAGCTGAAAAGGTTGGAGGCAAGTACTTGGAAACAATAAAGTTAGCATAATCAGCATACTAAGGACTATCTCGTGAACTCACCTTTATTGCAGCCAATTGTTCATTTGGAAAACTATCATTAACAGGTATAGGATCATAAGCAATGTTTTCCAATATAGACAAATTATCAGCAACAGGATTTTCAGCACCTTTCCTATCTACAATATGCAAATCAAATTCTTGCAAAAGCAGCACCCATCTAATAAGCCTAGGCTTAGCATCTTTCTTTTCCATAAGGTACTTAATAGCAGCATGATCAGTATGAATAATGACCTTTGAATCAACAATATAGGGCCTAAACTTATCACAGGCAAAAACTACAGCTAGAAACTCTTTCTCAGTAGTAGCATAATTCCTTTGAGCAGCATCAAGAGTCTTACTAGCATAATGAATAACATTCAACTTCTTATCTACTCGCTGTCCAAGAACAGCGCCTACAGCAAAATCACTTGCATCACACATAATTTCAAAAGGCAAATTCCAGTCAGGTGGTTCAACAACAGGAGCAGTAGTTAAAGCATTTTTCAAAGTTTCAAAAGCTTCCTTACAATCGTCATAAAAAACAAAAGGTACGTCTTTTTGAAGAAGATTGGTAAGAGGCTTTGAAATTTTAGAGAAATCTTTAATAAACCTTCTGTAGAAACCAGCATGACCAAGAATACTACGAATACCTTTAACATCTCTGGGATAGGGCATTTTCTCAATTGCTTCCACTTTAGCTCTATCAACTTCAATTCCTTTCTCAGAAATTTTATGTCCCAAGACAATTCCTTCATTAACCATAAAGTGGCATTTCTCCCAATTAAGAACAAGGTTAGTTTCCTCACATCTCTGCAAAACTTTATCAAGATTTCGCAGACAGTTGTCAAAAGAATTCCCATAGACAGAAAAATCATCCATGAACACTTCTACAATCCTTTCACAAAAACCATGAAAAATAGCAGACATGCATCTTTGAAAAGTAGCAGGAGCATTACATAAACCAAAAGGCATACGCCTATAAGCATAAGTTCCATAAGGACAAGTGAAAGTAGTTTTCTCTTGATCCTTAGCTCTAACAGCAATTTGAGAAAATCCAGAATAACCATCAAGAAAACAAAAATGAGTATTCTTAGATAACCTTTCTAGCATTTGATCAATAAAAGGTAAAGGGTAATGATCTTTCTTAGTAACTTTATTGACCTTTCTAAAATCAATGCACATCCTATATCCTACAATCACTCTTTGAGGAATAAGCTCATCATTATCATTAGGCACAACAGTAATGCCTCCTTTCTTAGGAACACAATACACAGGGCTTACCCATTTACTATCAGCAATAGGATATATAATGCCAGCTTCAAGGAGTTTTAATACCTCATTTCTTACCACTTCCTTCATCTTAGGAATTAGACGGCGTTGATGTTCAACAACAGGCTTTGCGTCTTCTTCCATGTTAATGGCGTGTTGGCAAATAGTGGGAGAAATCCCCTTTAGATCATCAAGAGTGTATCCAATAGCTCCTCGGTGTTTCCTTAGCACTTCCAATAATCTTTCTTCTTCAATATCTGAAAGCTTAGAACTAATAATAACAGGATATGTTTTCTTATCATCAATGTAAACATATTAAAGATTATCAGGCAAAGGTTTTAAATCAAAAACCGGCTCTTCTTTTGGTGGTGGTGTGGTGCCCAAATCTTCAACTGGTAAATCATGCTTGAGAATGGGTTGCCGAAGAAAACTTCTTCAAGCTCATTCCTCTCTTCCCTAAAGACCTCGCTTTCATGATCCTCCAACTGTTGCTGCAAAGGATCATTAGGAGCAAGAGCAATATATGCAAGCTTTTCAACTCTAAAGTCTTCATTAGGTAATTCAGGTTCATAAGGGACTTTAGTAAATTTAGAAAAGTTGAACTCATAAGATTCACCAGCGAATTTAGTAAAGATCTTTTCTTTCTTACAATCTATAATAGCACCACAAGTGTTCAAGAAAGGTCTACCAAATATAATAGGACAAGTTTTACTAGCAGCAGAACCAAGTACTAAAAAGTCAGTAGGATATTTAACCTTACCACAGAGGACTTCCACATCTCTAACAATTCCAATTGGAGAGATAGTTTCTCTATTAGCAAGCTGAATAACCACATCAATTTCTTCAAGCTCACAAGAACCAATTTCATGCATAATCTCCCTGTAGAGCTCATAAGGAATAGCACTAGAACTTGCACCAATATCACATAAACCATAATAGCAATGATCACCTATTCTAACAGAAAGCACAGGGACACTATTTTTCCTAGCTTTATTAGGATGTGAAACAATATAAGAAGCTTCTTCACAGAAAATGATGTGCCCATCTTCTACACTTTCAGTTACAAGGTCTTTAATTATTCCTACAGCAGGTTTAATAGTTATTTGCTCATCAGGCTTTGTCGGTTTCTTTGCACTTTTATTAACCACACTAGTTATGACAGAGTACTCCCTCACTTTAGCAGGAAAGGGAATTTTTTCAATATAAGCTTCAGGCAAAATGTGATCAACAGTATTAACCTCAACAGTCCTACCAATAGGCAATTTAGCTTTATCCTTATAAGGTTCATGATACTTATCAAAATTCTTTTTAGGCAATTCGAAATAGGAGGCAAAGGCTTTGTAAAAGTTCACAACAACTTGAGAGTCAAGACCATAAGCATTACTCATATCTTGAAAATTATCAGTATCCATAAAAGTTTTAATGCATTCTACCTGACTCTCTACCTTTGTCGCTTTCCCATCCTTCAGCATTCTCTTCAATGCGATCAAGAAGTTCCCATTTAAACTCTTCTTTATTGCTTGAAAATGACCAGGCACAAGCAGTATCCAACAAGGTTTTATCCTGAAAAGAAAGCCTTGCATAGAAATTATCAATAATAATATTACCTGGAAGTCCATGAACAGGGCATTTGAGCAATAATGACTTCAATCTCCCCCACGCTTGGGCAATACTCTCTCCATCATGAGGCCAAAAATTATATATAAGATTCCGATCCTTGTGGATTTCACTTGGAGGATAGAATTTAAAATAGAATAGAGGCACAATTTCTTCCCAAGTAAGAGACCGACTATTCTGCAGCAGTTTATAGCAATGTGCAGCTCTCCCAGACAATGACAGAGAAAATAATTTCTTCTTCACCTTTCCCATTGTAATACCTGCACACTTAAACAACCCGCATAGTTCATGTAAATATAACAAATGATCTCCATGACGGGCAGTTCCATCATAGCGATTATCCATTACACGCTCAACAATTTTAATAAGTATCTTATATGGGGTTACCTCCTCATCTGGTGCTTACCAATTCCACTTACCAATAGCGCTTCACTCCCCGGCAACGGCGCCAGAAAATAGTCTTGATGACCCACAAGTATAGGGGGTGTATCGTAGTATTTTCAATAAATAAGAGTGTCGAACCCAACGAGGAGTAGAAGGTGTTGACAAGTGGTTTCAATCAAGGATTCACTGTAAATGCTCACAGACAGATTTTTAGTGGTTTTTGATAATGCAGAATAATAAAATACGAGTAAATAAAATGCGGTAATAATAATTGCAGCAAGTGGCCCAATCCTTTTTAGAGCAAAGGACAAGCCGGTGGTTCTACTTATGATGACCAAACGTTCTTGAGGACACACGGGAATTTAGTCAAGTGCTTTCGCTTCCTATAGCTGATTAATCTTCATTGTTTCGATAAGTGTTGTGTGGGTGAACCTATGCTAATGCACCGCCCTTCCTAGGACTAATACATACTTGTGATTATACCTCTCATAAGCATACCGCAAATACAAGAAAGTAATTAAGATAAATCTAACCACAGCCTTACACTCTGAGATCCTGCTATCCCTTATGCAATGATGTACCAAAGGGGGTTCAGGTTGCTGTCACTCCGGCAACCCCACAATTAGTAAACCAAATACACAATGCATTCCCCTAGGCCCTTAAAAGGTGAAGTGTCATGTAGTCGACGTTCACATGACACCACTAGAAGAATAACACCACAACTTAAGTATCAAACCAATAAATATTACTCAACATAGTTCACTACTAACATCTAGACTTCTCCCATGTCCTCAAGAACTAAACGAACTACTCACAAGACATCATATGGATCATGATCAGAGGTGATATAATGATGAATAACAATCTGGACATAAACCTTAATTCAATGGTTTCATTCAATAGCATCAATCACAAGGGGTAATCAACACCGGGAAAGCTTCCCCTATGAACTAGACAAGATTCTACCCAAGATGTTACAGCGGAACGGAGTGGCGTGATGGGGATGATGGTGCTCAGTGGTGGAGATGATGATGATGATGATCTCGATGAAGCCTAGCTCGATGACGATGACGATGGCGACGATCTTCCCCCTCTGGGAGGGAATTCCCCCGGCAGATTTCTCCCTGCCGGAGAGCTTTTTCTCTCTCTTTGGTTTCCGCCTCGTGGCGGCGGCGGAATACCTCTCTATGACTCCTCCCCGTCTTAGGTTTTCAGGGTGAACAAGTATGCCAAGGGGGAGGCCTGTTGGTGGGCCAGGGCCTCCACACCACCTGGTGGCGCCGGCCAGGGGGGTGCCGCGCCACCACATGGTGTGGGCCACTGGCAGCCCTCCTCCGGCTCCCCTTTTGGCTCACGCCCTTATTTGCAAATATAAGGTCTTCTGTATTTGCTCCGGACTCCGTTGATCTTCAGAAATATGGTATCTTGACGGTCCTTTTTTCCAGCAGAATTCAGCCTCCGGTGAATAATTCCCCAATGATCATGAAACATGCAAAATAGGTAAAATAACATAAGTATCACTTCTAAACACAAAATATATCAATGAATATTAGTAGATTATGATATAAAATAGTGATGCAAAATGGACGTATCAAGGTTTCATTGATAAAAGAAATGATGGAATAAATTGAAAAGCTAAAACCTTGTTTATGTATCAAGTGGCACATATGTAAAGTGCTATGTTGGTTAAAACTTGACACATGAAGGAATTAATGATGGTGATCATTGATTTACGGTTTAGCTTGTCTAAAGAAAAGTAGGATTCAGGAATATTAAATTTTGTCAGGTTACAAAATAATATTCATGATTTACTTGTCATGGTTGAGAAACAAGACATACCTACGAAACTACAAAGAAGAAATAGAAGCCTTAAATACGAAAGTGACTAAGAGTCATCCTATTCTAAGTTTAAATCACAAAGTAATTGTTGCTTGATTTTGTGAAAGTGATGTTTCACATATTTATTCCTAAAAAGTTGTTTTGTAGAGAATAAATAAAACTTAAAGCTAGCAAAGTACTAGCGTTTCGTATATGAGTTCCCGAATTTTAAAGGTTAATTAAGAATTTTGTATGTGTCCAAAATATCGAGAAAGTGCATAAAGGACTGAGTAGGATCTAATTAAAATATGTGGTGACATATGTTAAGTTAGAGCAGAAACTATTTTCCATGATCAAAATATGTGGTGACATATGTTTGAGTAGGAGCTAGTTAATCATGATCAAATATAGAGATAACATAATTTTGAGTGGGAACCAAAGTGGTTTCACAATTCAATATGTGTATGGAATATATTTGAGTGGAAGTTTACAATATCTTGATTGTGTGAAATGGTGATTTCATAAATTTTGTAAATGAGTCATGAACCAGCATATAACTTATGAAGTTAGTTTTTGTTTGAATTTAAATATCTATGGAGATAGATATAAGCATTGTATCAAGATGTTTAACTTAAGTAAGATTTTTGAAGGAGTTCAAAATAGAACAAGAAAAGAAATGTTCATTTGCTTGTAAGAATTAACTAAACATTGAGTGGATGACACAGCACAAAATAGTGATGGGGTCGCAGCATGGAAAACAAAAATTTTCTACGCGGCAAAGCGGAATAAACCCCAAGGATCTAGATCTACGAGATGAAGATAGCGAAGATGAGATCCAATCTCTTACCCTCGAAGATCAACAAACGCGTTTTGTCGGTGCAGGGGTTGACTAGTCGATCCCCGCAACTAGACTCGTCTAGTCGCGAGGAGATGTATTATCCTCGAGATCCAATCCGGTGAAGTGCAGCAACGGGCAGCACCTCCGCGGCGTCCACACGTACAGCTCGATGAAGACGTCGACTCCTTGATCCCGCAAGTGAGAAGACGTGGCCTTGATGATCTCAGCAGCACGACGGTAGTGCCGGTGATGATGACGATCTCCGCGAGCAGGGCTTCGCCAAGCCAAGCAAGAGGAGAGGGAGAGGAGCAAGGTGGCGCAGCCCCTAGGGCAAGGGGGTGCGGCTAGGTGTGGAGGTTGGATGGCGGCAGCCCTCCGGGAGAGGAGGGGTGCGGCTAGGGCTAGAGGGAGAGGGGGGGTGCGGCTAGGGTTGTGGGGCGGCAGCCTCCAAGGGGTGTTGCGCCCCCCCCCTCCCCTCCTTATATAGGTGGCGGCTAGGGCAAGGGCAGGGCCGGCCGGCCCCCCCTCTTGTCTTGCCCCCAAGTTGGAGTCCAACTAGGACTCCTCCTTGGGCCCCCTTTCCTAAAGGGGTGGAGGGCCCAACTCCTAGTCCAACTAGGAGTGGGACTCCCCCTCCTTCTTTAGCCGCACCAGCCCATGTGGGCTTAGGTGGTGCGCACCACTTAGGTGGTGGCAGCACCCCTTTGCACCATGTGGGCCCCATACAAAATATGGCCCCACTTCTAGACCCTTCTAGAACACTCCGGAACCTTCCGGTACCCTGTCAATAATTTCCGGAACTTTTCCGAAACCTCCGGAAACCACTTTCCATATATGAATCTTATTCTCCGGACTCCTCCGGAACCTCTCGTGACGTCTGGGATCCCATCCGAGACTCCGAATCACCATTCGTTCACTTCATCATTTAATTCATCGCAAAACCTAATTTCATCGGAACGTTAAGTGTGTGACCCTACGGGTTCGAGAATGCATAGACATGATCATATCAATAATTAATAGCGGGACCGGGATGTCCATATTAATTCCTATACACTTAACGAAAACCTTTTCTCGATTGAACCACGATGCCGGAGATTCAATTAATCTCATATACGATTCCCTTTGTCTCACGATATTTTACTTGCCCGAGATATAATCGTTGACATCCCCATGTCTAGTTTAATCTCGTTACCGGCAAGCTCTCTTTACTCGTCCATAATATAGGATCCCGGTGATTACAACTTAATCACATGTCTGCAGACTTTTGATGCTATATTACCGAGAAGGCCTGGAGATATCTTCTCCGTCACATGGAGGGATAAATTCCACTCTCGATTCATATCACCCAACAACCCACCATCGGAGATACCTGAAAGCCACCTTTATAATCACCCAGTTACGAAGTGACGTTTGATGTCCACAAAGTATTCCTTCGGTGAACGGGAGTGATATAATCTCATGGTCTAAGGAAACTATATTTGGCATATTAAAAGTGTTGACAACAAAACTTTTGTGACACGATTAATTGCAACTCTTTATTTGGGTCATGTCCATCACACCATTACTCCTAATGATATGACTCCGTTATCAAGTGACTATAACAAGTCCATAGTTAGGAAACTCTAACTATCTCTTGATCAACGAACTAGTCCTGTAGAGGCTCACTAGGGACTCCGGGTGTTTATATTCCACACATGTATTATGTTTCCATTTAATACAATTATAGCATGGATAATAAACTATTATCATAAATGTGAATATGCTTAATAAACCATTTTATTATTGCCTCTAGGGCATATTCCCAACAGTCTCCCACTTGCACTAGAGTCAATAATCTAGTTTACATTTCCGCGATCCAACACCCATGGAGTCTCACTCATGAAGTCTCAGTGCTGATCATGTTTGCTTGTGGAAGAGGTTCTGTCCGTGCTCTGTACTTTACAGCTCTTTATGTCCTTTGCAAAATTGTAACTGTCACCTAATTTGACATTACTTTATCATCACATGATAAACTCATTATCATATAATGTATATAATATGTTTGGTTATAGAGTGAGATAATCATATCCTTTCATGCCCATATGTATGATTAGTCAATTGGACTTTCTCATAACACATGCATCTGGAACTCACTCAATCTTGAAACAACTTTCTCAAACCAAAATATTATATCTTATTTCAATCCTTGAATTAATCATATACTCCTATATGTTGTTGACTTAACAAATCAACAGTGAACCTTGTCACTTTGATATTTCCGATCATGCTTTCGCTGTGCTACTCCGATATTAAGAGATCCCTAATTTAGTCTGGCTTTATGACTTCAACCAAGTCCACCATTTTCTAAATTTATCTCAATCTCATGAAAAATGACTCCTCATTCAACATGTTCTTACAATTAAGAACTTGGGTCACATATCGTCATATACAAACATATGGTTCTTATATGTTGAGATCTATGAACAATTCATATTGAATTCCAACATATCCTTCAACCATCAATTTTGTACTGAGTTCTCTAACTCAATGCTTCACCTATATATCACAATGAGATGAACCATTCTTCTCTTGTTTCATTTTGAACTCCTTCAAAAATATTTAGGTTGAAACATCCTGACTTTAATGTTTATCAAACTTATCTATCCTCCATAGATACATTCATCTACATGAATATTTGACGTTCAAACTAACTTCATAAGTTATGCATTGGTCCATGACAATGTTTACAACATTTATGAAATCTCCATTTCATTCAAACACTATGTTGTAAACTCCCACTCAAATATACCTCATACACATATTAAATTGTGAAGCCACTTTGGCTCCCACTCAGAAATATGTTATCTTTATATTTGACCATGATTAATTAGCTCCCACTCAAACATATGTCACCACATATTTTGATTATGGAAATTAATTTCTGCTCTAACTTAATATATGTCACCACATATCTTAATTAGATCTCACTCAGTTTCTTATGCACTTTCTCGACACTTTGGACTCCTCCAAAACTCTTAACTCTTAAGATTCGAGAACTCATATACGAAACACCAGCACTTTGCCAGCTCTAAGTTTTATTTATTCCACGCAAACTCTTTTGCAAAATAAATATGTGAAACATTCTTTTCACAAAATCAAGTAACAATTACTTTATGATTTAAACTTAAAGTAGAATGACTCTTAGTCACTTTCGTATTTAAAGTTTCTATTTCTTCTTTTGTAGTTTTGTAGGTATGTCTTGTTTCCCAAACACGACAAGTAAATCATGAATATTATTTTGCAACTTTTGACAAAATTCATATTCTTGAAACCTACATCTCTTTAGACAAGCTAAACCAAAATTCAATGATCACCATCATCAAAACCTTTATGTGTCAAGTTTTAACCAATATAGCACTTTACACATGTGCCACTTGATACATAAACATGAAAGGTTTAATCTTTCTAAATTCATTCCAACAATTCTTTTATCCATGAAACCATTTCACGATAAAACCACTAAAATACACAACATAACCAAACACATTGGTTTGTCCCTTTTAGTCTCACATTGTGGAATCTCTATTCATAATCTCATATGAACACTCTACAAAACTTTATTTGCTTTGGTTTTTAATTATCTCATAATTATTGAAACCACTATTTCACATAACTCATATGCGAAACGCAAATCATTAAATAGATCCTTTATTTAAAACAGGAGTGTTATCAAAATAAATCTAAATGATACTAATGAAACCTTAAAACCAAAGACCCTTCTTTATGACCACATAATATCAAATATAATGTGACTACAATACTTTAGGTTTATCAAAACACCTTTTGAATAATCTCTAAATATTGTAATTTGTGATAACACTTGTCACAAGTCTCCATACTAAACAATAACTCAAATATTTTGTCTCTTTTGATCAAATCGAAAGACTCAATTATCTTGTTAACTTAATATCCTCTACTTCCAAAATCTCATCATGACATGAATAAATACTCCTATTTACTCATCCATGATAAAACAATGATGTCTTTTATTTACTGAAAAATACAACCAACACTTGTGTTTATTTTCAGCAACTCATGGCATTTTCAGAAAATGGCATTTTTAATCACACTACTTAGTGATGCGCATCAATATGCTCTTCAGCACTAATAGTATAATTAAAACAAATCTCATCATTAAGTATTGGATATTTTAGTATGTGTTTATTTTATAAGTGTTTAACTGATTATCGTTTAAATCTAGCAAAGGACAATAATCTCATAATCGAAACGTGATCTCCAAAAAGGATTACTCATGAAAACAGAACAACCACTTGTCTTTAACATGAATGACCGTCTCACGAACCGAGACACACTAATTTAAGATCACACTTAATTCGATTACAAAACTCATTCAAATCCTCTAATTTAAAAATGATAAATGTAGAAGTGAAATGACGCCAGCATCAACTCCTTGATTGCCATCTTCCCGCGAAATCCACTCAGTCCCTCCATGCACTTCTCAAACGGCAGGCCCTGTTTTCATAAAACAGCACAAGTATCAAATACTTAGCTCACCATAAGTGTAAATGGGACATTTAAACATTTATAACTAGTATATCAAAATATACCTTCTGCGTTGGCTCCTCCGCCTGCTACGGGATTCCTTTCGATCTGACGAAGTCGAGACATCAGTTCCGGATAAGTGATCGAATCCCTTTCCATGACATAGTCTCTGACACAATTCTTGAATTTGGGATGAAGCGAATGCAACAACCCATCTATCGCGAATTCGTCACTCATCTCCACATCCCAAGCATCCATAAGAGTGTGATATATCCTATACATTTTCTTCAGATGATCCTCTAAGCGATCATTTTCTTCCATCTTAGTTGAAAGAAACACACCCAGACCTTCAAACCTTGCAATTCTCACTTGTGCTATGAACATTTCCTTTAGCTTAGTGACAGTCTCAATGGCACTCAAGTTTTTGAATTGTTTGGATAGGTCTGAATTCATGAAGACACTCATCAACCAATTGACTTGAATGTGAGTCTTACTCCGGCTGAGCCAATCCATACGCTTGTTGTAACTCGCAGAAGCATCGGGTTTTCTTCTAAGGGTTCATGTAACACGTAGAGCTGATCATTGGTTGATAGGACTTCTCTAAGACGTTCATACCACTCGATGAAGTTTGACCCATCGAGACGCAGCTCCTCAGCAAGAAACATACTACTGTAGTCGGCCATGATCTACAAGGATTTTGCAAAGACATCTTTAGGACACTTGTTTATGACAATTTTAGTTCAATTTAATCAAATTAATGAACTCCCACTAAACTCAACATCTCTCCGGTTGATTAGTGACACACGATCCAAATCCACTACACCACCACCGATCATCACGTGAGATGATGTAGTTTCAATGGTGAACAACTTAGTGTTGATCATATCATTCATATGACTCGTGTTTAACCTTTCGGTTCCGTGTTCCCGAGGCCATGTCTGTACATGCTAGGCTCGTCAAGACAACCGTAGTATTTCCGCATGTGCAAACTGGCTTGCACCCGTTGTATGTGAACGTTGAATCTATCACACCCGATCATCACGTGATGCTTCGAAACGACGAACTTTCGCAACGGCGCATACTAGGGGAGAACACTTAATTATCTTGATATTAACATGAGAGATCACCTTATCATGCTACCGTCACGATCACATCTAAGCATAACAATAAGGTGCATAAAAAGGGATTAACATCACATGCAATTCATAATTGTAATATGATATGGCCTTTCTTCATATGCTCTTAGATCTCCATCTTCAAAGCACCGGCAAGATCTCCATCTCCGGCATGATCTCCATCATCTTGGCGCTATCACCATGGTTGTCCACCAACTATTGCAACTACAACTAATGCTACTCTTAGCAATAAAGCAAAGCAATTACATGGTGATTTCATTGACACGCAGGTCACATAAAATAATAGACAACCATATGGCTCCTGCCGGTTGCTGTACTCGTCGACATGCAAGTCGCGAAATATTACAAACATGATCATTGCATACATTATCACAAATCACATTGGCCATATCACATCACTTGACCCCCTCTGCAAAAACAAGTTAGACGGCTCTACTTTGTTTATGCAAATTTTACGTGGCTTGGGTCAACGAGATAGAACCGTTCTAATCTATGCAAAACCACAACGGTGATATAATAGTTGCTTATTTACTCATCCTTTTGAAAGGCCTTCCATTGAAAATTGCATCCTCACTAAAGCAAGAGAAACAGACACCCGCCAGCCACTTATGCAAAACAAGTTGCATGTCAGTCGTGGAACCGGTCTCTCGTGCGTGGACGAGTAAGGTTGGTCCGGGCCGCTTCAATCTCACAATACCGCAAAGATGCAAAGTGCACGCGAGAAGGTAGCAACATAAAATATCAACGCCCACAAATCCTTGTGTTCTAATCGCATCAACACCTACGAATATATCTAGGCTCTGATACCACTGATGGGGTCGCAGCATGGAAAACAAAAATTTTCTACGCGGCAAAGCGGAATAAACCCCAAGGATCTAGATCTACGAGATGAAGATAGCGAAGATGAGATCCAATCTCTTACCCTCGAAGATCAACAAACGCGTTTTGTCGGTGCAGGGGTTGACTAGTCGATCCCCGCAACTAGACTCGTCTAGTCGCGAGGAGATGTATTATCCTCGAGATCCAATCCGGTGAAGTGCAGCAACGGGCAGCACCTCCGCGGCGTCCACACGTACAGCTCGATGAAGACGTCGACTCCTTGATCCCGCAAGCGAGAAGACGTGGCCTTGATGATCTCAGCAGCACGACGGTAGTGCCGGTGATGATGACGATCTCCGCGAGCAGGGCTTCGCCAAGCCAAGCAAGAGGAGAGGGAGAGGAGCAAGGTGGCGCAGCCCCTAGGGCAAGGGGGTGCGGCTAGGTGTGGAGGTTGGATGGCGGCAGCCCTCCGGGAGAGGAGGGGTGCGGCTAGGGCTAGAGGGAGAGGGGGGGTGCGGCTAGGGTTGTGGGGCGGCAGCCTCCAAGGGGTGTTGCGCCTCCCCCCCTCCCCTCCTTATATAGGTGGCGGCTAGGGCAAGGGCAGGGCCGGCCGGCCCCCCTCTTGTCTTGCCCCCCAAGTTGGAGTCCAACTAGGACTCCTCCTTGGGCCCCCTTTCCTAAAGGGGTGGAGGGCCCAACTCCTAGTCCAACTAGGAGTGGGACTCCCCCTCCTTGTGCCGCACCAGCCCATGTGGGCTTAGGTGGTGCGCACCACCTAGGTGGTGGCAGCACCCCTTTGCACCATGTGGGCCCCATACAAAATATGGTCCCACTTCTAGACCCTTCTAGAACACTCCGGAACCTTCGGGTACCCTGTCAATAATTTCCGGAACTTTTCCGAAACCTCCGGAAACCACTTTCCATATATGAATCTTATTCTCCGGACTCCTCCGGAACCTCTCGTGACGTCCGGGATCCCATCCGAGACTCCGAATCACCATTCGTTCACTTCATCATTTAATTCATCGCAAAACCTAATTTCATCGGAACGTTAAGTGTGTGACCCTACGGGTTCGAGAATGCATAGACATGATCATATCAATAATTAATAGCGGGACCGGGATGTCCATATTAATTCCTATACACTCAACGAAAACCTTTTCTCGATTGAACCACGATGCCGGAGATTCAATTAATCTCATATACGATTCCCTTTGTCTCACGATATTTTACTTGCCCGAGATATAATCGTTGACATCCCCATGTCTAGTTTAATCTCGTTACCGGCAAGTTCTCTTTACTCGTCCATAATATAGGATCCCGGTGATTACAACTTAATCACATGTCTGCAGACTTTTGATGCTATATTACCGAGAAGGCCTGGAGATATCTTCTTCACATGGAGGGACAAATTCCACTCTCGATTCATATCACCCAACAACCCACCATCGGAGATACCTGAAAGCCACCTTTATAATCACCCAGTTACGAAGTGACGTTTGATGTCCACAAAGTATTCCTTCGGTGAACGGGAGTGATATAATCTCATGGTCTAAGGAAACTATATTTGGCATATTAAAAGTGTTGACAACAAAACTTTTGTGACACGATTAATTGCAACTCTTTATTTGGGTCATGTCCATCACACCATTACTCCTAATGATATGACTCCGTTATCAAGTGACTATAACAAGTCCATAGTTAGGAAACTCTAACTATCTCATGATCAACGAACTAGTCCTGTAGAGGCTCACTAGGGACTCTGGGTGTTTATATTCCACACATGTATTATGTTTCCATTTAATACAATTATAGCATGGATAATAAACTATTATCATAAACGTGAATATGCTTAATAAACCATTTTATTATTGCCTCTAGGGCATATTCCCAACAAATAGTGGTTGAATATATGTTAGCTATGAATTGTTCATAGGTCTAAACATATAAGAGTCATATATTTTGTATTTGATAAAATATGACCCAAGTTCTTGGTTAGAAGAACATGTTGTTAATGAGGAGTCATTTCAACATGAAGATGAGATAAATTGAATCTAAAGTGTGGTAGACTTGGTTGAAGTCATAAAACCAAACTAGATTGCGATCTTATAATATCAGAGTAGCGCAGCGGAAGCATGATCGAAGATATCGAAGTGACTTGGATTGCACTGTCAATTTGTTGAGTCTACAACATATAGGAGTATATGATTAATTTAAGGATTAAAAGATATAATATTTTGGTTTGAGAAATTTTGTTTCAAAATTTAGTGAGTTCCGGATGCACATGCTATGTGAAAGTTCTTTTGACTAATCATTCGTCGTGTAGGCATACAGGGAACAAATGTTTCACTCTGTAACTAAAAATATTATATTCATCATATGATGATGAGTTTTATCATAGGATGATAGGAAGTTTATCATGTGATGATAAAGTAATGTCAAATTAGGTGACAGTTACAATTTTGCAAAGGACATAAAAGACTGTATAGTACAGAACACGGACAGAACCTCTTCCATGAGCAAACATGATCAGCACACAGACTTCATGAGTGTTAGACACCATGAGTGTTGGATCAAGAGAAATGTAAACTAGATTATTGACTCTAGTGCAAGTGGGAGACTGTTGGGAATATGCCCTAGAGGCAATAATAAAATGGTTTATTAGCATATTTATGTTTATGATAATAGTTTATTATCCATGCTATAATTGTATTAAATGGAAACATAATACATGTGTGGAATATAAACACCAGGAGTCCCTAGTGAGCCTCTACAGGACTAGTTCGTTGATCAAGAGATAGTTAGAGTTTCCTAACTATGGACTTGTTATAGTCACTTGATAACGGAGTCACGTCATTGGGAGAATGACTTGATGGACATGACCCAAATAATAAAGAGTTGCAATTGATCGTGTCACAAAAGATTCATTGTCAACATTTTAGTATATGCCAAGTATAGTTTCCTTAGACCATGAGATTATATCACTCCCGTCTACCGGAGGAATACTTTGTGGATATCAAACGTCATTTCGTGACTGGGTGATTATAAAGGTGGCTTCAGGTATCTCTGACGGTAGGTTGTTGGGTGATATGAATCAAGAGTGGGATTTGTCCCTCCATGTGACGGAGAAGATATCTTCAGGCCTTCTCGATAATATAGCATCATAAAGTCTGCAGACATGTGATTAGGTTGTAATCACGGAGATCCTATGTTATGGACGAGTAAAGAGAACTTGCCGGTAATGAGATTAAACTAGACATGGGGATGTCAACGATTAAATCTCGGGCAAGTAAAATATCGTGAGACAAAGGGAATCGTATATGAGATTAATTGAATCTCCGGCATCGTGGTTCAATCGAGAAAGAGTTTCGTTGAGTGTATAGGAATTAATATGGGCATCCCAGTCCCGCTATTAATTATTGATATGATCATGTCTATGCATTCTCGAACCCGTAGGGTCACACACTTAACGCTCCGATGTAATTAGGGTTTGCGATGAGATAAATGATGAAATGAACGAATGGTGATTCGGAGTCTCTGATGGGATCACAGACATCACGAGGAGTTCCAGAGGAGTCCGGAGAATAAGATTCATATAAGGAAAGTGGTTTCTGGAGGTATCGGAAAAGTTCCGGAATATTTGCATAGGGTACCGGAAGGTCCTAGAAAGTTCTAGAGGAGTCTAGAAGTGGGACCCACCTAATGTGTGGGGCCCACATGGACCAAAGGGGTGCAGCTAGCCACTTGGGCCAGCCGCACCACACAATGGCCCATATGGGCCAAACCGGCTAAAGGCAAGGAAGCGGGGGGGAGGCCGAGTCCTAGTTGGACTAGGTGGCCGGCCACCCCTAGTTGGAAGGGGCCCAAGCCTGAGTCCACTTGGGACTCGACTTGGGGGCCAAGTTGGCCGGCCCCTCCAACCCTAGCCGCCACCTACATAAGGAGGTGAGGGGAGGGGGTGCGGCACACCCAAGGCTGCCGCACCAAGTTTCCCTAGCCGCACCCCCCACCTAAACCCTAACCCTAGGGCGCCATCTCTCCCCGGAGGTCTGCCGCCACCACCTCCACCTCCACCCTAGCCGCACCACCCCTAGCCCTAGGGGCTGCTGCGCCTCCTCCTCTCCCTCTCCTCTTGCTTGGCTTGGCAAAGCCCGGCTCGTGGAGATCGTCATCATCACCAACACAACCGTCGTGCTGCTGAGATCCATCTACCTCGTCTACCTCGCTTGCGGGATCAAGGAGTGGACGTCTACATCGAGATGTACGTGTGGATACTGCGGAGGTGCTGCCCATTGCGGCGCTTCGACGGATTGGATCGCGAGGATAATACATCTCCTCGCGACTAGACGAGTCTAGTTGCGGGGATCGACTAGCCAACCCCTGCACCGACAAAACGCGTTTGTTTGATCTTCAAGGGTAAGAGATTGGATCTCACCTTCGCTACCTTCGTCTAATAGATCTTGATCATGGGGTTTCTTCCGCCTGTTTCGTAGAAAATTTTTTGTTTTCTATGCGACGACCCCATCATGGCCCATTAGTACGGACCGGTCGGTTGGTAGGTCCGGCTGCTCTCCTGCCGGATTGACTTGGCCGCCTTGACATGGCTGGCTTGAATGGTCTTCAGAGTGGGCAGCTTGAGGGTATCTAGGAGCCATCTCCCCAACAACATTCATTCTTGCGGAGGTTTTTTTATAGCAACCACATATTTTATTAATCGAAAATCAAGTTACAATAAGCAACACATGTGCAAACTAAAAGACAAACCGGGATAAAATGATTATCCTGAATTTGCAGATAAAACTCTAAAAGATCGAGCAATACAAAACGATCCCTACAGTTTCCTGCAACCACCGTAGCGAGCGGCCGCCGCCCAACTCCGGCGCCGCCGAGGCGAACGCCGAGCCTCCACCATTGCAAGATCCGAGAAAGCACCATCGCCAACGAGGCTTTGTGAGTCGATGAATAAGCCCGCTGCATGCAGCAAGGCACATGTCACTGTGGCACGTCGACCGCGGGACGTCCCGTGCTGTCTTGGACCAAGATCTATCGCCTCCCATCGACAAAGTCGGAGAGGAACAACAGATCCACCACCTCCGGACTAGCATCCTCGCTCCAGAAGAACCACCTCGCCCCGGCCGCCAGCGTCATCGCGAACCACGAACGCCAGCAACACACAGAGAAACTGATATCACCAGATCTGAAGAACGGCGAGAAGACCAAGCTGCCGATCTGAAGGACCGAGCAGCACACGTTGCCATCAACTCCGAGGCGCCGCCGTGAAGGTCGTCGCCGGTGTGGGAGTGGAGTTGAGAAAGATTTATTTGCCCGGCTGTCGCTCCCACCACCCCAACGGCACCCCAAGAAAACACTAGGCCAATCCTAACTACAGGCCGGCGCCGAAGCGCCATGGTCCCCACCTGCTACATGACGTGGCTCCTTTTTTGCCACATGGGCAGTTACAAGCGTGACCCACTTGTCAGCTATTATGTTAACATAATAAACGTTTGATTAGACCTAGCTGCAACAGATTACCCTAATAGTAGGTGTTTTGCGCAACAAACCCGTAAAGTGGGTGTTTTGTGCAACAACGGTACCAATAGGTGGTGGTCTGTGCAATTTCCGCAATTTCCTCAGCTCGGTTTGGCTAAGCCTGCTTTGGCTGTGCATTTGGTTGGGCTGTTTGCTTTCATTAGCAAGTTAAAGTGGGCTAATCGTTTGGATGGATTGATCTGGTTGCTTTTGGAAGCGAGCTAACAGCTTAATCTAGTAGAACGTGCGATCATGGGGCTTTTTTTTTTTTTTTTGGAGAAGTTTGCCGTCGCGAGCATGCCAAATCGGCTCTCCCTCAACGGCAAGGTTTTCCTTGCTCCCAGAGGCTGGTTGGCCCTCAAAAGCATGATATATTTTTGGGTTAAGTGCAATTTTGGTCCCTCAAGTATTGCAGAAGTCTAATTTTGGTCCCTCAACTCTATCTTGATTTAAACTTGGTCCTCAAACACTTAACTTGGTCGCCTAGACTCCTCAACCTACAAAGCCACGCGCCGACGAGCACCAGCTGGCCTGGGAAGGGTCTGTGCCACTGCACAACTCGGGCGCGATGAGCATCACCTAGAGCACCTCCTCTCGGCAGAGGTGATCGATGCAGTTGACGGGCTCGCAGCTCGTGACGCGGATAAGCAGAGGTTTGTATACCAACGACTTAAAGGCAAATATAGGACTGGAATAATGACGATTCTGTTTTGGTCCGTATTTGAACCAGCTGATTGCTAGCAACCAGCTGTTTCTCAGATTCCAACAGCAGGGACAAGAATAAGATTAAAAAGTTTTGACTGCCACTCAGTTCATTTGAGATTCATTAAACCTACTTTAAGAATGATAATTAGACTTAATTAAGTGTTTAAGGACCGGGTTTAGACCAGAAAAGAGTTGAGGGACCAAAAATGAACTTTGGCAAAACTTAAGGGACCAAAAATGCACTTAAACCTATATTTTTTGGTACCAAACCTAGGATCCAAACGTACCCGAGGAAACCAGCGTCAGTTGACTTAAGAACTTGACTTGTGGGTGTAACGTATGTTGGCCCAAATAAAAAAACATTACTCACTAATAGGGCCTCACCTTGCCCCGGCCCATTTCCCGGATTTCACTCACGAAGCTGGCCCACCTCCCTCTTCTCTCCGAATCAAAAAAAAAAAAAAAGAGGCAAAGAGGAGACCGAACGGGATCGCCGCCGCCGCGCCACCGCCCACGATTTCGTCGACGCTCTTCGCGTTCTTGCAGTGGTTCGCGAACCCGCGCCGCAGCCCGCTCGCCCGCATCCACATGTTCACCGTCTCCTCTTGCCTCAGGAAATACGGTGCGTAACCCAACCTCGGATCCGATTCTTCGTCGTCTTATTACCCACTCTGGTTTCCACGCGAAAACGGATGAATCTGAATGTGATGCTTGAGTGATTTTGGAAGGCCTGAGGTACGACGATCTGTACGACCCGTACTTCGATCTGGACATCAAGGAGGCGCTCGCGAGGCTGCCAAGGGAGGTGGTCGACGCCCGCCACCAGCGCCTCAAGCGCGCCATGGACCTCTCCATGAAGCACCAGTACCTCCCCGACGACCTCCAGGTCCGTCCCTTCCTGCCCTCTGAACGGATCTCTCTCGATTCGCGTGCGTGGGTGCGGTTTGTGCAATGTGGATGCTTGGTTTGTGTTGATATTGCGTACGCGTTTACCTGATCGATTTTGGTATACTTGAGTGCTTGAGAGAATGAGAGCCCATGCAATAGGCACAGTTTCTGTTATATGACTGATGATCAGAAAATTAACGGGGAAAGATAAGTGCGTGATGCATTTCAGTTGCATATGTGTGGTCTAGATGATTCTACTTGGCTGCTGTTTCTGATGTTCCATTCGGTTTGTGTATGCTGCATTGCGATGTTGTTTGTTTCCTCAGAAACCGCTTAATTAGCCAATTAGATGCTTGCAATTTCAATAGTTTGGAGGTGAGAAGTGGTATCCAGTAACTATGGAGTTCACATTTGAGTGAGAAATAATCATGGTTAGGTTTGATAGAACTTTTCAAATGTGGCATGAGAATAATGATGATTAGGTTTGATAAAGTATAAGAATGTTGAAAGTTGTGCTGCTATGCGGGTCTGTCAGATTATTATGCATATTTTAGAGCATTGTCATTATGATTGTTGTTTCTGTTTTGTTGAATGATTACAAGATGGCCCAGGCCTAAAATGTCTGAATTCATGATCTACTTATTCGAGATGCTACTGACATTGCGTAGCACTTTTCTAACACCTTGGTTAACATAGTTTGGCAGTTACTGCAACTAAATTACATCTAGATATATGTTATAAGCTAGATTGATGTTGTAATCACAGAAATTCCTGAGCTTCCAGCTTGATGATTACATTTTTTATGCTGAAGCTATTTTCGGTATCGATATTGTTCAGACCTGTTCCAAGTTTGCTATTGTTTGATCACACAATTGTCAAGCACCGGGAGGGCTTCCCCTCTATGAGAGGACCCTTCTACGCTGCATCGCGCCGACCAACATGTTTCCGGTGTCGTGGGCCGGTGGTGGGGTGAGATACTTTTGACTGAGGGGAGGAAGGGAAAGACGTATCCTTTGCAGGTCACATTCTATCCCCTTACGGCTTTACGGCGGCTACAGTATTATGACGAATCAACGGTGATCTGAGTCATTGAATACTTGTCATTTCGTTGCAGACGGTTGGGATGGTGGACAGGTTGGCGATGGCGACAATGGCTGCATCAGTCAAAGGCGCTCGAGGTCCGACCGCCTAGGCAGGCCTGATGGTGAGCCTATTCCAAATTTCATCCATCCTTTTTTTAGCATACTAAATGGTGTCATCTTCGTATGTGAAGCATTTACTTCCTTATAGATTGATAGAGCTCTGAAACTTGATGGAAGTATTGGTGTCGCATGGCGGTTCTGTTTGTTTGCACCATCAATTGCCCAAATTAGTTTCTGCTACTGAGTCTAGTTTTCATGGGAAAAAATGCAGGTGGCGATGGAGGAACAGGTGGTAGTGTCATTCTTGAGTGCTCAAGGTCTGTCTGGGATTTCAGTAACTTGCAACATCACACGGTATGCTTTTGAAAGCATCATATTTTTTGGTAGATGCGTGACACCTCTTCGTAAAAGAACAAATCTTGTCTCTAGTGTTAATGTCTTAATGCTGAGCTTGCATGTATTAGTGAGTTAAAAGCTAGCCCTTATTTCTGTCAGGGACATGAGAATGTCTCATCACACTGTAGTCTAATATCACACTGAGCCCTTCTTCTGACGGAAGAAGGTACTGCAGAACTTATGCCTTTCCGTGTCATGGTTTTATGCTTATTTACTTTGTGTTTTCAAAAATAGGGACAAGAGGTCCGGACAAGGTTACCACAAATATATGTATATACATGTGCATATCTCGTTTGCTTATTCCCTTTCGAAATATATAACCTTCTATTGTGTCTGATAGGTCGCACAAGTACCAATTGGCACAGCGATTCATCTAGTCCGAGGAGAACGACCTTCTTTCACTGTAAATAAAACGACCAGATCTCTAAGATCCCTGGGATATACCAGATGCGGCAGAAGACTCTGTAGACAGTTCCAATCAGAAGAACAACAAGGATAACATTAATGGAAATGATGCTGAAGGAGAAATTAACAATCAGTGGGAGAAGCAAACATATTCTAGTACATGCCCCAGGACTGAGTTTTCTAACACGGAAGATTATAATGCAAGTAGCACCCGGCATCAGGTGGAGATGGATGAAAAGGACTAGTCTGATGAGCACGATGAAGAATTTTGGGAGGATGAAGACGAGACGGAGGAAGAGGACGAAGATGCAGATGAGGATAGTGAAGAAGATGACATACATTATTCTGTTGCTGAAATGACAAGAGATGGACATCGGTTGATTGTAGCACGAGGAGGGGAAGGTGGGCTAGGGAATGCTTCTATCGGCAGTGATGTGCGCCTATCCAAAGGAAATAGACAAGAGGAGATAACTCGTTTGAGTACTGGAGAGCCAGGAACAGAGACCTTTCTTGTATTGGAACTGAAGAGCATTGCTGATATTGGCCTTGTTGGTTTTCCTAATGCCGGAAAGAGCACATTGCTGACTGCTTTCTCTAATGCTCGCCCAGAGATTGCTGACTATGCATTCACCACACTGAGGCCCAATATTGGTAGCCTAACCTACGACAACTACTTCTCAGTGAAAGTGGCTGATATACCTGGTCTTCTCAAAGGTGCCCATGAGAACCGGGGCCTGGGCCATTCCTTCTTGAGGCACATAGAGCGCACGAAAGTTCTGTCCTATGCGCTTGACCTGGCAGCAACACTTAACGGTTGGAAGGGCATCCCACCATGGGAGCAGCTGCGCAATCTGGTCTTGGAACTAGAGCATTACCAAGAAGGCTTGACGTAGCGCCATCGTTGATTGTCGCAAACAAGATAGATGAAGATGGAGCGGATGCAATGTACGAAGAACTGAGGAGGAGAGTGCATGTTCCGATATTTCCAGTGCGTGGCATCTTACAAGACGGTGTACGAGATCTGAGAGTTGGCCTCCGAGACCTTATGGATGCCTCAGCCCCGCAGGGCGTTGATTTGAGCAGAATTATTACAGACTAAAGCCTTGTGTTTTCCTTGAGATACACGGTGGAATTGTTGTTTTAATAGTCTCCCTTGAGTAGCTCACATTTTTTCTTTATCTTCACTATGTAGCCATGTAGAGCACAGAGCCACAGTCTATATCATTCAGTGTTTCAGGAAGTCAGTATAAATTCTGAATTGTTGTCTTGGTGACTCTGTTCTTTCATAGGAGCAGCATGTGACCAAAGAGGTTCACTCAAGTGCTATTACTAGCATCCGAAACATTAATTGGCCATTTTATTGAAATAAAGTTAAATTTGTTTGCGCCTGGAACTCTGAATCTTTCTATGTTTCGTTTCTCCTGGTATAGAACTGTACATGTGCACATTGAAGCTCGACATATATTACAAACATCTTCAGCTGACTAATGACAACAAGCCCGTCTAGCTCAGTTGGTAGAGCGCAAGGCTCTTAACCTTGTGGTCGTGGGTTCGAGCCCCACGGTGGGCGCTTGTATTTGTTTTTGTGTGTGATTCACCTGAAGCTAGTCGATTTTGCTTCACAACAGCTTTCAGGTCGATATTTCTATCTGATCACATGGTAGCTTCAGTTTTCTGTTGTTGTCAGATTCACCTTATCTGTTGGCCGATTTGCTTTATCACATCTTAATTCTTTGCTTCAATGTAGCTTTCAGGTCACCCGAGAGTAATTTTCCTCTAGTTTTAATATCGCTAACAAGTCGCTCGCCCACGTCGCCAACAAGTCCTTCTGCGGCAGTCTCTAGTAGTTTCCTCATTCAAACATTGTATTGTGAAAACGTGATTTGTGCCTCGTGGTATCCAAACATAGTTTCTCCTAAACAAAATCGAACAAAAAAAAACTAATTAATACTAGCTTTGCTAAAATTTCTCATTGAACTCGTCCTCTGTATTTTGCTAATCTACACAACCACTAAGACTAAAACGTAAACACCACCTAAATTAGATTGTCGGACACATAAAGAGTGGATAAATGGAGACTGAGCTCCAAATAGTCCATAATTTTAAATTTCATAAATCATGTTTTCAAGTTTAAAAAAATATGAAAAATCTTGGATGCAATGTTGTATTCTGCCAATAACAACTAGAAATATCTTGTAAGCTGCATAAAAAATGATAAAATTGATATTTAAAAGTAGTGAACAATGTTAAATTTAAACTCGTCCAAATCCATCAGATTTTGTTATTTTGTGTAGCCTAGAATATTAAGGAGGCGGCGTTTTGGGTCGTAGGTGCATCTGCACCCGTTAGGTAAAACATTTTTAGTTTTTTTTCAATGTGTTAAAAAATTCCGAAAAAAAATTCGGATATGCATCAACACTTTTAGTGCTAGCACAAAAAATTTCGCTGTGAAAAGACATTTTGTGTGACCTGTGCAAAAAAGACAAAATCATGTCTCGTACAACAGTCTTTTGTAGCAATCCGGATTTGTCTTTTTTGCACAGGTCGCACAAAATCTCTTTTCACCGCGGATTTTTTTGTGTTAACATGAAATATGTTGAACTATCTCCATATTTATTTTTGGAATTTTTTGACATTTGGAAAATGGTTATTTTGGGTCATGGGTGCAGATGCACCCATGACCCGAAATGGATTTCCGAGAATATTAATGACTTTAAGTTGATATTTTGCACGTTGATAGAATGTACCATTGTCTGCATCCAGAAATTTTATCAGATTTTTTAAAACATCAATTTTTAATTTGTGATGTTTTCAAAACAAAAAAAAAAAACCCTTCTAAACTAAAGCTCGGCCTCAATTTATAGCTTCCGGACACACAAAGGACAAACTACGTTGAAGCTCAGTGCATACCTTCTAAACTAAAGCTCGGCCTCAATTTATAGCTTCCGGACACACAAAGTCAAAACACTTCTCGCATATAATATATACTGAAGCAAAATAGGTATGCACAAACGTGGGGCTCACAATTTCGTTCTTGGACAAAAACGTGGGTTATGCCTTATGCGTCAATTAAAAATGTTTTGTCCTCTTTCCTAGAAGCTGTTAGCAGGGCGCACATACATTGTCCCACGGGTCGATTTGAATCACTAAAATAAAACAGAGGACGGGAGTCCGGACTCCGGAGACCCAATCACCCAAACCAAACCAAACCAAGCGCTTCCTATATTTATCCCCTTACACATCCCATTCCCTTCTCAGCTTCCCGCTTTGAAGCTGCTTCAGATACAGTTTAAGTTACGGTTAGCAGACAGGCCACAGAGGAGGAACCGAGGAAGAGCTGATCGGTGTCGTCAGTCATGACTGCCGTGAGTTTGATCAAGGTGCACACTGGCGCTGGGCAGAGACCTATGCCGGCGGGCCATAATCCAAGGAGGGGCGGTGTCATGGTCAGGTGCTCGCTACAGGGCGCCGTCGTCGGTAGCCGCACGGATTGGCTCGCCAGCTGTGCGGTGCTCTCCAGCAAGGTGGCCGCGCTCGCCCCCCACTCCACCAACGGCCACGTAACGCCGGCGGCAGCGGCTCCAAACGGGGCGATGCTGGACTTGGTCCCTGTGAGCGGTACTAATGGCGGCGCAAAGAACCTGCTGGCACCGCTCCGGATCGCGGACCTGTCCCCGGCGCCGATGCACGGCTCGGAGCTGCGGGTGGCGTACCAGGGTGTGCCGGGGGCGTACAGCGAGAAGGCATCCGGGAAGGCGTACCCGGGCTCCGACGCCATCCCATGCGACCAGTTCGAGGTGGCGTTCCAGGCCGTGGAGAACTGGGTCGCGGACCGCGCCGTGCTCCCCGTGGAGAACTCGCTCGGAGGAAGCATCCACCGCAACTACGACCTTATGCTCCGCCACCGCCTCCACATCGTCGGCGAGGTGCAGCTCCCCGTGCACCACTGCCTCCTCGCGCTGCCAGGCGTGCGCAAGGAGGACATCACCCGGGTCATCAGCCACCCACAGGCGCTGGCTCAGTGCGAGCACACCATCACGCGCATGGGCCTCAACGCTGTTCGCGAGGCTTTTGACGACACGGCCGGCGCCGCCCAGTACGTGGCCGCCAACGGCCTCCGCGACACGGCCGCCATCGCGTCATCTCGCGCCGCCGAGCTGTACGGCATGGAGGTGCTCGCCGACGGCATCCAGGACGACTCCGGCAACGTTACACGGTTCGTCATGCTGGCGAGGGAGCCCATCGTGCCGCGCATGGACCGGCCCTTCAAGACCAGCATCGTCTTCGCGCACGAAAAAGAGGGTACCTCCATGCTCTTCAAGGTGCTCTCCAGCTTCGCCTTTCGCGACATCAGCCTCACCAAGATCGAGAGCCGGCCGCACCGGCCCATCCGCCTTGTCGATGATGCCAGCCGGGGTGCCGCAGCCAAGACATTCGAGTACATGTTCTACGTGGACTTCCAGGCCTCTCTCGCCGACCCCCGAGTGCAGAATGCGCTCGCTGAGGTTCAGGAGTATACCTCGTTCTTGCGGGTGCTCGGGAGCTACCCCATGGACATGACTCCCATGACCGCCGGGAGTAACTAACGTTCTTCTCATTTTTCTTGTCATAATACGTGTTGTTGTGCCATTCGAGCTGATTAGTCCGCAGTAAGTATATCCCTATGAGGTTGATCACCTTTATTTTTATTATTGGTGTTGACATTTATACTAAATAATTTGTTCAAACTTAAAAGGGTTTAGGCAGTGTTTGGATGCACTGAATTGGGCTCCGAATTGGGAAATTTGGAATTGAGGGCCGAATTCTGCCGTTTGGTTGTGCTTGGTATTCGTCCGTGGAATTGAGAACCAATTCCGAGCCACTCCCCCCCGCCAGGCCAACTTACCGGTTGCTGAATACAGAGGTCTGGAGGTCTGAATCGGCTCTGAATTGGCCCCTCGCTCCCGTTTCTCTCTCCCGAAAAAAGACGCATTGAGTATGAGCTCGGAGAAGACCCGCCCGGCGTTCTCGGAGAAGACCCGCCCGGCGTTCTCAGAGAAGACCCGCGGGGAGCTCCCGTCTCCTACCTCCTCCCCTGCCCTCCTTCTTCCCCGTCCTCGCGTTCCCGGTCGAGCGGCGGCCCGATTCGGTCGAGCGGCGGAACCCTAACCAGGCGCGACGGAGGCGGCGCGATTTGGTCGACCAGCGGCGTGATTCGGTCGAGCGGCGGCGGGTGGGGCTCGAGCGGCGGTGGGTGGTGCTCGAGCGGCGGCGGGAGATGCTCGAGCGGCGGCGGATGGGGTCCAATCGGCGGGAGGTGGTCGAGCGCCCCGCTTCCCTCGCCTTTTGCAGATTGATTTCGATTTTGCATATTCTGTGTGTGTAGAAGAAGTGCTGATTTGGACTAGGGCATGATCTGCCTTTTTTTTCCTTTTTTTTTAGGGTGTGACTAGGGTATTTTTAGGAAAGAGAATAGGGAAATAAAAGGAGAAAAAAATGGAAAGAAGAAAAAGATTATTATGTGCATCCAAACAAGTTTTATTATGTTCAAAGTTAAAAAAACATTCAATTCCACACAATGTGCATCCAAACAGGTTTTAGAATTCCATTGGTCTTTTGATTCTGCAAACGAATACCATGCGCATCCAAACAGGTTTTATGGTATTCCATTGAAATCGTTGATTTGGTATTCCATTGCCAATTCAATTCCGAGCCCAATTCCGTGCATCCAAACAGGGCATTAGTGTAAAGACAAACCTAATGGCCTTATAACTGAAAAAAAGGAGAACTACATACTCGCGTCCATGTCCCGCGTCGCTCCCCGAGGGAACACCCGACGATCTAGTTTTTCCTCTCTCTTTTTTTTAGGGAATGACGATTTGTTTTATAGTAACACCGGCACTTTATTGATTAATGGTAATGTTTGGAGGAATACAAAGACAGTCGACAGGAGGGTTTAAGAACCACACCCGGCGTCCAACACTGAGGCTTATGCCCCGGTGAGCTTCTCCAGTGGGGCTCCTGGATTCATGCATAAAAACCAATGTCGCAAATACGGACGTCGTCTCCTTGATCTTCGAGATAATCGTGTCGTACTCCCCTAAATAAGTCTTGTGCACATTGTTCATAACTTCCAAGCAATCTGACGCAACACAAATGTGAGACAGATTCAGGTCTATGGCCAGTGGTAGCGCTTCGCGGCAGCCCAAAACTTCCAATGCAGCTGGACTATAATCTTAGGGTGAGGGTCGAATCCCCCCCATTACTACCACAGCTCGTCACGAGGCCACAATGCGACCTACGTTGCCAACACCTCCAATCCCTCGACGCCATCGTGCAACGTCGGTTCCACCTTGCATGTTGGATTGTTCCAATCCTAAGATCCCTATGTAAAAAATGGCTAGATCACGAGGATGGTGTAGCTTGCCACTACCATCATCTCCAATTCTCCATTTGATCTGATTGCGATGGGCTCCTTGATCCCGTATTTGATCTCGTTTACTTTCGCCACTACGAATGGTGCAATTTATTGGTTCTTTTTTCCACCTTCTGCCATACCATGATAGATGCACTGTAGGTCATATAGCAATGACGAATACCTCGAGAGGAGGCCCGGGTTGTCGACAACTATGAGTTCAAGATGAGAAAGCCCCTCTTTGGCTCGCGAATCGACCACACTAGTCGCAATAATGCGTCGACGACCGTGGTTTGGGGGTGGAGAGCAACGATTCAATTCGCCAGCTTGTCGGTGTAGGTGACCTTGCAGCATGCGATGTCCGTGACGTGAAAGACGTCCATGAACCATCGGTTATCGCCGGAGCAGATGTGGCCCTTTCGGACACATACATCATGATCGGAGAGGGTGGCCACCGCATCTAGCAGCGCACAATGCTTCCTCGCATTGTGCACCCGTTCCATCGTCGCCGTCTCGCACACAGTGTTGTCCACCACCACTCTGGACCAACAAGAAACATTCACCAGAGGCGTGGCTGATGTTGCTTATGCTAATACCGGATTATGTGTGTCTTATATTTGTTATAACAATTAATATTCTATGTGTATAACTATAACTATAACTATAACTATAACACGATGCAGCTTATGTTGTGGTGACTATCACACGCCGAGCTGCATCACGTGGTTCTGAGTTTGATTACCCACCATCACATATTACTTCAGTTTTTTAAATTATTTCTACCACGCTGATAGATGGGACCCACATGGACAGACATCACCGAGGTCAGATGTGTGAGATAGAAATATGTAAAGATGTGTTTTCACAAAATTAACACCACCACGTGTACACATTAGTACGTTTGGACCAATTTTGAACTCGCATTACAAGTAGTTGTGCCACCCATTCTTATTTTTTAACTAGTTGTATGAAATTGCATATGCCATGCGAGACAAGTAATTATATTGCGGGTCTTATTATCTCTTAACCAAAACAGAGAGGAGACTGGCTTGTCATTCACACAACCTCACAACAGGACCAACACCTGTACATTATCCACGTCACCTCTCCCCTCCATTTCTCCTTCTCGTTTTGGTTGGAGTAGACAGACAATTTGAGATATTAAAACCAGACGTGGTAGTTGGACGACGACAAAATTGCGTGGACGGCAGATTAACAGAACTGCTGCACCTAACACGATGCAGGAGTGCGTACGTGGTAGTGCAGTGCTTGTGTGGCTTGTGCGCTGCGGCAGGGAGCTGTTCGTGGGGTCGACCGATGGTAAAGTTGGCCGTCCGGCCGGGTAGGGCGTTCCACAGGACGAGCGCGCGCCACGTTTCTTTGCGGCGGCGGCAGAGTCCGTCGGCTCCTACCACTTCCACTGGCTGGGCTGGCTGGCTGCTGAGCTTTCCGGCAGCGACCCGACCTCGGTGGGTGTCTCGTTCTTTTTTTTTTCAAAGTAATACGTGTATTATTTATAGACTAGCTAAATACCCGTGCGTTGCTACGGGCTGGGCAACACCAAAATTCTATATGTCATGCTTTGTACCATTTGACAATGACCATGATATCCCTCTGCGCATCTTATCCACCCCTCCCTCTCAATTTCATATCTAGATACTATGAGTAGTTGTAGAGTATTATGAATTTAGTTTCACTTTAGACGAATAATCTATTGAATAAACTCAACAAAAACTACATAAGTTTTTCTACTAAATGCACATAAGTTGAATCATCATGCCTAAAATTTGCCGATTAGCCCTTCGTTGTAGGTTCCTTTCATCTTGTGTTTTTAAGTTGCTCTTCTACGTGCATTGATCTTCTCCATTTTCTCGTACGTCAAACTATTTCGTCGAGCTCTATCATGTTCTCGTCTTGCCTGTGTCTATCTTCTGAAGTGTCTACAACTGGTTGACTTTGCTCTGCCATCAATATAGGTAAACACCGGATATTTTTTAGATCAAAAGGCGTCGCTACGTGACTTGGAGTGACGGATTTTCTTCTATCTCGCAATTGCTCTCATGGGTATTATATATATAAACATTCAATGCAGAAGTTGAACGTCTCACCTACAGGACACAGCAAGGAGCAACATGGGAGTCGGACAAGTACTCCCTTTTTTTATTCAAACTCAATCGTCTGGATTGTTTATTTCCTTTGTTTTGTTCAGCTTTTTTGTTTTCAACCGTAGCAAGTACGAGTCGGACTGTACTCTTTAATTTATTGATTGCCACCTGGGCTGGTTTTCTCTTTAATTTGCTTGCGTGGGCTGCTCATGTAAACGCACTCACGTGGGCCAAACACAAGTAACACGCCTGGAAGCATGTTCGGGAACGGGAGCGAGCTAGGCACGACGAGCGCACGACGTACGACCACCTCCGATTCCAATATTATAGTTTAGATAAAGATCAAAGTATAAGGTACGTATGAACCGACCTTACAGAACTGAAAATATAGAAAAAACATAGGAGTATATAACAAACCAACGCCTATCTTTCTCTTTCGGCACCATCGTGGCAGCCACAAAAAAGAAGCGAGACAGATTAGCTCTTCACCCAAGCTCGACGCGGCTCCATCGCTAATCAGCAGCTTTTCGGATCTCCAAAGCAGTTTGCCATAGGACGAACCATTGTCGTTGAAAAAATCAGACTGGGGCAGCACGACCCCGGACAGGCCATCGAACTTCAGAACTGGCACCTCCGCACGATTGCGACGTCGAAAGAGGGAACCAGAACTCCAACCATAAACCCAGCATAGGATACACCATCTTCCAGCTGTCACCTGCGCCGACAACAGTCTGCACGTACTCCTGGACAATCCAACCTCCCTGCTCCATCATGACGTCGGAGACAACGCCATAGCAACGGGGACAAAGCAGAAGGAGAGACACACCTGATGGGGTCGACGCCGCCGCCTCTCCGACACCATCCATGAACCCTAACGCCACCGATCTGAACGATCGGCAAACACACGATGTCATCAACTCTGAGACGCTACCATGAAGGACACTGCCGGTGTGGGAGTGGAGCTGAAGCAGATTTATTCGTCCGGGCGCCGCTCCCACCACCCCAACGACGCACCACGACCTACAAAGCCAAACTCTAAATACAGAACGGAGAAACCGGATCCCCCCTCCCTCCCGCCGCCGAAGCAGCCGGCGGAGGGAGAGGGGACCAACAAGCTCGCCGGTGAAGATGGGCTGGCTTACAGATAGCCTCCTGATCGACTTTTCCCTGACGGCGGCTAGGTCAGGAGCGAAGCAGAGTCCATCTTCCTAGGCCTTAACCATTGTCCCAAGAAAGGGTAGTCATGTGGGTGTCTCGTTCGGCCGCATCCGATGATCGACGTGTAGTATAAAACTAGTTGAATTTGGCGTGGCGCCACGCCACGCCCTTATTTTTTTTATAATAGTTTTGTTTTGTTGTTCAGCAAAATGTTAGCCAAATTGAATTGTTCGAATATGTTTTTTTTATTTTGGTATGAGTAGACAGCAATTTTTGGTGATTTTTTTAATATATTGTGTAGGTTATTGAAGTCTGTAGTGATTTGAAATGTTCAAACATATTTGTATTTCAAAGTCAATATTTAATTGGAATTAGAAAATCCATTTGAATTTGATTTCTGTTTTCTTGGGGAATGTGTATTCGTATGGTGACAAAAAATTGGCTAAATTGAAAATGTCTGAATATATTTTGTAAGTTGATATAAGTATGTAACTTTTTTTTAGCACTCTCAATATATTTTATGGAATATTTGTATGTATTTTGTTCGAAATGTTCGAACATATTTGTATTTTGGGTTCTATATTCAATTGAATTTAGTAAAAATGCGTTTTAATTACCTTTAAATGGTGACAAAAATTGAGTATTCCTTTTTGTTGTCCTTCAGCATAACCTGTTTGTATGTAATTTGTTCGAAATGTTCTTGGGAAGATTATCTTTGAATATTAAACATCTTGGGAAGATATAATAAGTTCGTATTTTGCCTTCAAAATTTAGTTGAACTCCATATTCAAATGGTTTACATTAGGTGCATATTTATTAAATTCAATCCATAATTTGAGGGAGTTAACTTGGATTTTATCTAAATATTTTGGCGAACTAAAATTCTGAAATATGTTTTCATTATGTCATAAGTAGTGCAAATAATTTTTTTCCCCGACTGCGTAGTATGATCAGAGGAAATGTATTCTGTGAGCTTTCATTAAATTGTAATCCATAATTAGATGAAGTGCACATACAATGTATACAAATATTATGCAATTTGAATTGTTTAAGGTTGTTTGTATGTTGGCATTAGTAAGTAACCTTTTTTTTCCTGAGCATGTTGATATATTTTGGGGTAACTCAAATATTTTAGTATTTATTTAGAAATTAAGGTTTTAATCTGAAGCATTTTGAATTGGCTATTTTGATTTTTAGATTTTTTTAATAATTTGGTCCACATTTGTTTGGGCTTGTATTGCAAAGGTTGGAAAATTTATAAAAAACAATCCATAATTTGAGGACTATTTTGATGTTTTCATTTTTTTTCTCTTAGATCTGACTGGGGAGAGGCGCAGCGGCGGGGGCGGGCGCCGGCGGCGGCGGAGAGCTGCGCCGTCGCGGGAGAGGGAGGAGGGAAGGGGGCAGTTGTTGTGTTTTTTGAAGGAAGTCCTCCGGGTTTGTCGTAATTGCATATGGGTCCTTCTTCTCGTGTAAATGTGGACTGCGGGTTCGATTTTCGGTTTTGAGAGGGACCTTTTTGCAAAACCATCACGAACGCGTCTGCTGGCCGTCGGATCGCCGTTCGACGGCCGGGATCGACGCTACTGTAGATGCACAGAGCTACTGTTCCTAAGAACAGTAGCCGAGCGCTCTCAGGGCTCGAATGGTTCCTGCTTTAATTTCGTAATGAAAATCAATCTGGGTTTCTCCTCAAAATCATTCTGGGATTTTTTTTATCCCGTACTTTCGCCACATTTGCGCATTTGTGAATTCAACATGCTATCTTAGTGGTGAAAATAGTGGGAATAACAAATGTTGTGTTTATCCAGCGAATTTCTTTGGATTGTTAATACATCGTATAGATACATACAGTGTGAATCAAGTTCTAGCATTCATGTGTTAGTCTCACTCATGAACTGTGAACAACACGTTGCCTTATCACATGCCGGAAAGTGATATAAAACAGTTACGTGTCACGCTTCAGAAGGGGCATTGTCAAACATGCCTTCAAAACAATGCACATTACAGTTCAACAACATTCAAGTAATCCTACAAAAATGAGTTAAGTAGTTCCCAAAACATTCTCCTTTTCTAGGGAAAATAATTCTCAATAGTCAAGAAAGTAGGGTCAATCTGCCTTTACAGTAGGAGATGAATATCAAAATTCTACGCCTTTCTTGTTCCCTGAAGACAGGCCCATCCATCCATTTCAGATACTGATACATTGTCCAAGTACCTAGACTAAGCGTTTTCGACCTTTGGAACCTGTATTAGATGAGACATAGCTCAGATACCAAGAGAAGCATCATAAATAAGAAAGAAAAACTGAATGGCTGTTGAATTTGGGAAAAAATCAAATTCGTTTACCTGCTCACACAATATCCCTGAAACAGCAACAGTTCCACCAGTTTTTGCATAACCAACTATGTCCTCGCACAGCTCCAGCAAGGGATTCAGCAGTATATTTGCTGCAACAATGTCGAACGTCCTCCTTAAGGACTTCAGCTCAAGGTTACTGCCGGGTGGTTTCTCTTCTGATTTGTCAATGCTACTTGTGAAGCATGAAGGCTCGGCACCCGTTGGTACCAAGTAAACGAGCATCTTGTTGGAATCCATACCATTCAGCAACATGTTCTCATGAGCAGATACTACAACTTGAGGGTCTATGTCTATACCGGTGGATAGAGAAGCACCCATCTGATTTCATAAACAACAATGACCGTATGAAATAACATATTAGTGCTGTTTCCTCGGGAAAATTGCTGGTGTAAACAGTAAGAGCAGACCACCTAGACATGGTACCTTCAGAGCTGCAATGCTCAATACTCCGGTGCCTGTTCCATAGTCCAAGACATGTTCACCCCCTTTAATAACTTCCTTCAGAAATAGAAGGCACAACTTAGTTGTGGGATGCTCCCCAGTTCCAAAGCCAGACCTGGATTGATAATTATATTTGTGGGCTCGGCACCCGTTGGTACCAAGTAAACTCGCATCTTGTTGGAATCCATACCATTCAGCAACATGTTCTCATGAGCAGATACTACAGCTTGAGGGTCTATGTCTATACCGGTGGATAGAGAAGCACCATCTGATTTCATAAACAACAATGACCGTATGAAATAACATATTAGTGTTGTTTCCTCGGGAAAATTGCTAGTGTAAACAGTAAGAGCAGACCACCAAGACATGGTACCTTCAGAGCTGCAATGCTCAATACTCTGGTGCCTGTTCCATAGTCCAAGACATGTTCACCCCCTTTAATAACTTCCTTCAGAAATAGAAGGCACAACTTAGTTGTGGGATGCTCCCCAGTTCCAAAAGCCAGACCTGGATTGATAATTATATTTGTGGCCCGTGGATCCTGTGGACGGAAAACCATGAACATTATACAGGATGAAATAACTCTCAGTTCAAGTACTCAAGTAGATGATCAGATAAACTTCAATGACACCGAAGGATCATTATGTAAAGAAATTAAAAAGAATCAGCATGATGTATACAGACATACGGGGGGTTCTCCATTTAGGAATAATCCAAAGGTCATCGATAACTTTAGTAGACTCGTACGATTCCTGCACAAATAATAGCATTTCTCAAGTACTCTGCCAAGCAAATCAGTGTATATGTGCAAGAAGTATGCCAGCGAAGTGGATACTTGCACAGGCGCGTGCGCGAGAATCTGAGTAGCAAATGTTGGAACAATGTACTTCAAAGATCATGTATATGAAAACTATACATCATCCAGATCCTATGTCTGACCTGCACAAGTGTCACCCAATCGCACTGCTTTCCAACAGTGGTTTCATACACCGGGTTGTAGTCCAGACCAGCTGAGCTTGCAGCACTCGAAACGCTTGAGCCAACATTCTCCCCGTACGCAAATATGGTTGTTATGGAGATCTGCACAACATATGATTGAGCTCATTAGATGATTTGACGAATTTCAAGCCTCGGCTGCAGCGAGTAATTAAGCCGTGAGCAAAAATTCTCCAGCTCGGATTGCAGGACTGAAAAAATGCACAGAGTAAGCTCACCTCGTCAAGATTTGCAGCGTCGGCAATGTCGTCCACGGTGACGGAGCAGACACCAAAGCAGAGGAGAGACTCGGAGAGCAATTCCTGGATTGCGACGCCGCATGAAACTTTTTATTAGGTAAAGCTCTGATAGAAACTGAAGAATAGGGTGAAAGCGGGGTACTGACAGCGTCCTCCTTGCGGCAGCGGATGCGGACGGAGAGGTAAGGCGCGGACAGGTCGTACCCGCCGGCGGCGGAGCTGGAGGGCGCCTCGTCGTCCACGCTGACCGCGCGGGCGCAGAAGCTCCTGCCTCGCTAGGAGGCGCCGCTCGGCGCCCTTGCAGCAGTGGAGGTCTCGCCGACGTGGCAGGCCGAGGGGCGAGCGGAGAGCATCAGGAGAAGGGGCGAGAGGTTACCGCCGCCGCCGCCGTGCCCGGTGCTGTAGATGGAGCAGAGCGATAGGGTTTGGGGCGAGGCGAGCAGGAGGCGGCCGAGGCGGCGGAGAGGGGCGCGGGGAGCCCGAATCTGGCGATGCCGCCTCCTGTAGGTCGCCGTAGGGCCGTCGTCGGCGCCAAACGCGGCGGAGCACGGCGGGAGCGATTCCGGCGCGTCCGCGGCGTCCCGGGACGCGATCTCCGGTGAGGAGGAAGAGGGAGAGACGGCGGAGAGCCCCGTGGGCTTGGATCTGACTGGGGAGAGGCGCAGCGGCGGGGGCGGGCGCCGGCGGCGGCGGGGAGCTGCGCCGTCGCGGGAGAGGAAGGAGGGAAGGGGGGAGTTGTGGCGTTTTTTCAAGGAAGTCCTCCGGATTTGTCGTAATTGCATATGGGTCCTTCTTCTCGTGTAAATGTGGACTGCGGGTTCGATTTTTGGTTTTGAAAGGGACCTTTTTGCAAAACCGTCACGAACGCGTCTGCCGGCCGTCGGACCACCGCTACTGTAGCGCTACAGTATCTACTGTTCCTTAGAACGGTAGCCGAGCCCGGAGAGCACGAGAATCGTTCCGACTTTAATATATAGATAAAAGATAGATACGTTCAAGCTGCGCCGCGCCCGCGAGACGCACGCCTGCTTTATGCGGCGACCGCTCTGCTCGGTCGGTCGGTCGGTCGCTTGGTCGTGTCACATGGTTTGTGCGTTCACATCCGCACCCGGCTCAGTGGTGGCTGACCGGCGGGATTGAGAAGGGCCAAAGTTTTCGCACAATTTATCTATGTACCTGGACTGGACAGCTCTCAGAAATGATTTACTGTACTACCAGTAGAACTTATGGACCCCGGAGTGATCCTCCAGTCATTAAAAAAAATGCTGTAGAACTTTGAACACGTGGGCTTATTATATTTTTTATTTTGCTGGCATTGCTCCTAGTCGTGGCAGGTGGAAATACTTGGGAACGACCGATTTTCTTTTTCCCTGATGTGATGTGGGTGTGCCACAGTTATGGCAGGTGAAAAAGGTTGGGACTTGTGAGTGAAAGATGTAACTTCTCGCCGTCTTATCCTACACTAACAAGGGTTTTTTTTTTCGAAACACAGTACAGACGCAGACGCTCACATATATGTGCACACACTCACCCCTATGAACACACACGCACACCCTATCCTTATGAGCACCTCCAAGAGACTGAGTCGGTGGGTCGAGTCTTGAGATTGACGAAGTCACCACAGGCGGCTCGCTATCGACGGAAATGTCGCCTCCCACTGAAGAATATTCCGCCTAAATGAGAAATAACAGAGTTAAATCTAGGGTTTGAACTCTGGTGGGCTTGGAGTATAACCACCCTCCTAACCATCCTACCACAGGCAGGTTCTCTATACTAACAAGGTGCATGTATGGTGCTACGGAACATGACATACATGGAAAGATATAAATTCCAAGATATATTCTATTTACGCCTAGCATGGTACTAGTACTGATAGAAACAAACAATCATAAGAAATGCCATGCCTAAAAAAAACTTGTTAATGTAGGAGGAATGCCTCTCCAAAGCAATGTAAATGCACGATGATTTTTTTTGATGCAGTGTCGTTTAGGTCAGATGAAACAAAAACTATAATCAAAGAAATAAATGCATGCCATATATTTCCTAATTCAACGGGTTCAAATGGTTTCACATCATTCGAATATACCAATCATGCATACTTGTTTTCACCTTAATAAATATGTCTGACATATATATTTTCCATTTACTCGTTAAAAACATACTTGTTTTGTTTCCTCGTCCCAGAAGAGGATCCAACTCCCTGGCTTAGTGTTTGAATATCAGTTCTTTTTAAGGTTAAAGCGGTCGTTCTATCGTCCGATTGGATAGATAGAAAAAGAGTGTTTTGTACAGAGTTTCAAATGGCCAGAAGGCCTAAAAAATGAAAATACAAGCCTAAAAGCCTAAATGAATATCAGTTTCTTAAATTGACCCTGATGATGCAATATAACTTCCTGTAGTCCCACTATCATCTGGCTTTGACACTATAGAATATTCTATTGGGTCAATTGTGTTGTGTTAACATATTTCAGCAGCAAAACTACTCTAGGATGAAGAGTGGTCTCTTAAGATGTTTGAGGCATTCTATTTTGAAGTTGCAAAGGCCATTAAGATCGTTACATAGCAGTTGGAGTGTAACATGGAAGTGCAAAGCCCCTTCTTCTATTGTAGCGAAAGTTGGGTAGTGCATCTCCAGTAGGCATAGAAGCCTGCAGAAGGCCTGGTCAATTAGGATGAACTTTGCAAGGTCATGAGAAATCAGTTTTAAGTATTGCAGGTAGCTCGAATTACTCAAAGCTTCAAGAACATTTGTTGCCAATTTGGTAGACAAAGGGTATAAGTCCTTCACACCCCAAAGTGAAGCAACAAACTGAGGCAATGCAGCAGAGTCACCGTGTAATTTTAGAGAGCTGAAGTAGCGGGGTCCTTATAAGGAATTCATATAGGATTTACGACATTTGTCAAGATAAAGAGATAAAGAATAGGAACATGTAGTCCTAAATGAATTGCTGAATGGCCTTATTAAGATCAGTTCAATCAGTGCTACCTTAGAGCAGCTTGTACCAAATCTTCAACTTACTCGGTGTAAACGCATAACCCGTAGGATGCATAAATACTTCACTCCATCAGAACAAATTCTGCTAGCGTTTCTAAGTTACTTTTTTTCCCTTTAGAGAGAAACTCATGTACTTCACTCTTCGGCTTGACTATATATATAAGCTTAAACTTTCAAAATAAGTGAATTAAAGACACCATCTCGAAGAGTTGTACATACAGTATCTCTACTGTTGTTTTGCATTGTTCTCCACCACATGTAGAAGTTGTCAAACATGTAATACCTATACGTGCTAGATACGATGTAGTACACCGAACTAGTCACGTTTCCTGTACTGCCACGGTGGGGGATTTTCCCACCTATATAAACACGTACCCGAGACCCTAACGGGTAATCAGAGCCCATCTTCTTCCCTCTAGCCGCCGTTGAAACCGATCTAAAAAAAACCTAGAAAACTCGATCCTTGATCGTAAAAAACCACCCTTCCCTCCCAACGAAGAAAACCCATAGCGGCCTCCTCGACGACGCCCTCGGCCCGCCCCGCAATGAAGCTCACCAGGGAGAACTTTCTCTACTAGAAAGCTGGTAGCTCCAATTCTAACCATATTGATCGAGATGTTTTTCATGATTTTGCTTCACTATTTATTGATATTTGCTCTCACTCTGACCCAAAAGCCCAAAGGTTTTGGAAATATTTTATTTTATATGACATTCAGGAATTACACACTTTGGAAAGGAAATAAAGTCATAATATGGAATTTGAGAGCAAAATTATCACTTTCCTAATTGAAGCAAAAATTATCAGGGCCCTGCGGCGCTTTGACGCCAACCGGTACGGTCGGGGGTGACCGTACCCGCCACGGTACCGTGTGCCACCACCTCGGGCTCGTCAAAAGAAGGAACTTTCATGAAAAAGAGGCATACATAAAATAAACAGAGCATCGTCGAAACAGCGCCGCGCGCCGCGAGGACGACATACCTTTGTCGCTCATCAACAGGCCGCGCAGCAAGTTCCATGTGCGAACGACATATATAGGTCGCCGACGGATACGACGAGTTGGACCTTGTTGCGTCCGCTATCATCGCATCCAGAACAACTGTGCGCACTCTGGCATCCAGGGCTTCTGCTTCGTGCTTGCAGCGTTGTGTATAATAGAAGTACGATCTACTCCCTCCGTTCCACAATATAAGATGGAAAGAGAAATGCTAAAACATCTTATATTTAGGAACGGAGGGAGTATATAGTTAACATAGAACCTTTTTGTTTGGATTGGCTATTGCATGTCAACTACTAGCGTGTGGTTCGGAGTTCAAATCTTCGTCCGGCTAGTTGTTTTTTCAGTACTAACAGGTAGTGCTTGCACGACTAGAAAGGGGTGTCCTCTCAAAAACACCCCTGCCACGTGCTCGCTCGAAGATGACACTAATATCATATGTGTCAGACAAAATTATGCAGGCGTGTTTTCTCCAAAATACCGCTCCCACATGGCCGCATCAGGATGATTTGGACCATGTTTAAATCCACATTACAAATATTTGTACCAGCTGGTCAGCGTGTTCTGCCTATGCGGCTAAAATATACTACGTCAAGCATATATTAGCTATTACGTTTTATCTCCCATCTGTAACATATATTTTTCTTCAAGAGTGTGACAAGCTACTTTTTGCTACATCACACACTTTTCTTGTTTAATTTTACTTACATGTTGGGCAACTGCCACCATGTTTTTTTTTTTCCGGAGAATACGCACTGGTACCATGGTTGACTTTGAATAGGCACGTTTTGTGATCGCTATGGACCATGGTGTTGAAAAACATTCTTTTACGAGGCATTGTACCGACCCACCAACCCCCCCTTGAAACATTATTTTGGTGAATGCTACGACTACAAGTGTATACTCCTTAAATACCATATACCCCTTGAAGTATGTTTTTTTTCTACTATTCCTTAAATACCATATACTATAAGTAGATTTTTCACACAAATATTATTAGAAAGTCACAGCATGGAATCTTCAACGGAAGTCCGATAAACCATACAGATGTCAGATGTTCAAACTTAATCTCATGCATCACATGGCTTATCATTATGCATACATCTATGCTTGGCTTGGCGAATACTTTCTTGATTAAGAGCACCCAAAGTTTATTCTTACTACATCTGATATAATAAGTTTCTTTATATTAGCATTTCACGGGCATAATATTTGAATTATTGGCGTCCAAATTGAGCATGGAATGATAATGCAACATGTTTGCGTAAGCAATGATGGTTGCAGTACCATGTCTTAGACTATACTGATTGTAAATTTGTAATCGATGTCCTCAAAGACTCATATATTTCCGGTCGGAAGTACTTGCTCTCCTCGGCTTAATAAGTTTGCAATGCAGATTTTCTTACGAAGCCAGTGTCAATTGGGAATATATACATTCGTGTGCTTGAGGGATGGGAGTACTTGTCAAATGAAGGAACTGAATTGCACATTATTCGCCCGTTTTGTTTGAACGAAGGAAAATATCCCCCCCACGAAAAAGTGCAACCAATTTCCTGACATAGGGATAAAAATCTACCGCAAAGATCCGACAGTCTCATCCCCGCTCGCACTTGGCACTTGGGAGACGGCGCGATTCGCCGGGCGATCTAAGAAACGACGGCGAAAATGGAAAGCGCGCGCGCAGGCGCGGCTACAAGCAGCCGGCGCCCGGGACTTTCCTTGTCGATCGAGGGGGGATGCACTGCACGTTCTCCTTCGATTTCTTTCTACCCCCTTCCCCTTGGGTCAGTCAGTTGGTTGGTGAAGAAGCCCAGGATCGGACAAAGAAGACCAAGCAGCTGTCGTTCCATTTTGATTTGACGCAGATCCAATCAACCTCCCGTCGAATCCTTTGCCGCACGCGTCCCCACAAGCCACCACCACCACCAACCCCCATCCATCGAGCACGACGAGCAGAGAAGAGCTCAAGTCTTCAACACAAACCAACCAATTGCCACCTATATATCCCCCCTTCCATCCTCCCATTCCCCTCTCAGCTTCTCCCCTCGAAGCTTACTCAACAACTACCACCATTGCGGGATCGTCTACCAAATTACCAGACATATTATTATACCAAGCCAAGAAACGGAGGAAGAGCTAATCGATCGGTGTGGTTACTCATGGCTGCCGCGAGTTTGATCAAGGTGCCCATTGGGCAGAATCCCAGGCTGGCGTGCCACGCTCCGGGGAGGAGCAGCGGCGTGGTCAGGTGCTCGCTAAGCTCCGTCGTAGGCGGCCGCACCGAGTGGCTCAGCAGCTGCGCCGTCCTCTCCAGCAAGGTGGCCGCGCTCGGCCCCCACTCCGTCAACGGCCACGGCGCCACACCGGCTCCCAACGGCGCGGTGCTGGACTTGATCCCCGTGAGCAGTACCAACGGTGCCATAGCCAAGAACCTGCCGGCGCCGCTCCGTATCGCGGACCTGTCCCCTGCGCCGATGCACGGGTCGGAGCTGCGGGTGGCGTACCAGGGCGTGCCGGGCGCGTACAGCGAGAAGGCGGCCGGCAAGGCCTACCCTGGCTGCGACGCCATCCCCTGCGACCAGTTCGAGGTGGCCTTCCAGGCCGTGGAGCTCTGGATCGCGGACCGCGCCGTGCTCCCGGTCGAGAACTCGCTGGGCGGCAGCATCCACCGCAACTACGACCTCCTGCTCCGTCACCGCCTCCACATCGTGGGCGAGGTGCAGCTCCCCGTACACCACTGCCTGCTGGCCCTCCCCGGCGTGCGCAAGGAGAGCATCACCCGCGTCATCAGCCACCCGCAGGCGCTGGCGCAGTGCGAGCACACCATCACGCGCATGGGCCTCAACGTCGTCCGCGAGGCCTTCGACGACACGGCGGGCGCCGCGGAGTACGTGGCCGCCAACGGGCTCCGCGACACGGCCGCCATCGCGTCGTCCCGCGCCGCGGAGCTGTACGGCATGGAGGTGCTGGCGGACGGCATCCAGGACGACTCCGGTAACGTGACGCGGTTCGTGATGCTGGCCAGGGAGCCCATCGTGCCGCGCACGGACCGGCCGTTCAAGACGAGCATCGTGTTCGCGCACGACAAGGAGGGCACCTCCGTGCTCTTCAAGGTGCTCTCCGCCTTCGCCTTCCGGGACATCACCCTGACCAAGATCGAGAGCCGGCCGCACCGCCACCGTCCCATCCGCCTCGTCGACGACGCCAACCGCGGCACGGCCAAGCACTTCGAGTACATGTTCTATGTGGACTTCCAGGCCTCCCTGGCCGAGCCGCGGGCGCAGAACGCGCTGGCCGAGGTGCAGGAGTTCACCTCGTTCCTGCGGGTGCTCGGGAGCTACCCGATGGACATGACCCCGATGACCGCCGGGTCTTCCTCCACCGTCACCTCATCCGAGTCGTAGCAGCCGGCCGGGGCATCATCGTCCTCTTCTTGATTACTCCCTCCCTAGCTAGAGGTGGTGCTGAGGAGAATCAGTCGAGTAGGCACGTTGGTAAATTTGTTGTCATGTCGTGCTACTCCTCCCTCGTTGCCAGCTGGGATAATTGATTTTGTTCTTCGATCATGTATGTACCTGTAATAATACGTGTAATTGTGCCATTTGAGCCAGTTAATACACAGTAAATATCCATTGAAATACATGAACTCTCACTCACGTCATTTCCTGTGTTGAACGTACCGAAACAACTCGTTTGCTTTGTCAAAGCAAAACGGGTAGTAGGTGGCAATGGCACATTCTTCCTTCCTTCCTCTTGGGCTTTTTTGTTTTGGTAGTTGGCTGCGCCTCGTCTCGTCTGGCAAGCTCCCGATGGCACACGCGCGCTGTCACGCACGTTTCGACCAAGATGGAATGGTCAGTCAGCGAAACAATCCGACGCGGTCGGAGCGTGGTGGCTTCCTTTTTCCAAGAAAAGACGATGAACTGCTCCAGAAATATATAACATATTGGATTGATTAGTGTCCATTTACCCACATGTTTGTGGTGGGACAAACGAACCAGTATTCACTAGTACTCCGTAGCACAGTACTCACTAGCCCGGACCCCGGGACAGCGACGCACCAACAGCACGCCGCCCACGCCGCCCAACAACAACGGGAGACGCTATCGTGGACCATTTCTTCGTCGATCGTTTCTCCGCCGAACCAAACGAGTACCATATATATTATCAGCAGAAATACCTTTCTGCATACTTATTGAAGGTACTATATATGTTAAGGACATGGCACGGAGCTACAACGGCTGATCTAGAGGAAAAGACACGAGCTCAGAAGCAGATGGGGCAGCAACCACGTGCACCTGCTCCAAGGGGAGCATGAACTCACCAAGATGGCAAGATGCATGTGAGGGCTGGACATAAAGCTCGAAGCTCGGCTAGCTTAATGAACGCTCGGCTGCTCGACTCGTTTGAGTTTGACTCGTTATCTTAATGAACCGAGCTGAACAGTAATTTTTGCTCGTTAACACTAACGAGCTAAACAATCGAGTTAGCGAGTTTTGTGAGCTACTCATTAAGCTCGGTAGCAGCATGTCACATGGCAGTGTCCGTAGTTCCTATTCCATTTTCTTGCTAACACTTAATTTATTTCTGATGATTACTAGCTAGCTTGCTCAATTAGCTTGATGCGTGTATGTATTCATGTTTGTGAACGGCTGGACCTACGCATTTTTTAATGCATGATAGCATGATGTATAGGTTTGGAAAGTAACAAAAAGATACATGTCGGTTTGGTACCAATTACTCTCTCCGTATCAAAATGTAAGATGTTTTGAAATTTTACTTTCCATCCGTATCTAGACATGTTTTAGTGCAAGATTCATTTGAAGCTTGCACTAAAACATGTCTAGATACGAATGGAAAGTAAAAGTCCAAAACATCTTATATTTTACACAATGACTAAAAAATGCACGGATGCTATTTGACATGAACGAGCGATCGCATGTCGTCCGTCTGATCCGCGTGATCAAAACGAGAGAGCTGCTCGGTTCCATCCATTTAATCTGTGTGATCAAGACGGAGAGCCGCTCGGTTCAGACAGTGGAAAACATCAATCCGTGGTCCACATGCATGTGTAGATATCACAGCTATTTCTTTTCTTTACTTTAAAAAAAGTCATAACTTTTGAACCGTGAGTCAAAATTAAAATCCGTTTTCACCGTTAGGCTTCTCGCGACGAGCTCTTCGAAACTAGATCCCATTTGTATATGTTTTGACAAATTTTATTTTCGAGAAGCAACTTTAGTACTAAGAGCAGCAACTTTAGTACTATGACCAGCAACTTGTAATACGGATTGCCTATCAAGTAGCCAACTTATTAGCAACAATATGCAACTTCATAAGACCGTAAAGGAACCACCTCCACCTCGGGCCGCCGGTGCTCCCACCTCCAGCTCCGGCCGTCGGCGCCCACCTCCACCAGCAGCCGATGAGTGCCTCACCTCCACCAGGCGCCACCGAAGCACCCGGCCTCCATTCTCCCTTCTGCAGCGCCGACGCGCACTACACGGCCTGCACAACTATGCATGCTCCTATTGCAATCCAATTGGGATGGCTACAACTAAAACACTAGCATCCGCAACTTATTCAAGCAGTGCAGCAACTGCGCATGCTCCAGTTACACCCCGGTGGAGGATGGTCGCAACTAAAAATACCACCTACAACAACTTATGTCGCGAGAGTTCAGCAATCGTGTCTTCTCCAGTTGCAACCAAGTGAGGGATAAATGCAACTAAAACACCAAGGGAAGCAACTTTAAACTAGTGTAACCACCTTTTAGTATGAAGTTGTTTCACTAAATGCTAGAGTTGCTTTTCGGGGGGAAAATATTGCACCAACAATGCATGCTCCTGTTGTAACCCACTGGAGGATGGCTCCAACTAAAACACTAACAACGTCAACTTATTCCTAACAAGAGTACAGACAAAAAATAACTGTAAGCAACTGTTAGTACAAAGTTGCTGGCATAAACACTATAGTTGCTTTTCAACTTATTTTAAGGAATGCAACAACTGTGTCTGCTCGAGTTTCCACGCTGTGGAGGATGGCTGCAACTAAACCATCACTAGCAGCAACTTTAAAGTACCGTAAGGAACTTTTAGTATGAAGTGTTTTCCTAAACATTAGAGTTGCAACCGAGTGCAGCAACTGCGCATGCTCCAGTTGCAACCTGATGGAGGATGGTTGCAACTAAAAATACCACCAATAACAACTTATTTCGAGAGAGTTCAACAATTGAGTTTGCTCCAGTTGCAAACCAGCATCAACTTATTCATGGAGTGCGGCAATTGTATCTGCTCCAGTTGCAATCCAGTGTGGGATGACTACAACTAAAACTATAAAACACCATCACTAGCAACTTATTTAAGAAGTGCAGCAATTGTATCAATTATTACTACAACTAAGACACTACCACCACCCAAAAAAAAACTAAGACACTACCACCAACAACTTATTCAAGGAGTGAAGCAACTGTGCATGCTCTTGTTGCAACCCAGTGAGGGATGACTAGAAATAAACACCACCACCGAAACTTATTTAGCAGTGCAACAACTGCTTCTTCTCTAGTTGCACTCTAGTTGGATTTGACTGCAACTAAAACCCCACCAGGAGCAACTTATTGAAGAGACTATAGCAACTAAATTGTCTACCTAGAAACCAAGTTTCATACGGGTTTTAGAAAGTAGGTAGGTAACTACTAGTACAAAGTTGATCTTCCCAGTAGTTGAGTATCTCTCGAAAACTAAGTTGACTACAAAATACAGAAAAGTATTGTCAGCAACTCTTAGTACGAAGTTGCTGTCATAAACACTAGAGTTTCTTTAAAAAAAATGTCGAAACATATATAAATGGGATCTAGTTTCGAAGAGCTCATCGCAAGAGACTAAACGGTGAAAACGGATCGCAATTCCGACACACGAATTAAGAGTTATGACTTTTTAAAGAAAGTTCCCTTGAAATTAAATGCACGTGGGGAAGGACTCCCTGCATGTGGGATTAATTAATTTTCTTAGTTAGGGTGATTGCTTGGTTGGACTAATGAGCAATCGATTGCTCGCTAGATGCAGCCTATATTTTAATACGGAGGGAGTAATTTTTAATTGAAAAGCTGGATTGGGTGTTGTTTGGGTCGTTTATTGGGAAGTTTTTTAGCGTGTATTCATGTGTATCAATGTATTAGCCAAAGTTCAGTTCGGAAATTATACAAGTGAGAATTCTATGAAAAGAACATCGCACTTGCTGTAGCTAATTCATCGATTTTTCCCGTCTTGTGTGCAGTAAGTGCGCTAAGGTTTTGACTTCTAACGTGCCACAACAGCACCACTGAGTTTTGCCGCTACCGCTGCCTAGCACCACCGTTTTCCGCACGGAAGCAGTCATACTCCTCTTTCATGTCCGTGGAGCCCCGCAAGAAGAGTTGCATGTATGCTCCTCTGTCGCTGCTGGAGCATCACAAGGTGATAGACCATTGGGGATCGAAAGTTCGTCGAAAGACGGCTGCTGACGGCACGAATAGTAGCTATGCGGAGTATGGGCTCACTATCATGGTGACATCGATCATTCACGTTATCATCTTCAAGCATCACCGATGCTTGAAGAGTAGCTATTTCGAGTATGAGGTCACCGTCATGGTGGAAGCGCTTAGACGCGTTATCAGCTCCATGCGGCCAGTGGGGCAGTCTCCCGTGGCGAAACTGTGAAGGCGAAACACGGTATATGCACATTTTCCCCTCTCGTTACTTTTTAATTCAAATATTATTTTTAAATTTTAAAAGCAAAGCTCCATGAAGCTCGGCCTTCAAACCGCCGTACTCATTGACACCAGTTCTACTTTATACTCCTTAAAAAGTAGATGCGTGAAAACCGACAACTGTGGGTTAATCGGCATCCCATGAACACACTTCTATTAAGATTTTTTGTGCTTTATTTTTTACCTCGGATGGTTTGGTCGATGGAGCATCCAAACTACTCCTTTATTTTCTTCTTTTCTTCGCTAGGCTATAATTAATCTACCAATGGTAAAATAGCTGAAGATTTTACTTGTTTGGGCCATAGCGAAGCACGGGCTTTGTGCTAGTAGTATAAATATGTATACAAGATGCGACAATTATTCCTGATCGGAGGGAGTACTATCTATGTGCAAAACACAAGGTTAATGCTAATCTTTTTTTCTTTATTAGAGGGAGCTTTTAAAATTCTTTTTACATGGTTAATTTTTGTATGTCAATGTCTATCTCAGAAGCAGGTGCCCCTGGGAGGCAAAATGTTGCTCTTACTGACGACCATATTAGTATCTTGGATCAAGTAGATGAAATTAAGAGCATCTCCACCGGGGTGTCTAAATTTTGTCCGGCAACACCCGTTTGGAGGCCCAATTGCGGGGTGCCGGATATATGTCTGGTCTTTTTATTTTCTCCTCCCACACCGGCACCCCTAAACGGCCGGACCCCAATTAATCAACATTTGTAAAAGGAGGCGATTTCATTGCGATCCGACGATTTCTTTTACAAAAGAGGCGATATAACTTAAAATTTTAAACTAAAACTACCTAAAAACTACCTAAACTAGTACTCTAGAACATGCCGGGCGGAGGTGGCGCGCCAGCCTCGTCGTCGTTCGCCCCCTCGTCGAAAGTGGGCGAGGCAGGCATGTTGAGGCCGCTAGCATGCGCACGCAAGCGTCTCGCCTACCTGGCTGCCCTGGCCTCCAGCATCTGCCGGTGGCGCTCCGCCGCTTGAGTGCGCTCCCGCACACAGCGGCGCCTCTGCGCGCTCCCCAAGCTCTCCGCCGCCCGCAGGTCCTGCTCCGCGCGTGCCACGAGCTTCGCCTCCGATGCCTGTTCCGCTTGCAGCTCACTCGCCGCAAGCTCCCGCTCCTCCGCCGCGTCCTGCCTCGCCGCCTCCCGGCTCAGCCTCTCCAACTCCTGCGCTTGGGCGGCCCGGTAGAAGGCCTCTGCCAGCTGGCGGCTGTTGGCGATCGCCCTCGCCGTTTTCGCCTCCTCGTGCGCCGCCCGCTCGGCTTTGCGGAAGGAGCGGGCGTACTTGTCCTCGACGAGTGTCTTGAGCGACATCTCCACAGTGCGCGCCTCCGCCACGTCGTTCGCGGCCATGGCGAACTCCCGGAATCGGCGGCGCCCCTCCTCCTCGCGCGCTGTGATGAAGGACAAGAACGCCGCGTGCTAATCCGGGCAGATGGGTGGCTCGTGCATCTGCTCGCGCGCCACCACATCCTCCGGCACAGGCGCCTCCCCCTCCTCCTCCGCCGCCTCCTCCTCCTCCGGCTCCTCCTCCTCGTCCACCTCCTCCTCCTCCGGCTCCTCCTCCCACTCGAAGTCGAGGGCCTCGTCGTCCTATTGCGACCCCGGTGGATGGTCTAAGTTTGTAGGGTCGCGTCCACTACCGTACAGCAAGCCTGAGATTTTGGTGTCGGGGTCGCTAACCAAAATAAAGCATATTTTGGCTTCTACTACGGTGATCTCAATCAGAGGTCCCATAGGCGGATAGGCCAAAGCCCATTGGCATGGTCTTATGAGCTGCTGTCCAAGGCTAGGGCCAGAGTACAGTTCTGGAGGGCGGCCTCTCTCTCATAGTCTCATAGATGACTTTTGTCTGTGCATGTCATTCCTGGAGTATAGCTTCTGATGATCCTTAGAGGCATTCTGCTGGCCATTTGCCACACCTAAAACAACATCTAATTGTTATTAGAACAAAAAACCATCATGGAACTTATTATCATCCGTTGTGTCAACTGTAACTCCCAACACCCCTAAAACAAAAATTGAGTCAAAAGGAGATTTAGAAGTAAATAGAAAACCACCACTCTGATGACAAACTAAGCCCACGAGTTTATTCATTTAAAGGATCGAAATATCGAGCATTATTCCATGCAACACCTACACATTCTCCTTGAACTCTAGGGTGTTCGCATCAAGAGAGAAGAAAAATATCCAGAGATGTACAGTTTGGTAGTCCCAAGCATCAAATTGACTGGTACAATAGACCATGGCGACAGTTACACAGTGACAGTGGCTTCGATCTCTTGCAGTCTGAGGGTAACAGCTCTCTTGTGCGCTTCTAGCCCTTCGACTTCTGCCATCTTTGCGATGTAAGGACCCAGCCTTCTAAGCCCTTCTTCAGTCAGGGATTGGACAGTGATGTATTTGAGGAAAGAGTTCAGCGATACACCGCTGTACATCCTTGCGTAACCATATGTTGGAAGGACGTGGTTCGTTCCACTGGCGTAGTCGCCCACACTTTCCGGGGTCCATGGCCCCAAGAAAACTGACCCTGTAATTGGAATGAGAAACATTGGAATTCAGATTGAAGTATGCAAGGAGTGTGATACCGATGGGTTGGTTGCAACTAAGTTCTGAAAACCATGCCTACCTGCATTCTCGATGAGCTCCTCCCATTGCTCAGCGTCCTTTACATTGATGATCAAATGCTCAGGAGCATACATATTTGAGAATGATATTGCCTGGAAACAGGGACAAATATGGGAGGTCAATAATCCTTGGGAACGGAAGTAACCAGATGGTTTTGATGTATGACGTTTCACGACTTCGAACTTTCATAATGCATAGTCATAGATTACTCCTTTAGAAGTATCTGAGGACAAAGGTAACAAATGATAGATTTTTGCATTGCAGGCGATCTGCAACGGTAACTAGCCAGGAATGGCATGCCTGAATAAATTACCTCAGCCATATCACTGGCAAACAAGGTGAAACTGTGGCCAAGTGCTTTGGAAGCGAATTCTCCTCTAGGAAGAGCATCACACTGCTTGCTGACTTCTGCTTCAATGGCACCCAAATCAACACCTTCTCCCGCAGTTACTAGAACAACCTGACTATCCGGGCCATGTTCTGCCTACAAAATTGACCAACCAAGTGTGATCTATCATCCTCCAGTTTGATATTTCAAATGATGGGCAATGGTCAATTCAACATACAATTTTCAACACAACAAAACAGAGCAACAGGAAAAGAAGATACCTGAGACAGCAGATCCGCGGCAACATGAACTGGGTTTGCATATTTATCAGCAATGACCAGAACTTCTGAAGGGCCAGCAGGCATGTCTATAGAGACCATAGCTTCGCTGTTCTGCGGTCAAATAAGAATGAGAATCACAAATACAGATACACATCATGAGGATGCCGGAAAGGCAGACGATGGTCATGATTTACACAGGAAGAGCAGAATAAACCTGAAGGATCATTTTAGCAGCTGTGACATACTGGTTGCCGGGCCCAAATATTTTGTCAACCTGCCAAGCCAGTAACAAAAGTCAGCAATGAGACACTGTTGTAGCATATGATGAGTGCCCATGACTATATTTGCATAGATCTTTTGAGCAGGTTATGAACCTCTAAGAACATGCAATAACCACACAAAGATGCTAAACTCAATGAAGTCCTATTTATAGTCCCTAAACAAGCACATGGCAATACATCATGCATGTTTCATGATGAAGACAAAAATAACCCTACGAATTTAAAACAGCTGATAGTGATAGAGATCTTGAGCACCTTTGGGCATGATGCAGTTCCCCACGCCATAGCTGCGATCGCCTGAAAGTAAAGAACATTAATAACACTAAACTAAATTAACGAAGCAAAGAAATCTTCAAAATATCGTTCAACCTGAGCTCCCCCGGCTTTCAGTATGTGTGTAACACCAGCTTTTTGGGCACAGTAAAGAACCTCCTGCACGAAACAAGAACAATGTCCAACGCTCCTCAAGTTCATCTTACAAAAACATTGCTTCAAAAACAGCAGCAGTTCCATGTCCTACAAAGCATACCTTACATATGCTGCCATCACGACTAGGGGGTGTGGCCAGAACTACAGTTTTGCATCCAGCAATCTGTGCAGGCTGTTAGAAAGAGAAATCTACATGAGAAATTCAAAACAATGAATGACTACGATCAATCCAGTAAGAAGATTAGAATAAACATGAGCATACCACAGCAAGCATTAATGCAGTTGAAGGAAGGACTGCAGTACCACCTGGAACATACAGCCCCACAGAACCAATGCATCTTGTTATCCTTTTACATTTTACGCCCTTCAAACAGTGGGGAGTGCACAAATTATTTAAGCCTGAGCATATAAGAAAGGTGAATAATGTATGGAGACTTGATAATATCACTCGTTCTCTTACTTTCATATTCTCAACTGTTTTTTCCGGCACCTTTTGTGAAACATGGAAGGCATAAATATTGTCATATGCCACGTCAAAGGCTTCCTTGACATCTGGATCAAGCTACAAATTTGATAAACGTAAGACAATTCATGTTGCAACTGGGAAAAACCCTATTTGAGGACCATCTGAATACAGACACAGAATACACTAACATCAGGTTACATATTCTAAGGATCGGAAGGGTCGAAATGCAAGTAGGTAAAGCATAGCGTTACAAGCAGCTACTAGAGAGATAGGTAACTGATCAAGCCATGTATCAACATGATAAAGAGACAACGCTGAAATTAACTACTTGTGACTTTTGTGGTTAAATGAAAGTCAAATTGCAGGACTTAGTTGCACATTGCAATGATGAGTACCTCCGCAACCGGAAGATCGCTAAGCCGCACAACCGCATTATCAAGCAAGACCTTGTCAAACTTTTCTGTATAACTGAACACACAAAGTACAGCAAAGTAAGAAACATTCTGCAATATGCCATAAACAGAACGATCAAACACTACAGCTCCTTAATCTAGTTCAGAAAAAAACTTACTCCTTAACCGCAGCATCACCTCTGACGCGCACATCCTCAACAATGGGATTCACCTAATCCCACAAACAACATAGCATGGTTGTCAGACTAGGACAAAATGTGCAACATCCATAACTATCAATAATCTCAATGTTATCATACCGTGCTGAAAATGGAGGAGAAATCAATGCGAGGGCGTGCCTTGAGGCCGCTAACCTCGGAATCACTGAGATCGGACAGCCTATACGACTTCATTGCGCAGCAAACACTCGACACTGAAACCAAATTATAGTTCGAATAATCTTATCCGAAAAGCTTAGCAACCAACGGCTACAACAACAGAATAATAACACAGGTCAAAAGCTCGCACCCTTGGATTTGGGGACTCTGGACGAGGCACGGTGGAGCCGATAAACGCGATGAAAGCTAGTACGGCCGAGGAGCAGAGGGGGAGCGCGCAAGCTGCCCATCAATAGAGCTCGATTCAATTCTGAAGCGTTAGGGGGTCAGAAGCATGGGAGATGCGCTAAGGTTAAACTGCGGCCGAGACATGGTTGGAGAACAAAGTGGAAGGAAGAGAGACAAACCAATACCAAATGGCAGCGGTGCAGGGCTTCTAAGGCCGGCGGCGAGGCGATACCGTGCAGTGGAAGAAGATCGCCGCCGTCCGTGCCCGTGGTCTGCTGGTATCCCGGCCGAGGAGTTGAGCAGGCGCCGTCTGAAGGGGATGATGGGACGACTAGGGGAGTGGCGGCGCTGGATGGGCGCTTTTCGGCGTCGCTTTCTTGGGCCTGGGGGGAGGCCCGTTTTCATTTCGCACTTTCCAGTTTACACATGCACTCTCGTTTCGTTGTTGTCTCTTTTTTTTTTTTGAAAGGTCCAGCAATTGCTGGCTCTCATATATTAAACAGGTAGAATATTTACAGGATCGCACAAAGGCGATAAAGATGAAAACAAAAGAAGTGAAAAATACGACAGCTACGAACCGCCACCCTCGTGGCACAAGCTCGGCGCCCACCCCTGCGGAGCACAACCACAGCCCCGCCTCATAGGGCCATGGATGCAGCGCTTTCCGAGGCCGCTGCCCCGGCATACCTCCACCGTCCGGAGCCGCCGCTCCGGCTTCCTCTGACCATGCCGGTGAAGCTAAGTCGCACAACAACTGAGTCTCCCACAAGGCACAAGGACCTCAAGACGGTGCCTCCAAGAAGAAATCGACGTTGTCACCGCCCACTCCACCGGAGTTTGGGTTTTCACCCGAGGGAACCTTGGCCATTATGGTGTGGGAGGTGCTGGGTTCTGCAACAATGCCTTCAGGAAGGAGAACGACGCACGAAGGCGTCGTCATCGTCGGTGTCGTGGTATTCTTGATTCTAGCCGCGGCAGGGGTGCCATCGAGCTAGGTAGAGAGAGGGGTTTTGGAGACGTGGGGTGATCCGGCGACATAGAGACGAGTTTACCCAGCTTCGGATCTCACGTCGGTGACGAGATCCTACGTGCTGCTATAATTCACTATAAGGCAATATCGCCGAGTTACAGTGAATTGAGGTTGAGATCGTATGTGCCCTAAGGCGTCCCAGGGGCCGGCTTATAAAGGCGTCCAGACCCTGGGCTTACAGGAGGAAACCTAACCGACTAAGAACAGAGTCCTACTCTAATCCGGCTTGGGCCCTGCCTTGTGGGCTAAGTCTTTTGCAATGCAGGCCGGCTTCTAGAGTTCCCTTGGCCAGATGGGCCTCCTGCGCTTCAGCATACTGGGCCGCCCGGTTAAGCCGGATTCGGCTTACCACCACTATGGGCCACCCTGGTCTGCTGGCTTTTAGTCTTCTCTGTGAGGACACCTGTTCGGCATAACCCCAACAGTAGCCCCCGGAAAGCTTCAAGGACTTCAGCGGCTGGCTTCAATTTTCCGGCAATATGCTGTCCGGGAAATTCATCATCCGTCTTCAGTCTTGGAGCATTCCCAGAAACCTGAAATAATGTCGAACTGCTTTGTTGATTTCAACTGTGCCGGCTTTATATGCCGAAAAAACACTCGAGCGTGTATCAACACGCGTCCGCCGATTTGACAGTTATGTCAGACTCGGCAGTGTGAGTGGAGGAGCATCTTTTGAATGCATGGGCTAGTTTCCTGTTTTTCCCGCGCTGGAACCGAGGCGTCGGAGAGAAGGAACCGTCTCCAACGGCTTGATCCGAGACACGTGGCGAGTAACCCGGCTGCTGACCGTTGCACGCATCTCGGCGCAGCACTATAAATGACGGCCGCATCGCCTCCTCCGCGATCTCCACGCCATTTGCAACCCTAGCTGATTCCTCTCCAGATCTCATCTCCTCTCCCGAGCGCAAATTCCTCTGCTTCTTCCTCGACCTCCATGGCATCGAGCGCTCCCAGTTCTCCAGTGGTTGACACAGCCGCGGCCGGCCCGACTCCGCGATGGGAGGAGCTCCTTCCACGGCCGCCGCCGCCGCTCCCGAGCCATCTGCCGCTGCAACTGCACCTTCACCAACTCCGGTGAGTTCATCCACCGTTTCGGGCCACGACACAGTTGCTTTGGCGAAAGCCGCAGCCGAAGCCGCAGCCACGATGGCTTCCACTGCCACAGCTGCTGATGCCGCCGTCGAAGACGCGAGCATCGGCGAGGAGGAGGAGGAAGTGGAAGAAGCCGGCAGCGACAAGAGCACTGCCAACAACCCGACTCACAATTGGGGTTGTTCGGTGGTCGACGAGACTGAACTGAAAGGAATGGAGGCTGACGGAGCCATCCTTCCACCCTCAGAATCAGCGCCGACTTGGAGGTCCGCCTTAGGCGATCCTTGTCCTACTCCCGTCAATGACGAACGGGTACTTCTCTCTTCCCACGTTATTAGGGGATTCTCCTTGCCGCCGTCGGCTTTCATGGTAGGTCTCTTAGATCACTACGGCCTCCAGCTCCACAACATCACTCCAAATAGCTTGCTGTACATCTCCGGCTTTGTAGCGTTATTCGAAGGATATTTAGGCATAAGACCTAGATTAGACTTCTTCGAACGTTGCTTCTTAGTCAAGAGGCAAACTATCAACAAGGAGCTGCTGGTCGCCGGCACAATCAGCTTCAACTGCCGCCGGGATATCGACTGGTACCCTCAAGTGCCAATCGTTGATTCGGCTAAGGGATGGGCATCCACATTCTTCTACTGCAAGGACGTGGCGACGCCAAACCGGCTGCAGGGGCTAGCCCCTTTCACAGACGAAGCCGGCACGCCGCTGCCCTCCTGGAAGAAGAAGCCGTCAGGTGTAATGCCGACGGAACATGCCGCCCTTCAAGCGAGGATTGCGCAATTGACGTCCGGCTCTCCTCCCTTGACTGGGGAGGACACCATTATTTGCTGGATGAAGAGACGGATCCAGCCCCTCCAACATCGTGCTCGCCTTCTCTGCGAGTACACGGGTAATTCTGATCCAATGAGGATCAACGAGAAGGACCTGGAGCAGGGCCTCTTTGAGGCCCGTTTCAACAAGCTCATCAAAGCCCGGCCTGGAGAAGGCCGGCAATATGAAGAATCACTGCCGATGTTTACGGCAACCAACCCTCCCCCAAAGGTACTTTGGCTAACCAAAGTTCAATTCTTTGAGAGATTCGGGTTTGCTTTTGTCGGACTAACATGTAATATGTCAGATTGCTGGAATCACCGACGTCCGCCCTGCTGGCAAGCCGTCGTCCAGCAAGGCGCCCACGCGGTCCATCGCCTTTTCCTCGGCTACTGCAGAAAGCCGGAAGAGGAAGGGCCAGCCGACCACAAGCAGCGCTAAGTCGTCTGAAGACGACGATGCACTTGCTGGGCTCAATATCCCCAGCAAGAAGTAAGTCGACTGATAACATCTCCTCCTTCCCCTGCAGCCATGCCGGATTTGCTAAATTTCATCTTTTACCTTTGCAGGATGAAGAAGGGCGCTCCGTTGAAAACAAAGACGGTCGCCACGAGGAAGAAAGCCTCTCCTGCCATCCCTCCATCAACTCCATCAATTCCAGAGCCGAACCCAACAGAGGAGAACACGCGCACGATAGTGCCGGCTTCGCCTGTTGGGAGAGCCGGGGTAACTCCCCCCACACAATGGACAGAGATGACGGGGAAAGTGACTGAAACATCCTCTCCAAGGGCTGAAGCTCCGGCTAATGATGCCCCAACCTTTCCCCCCATCAAAGCCGAAGCCTTCGACGAGGAGGGGCGTATCAAGCCGGAATTCATGAGCCGGTTCATGAAGGCACCTCGGCTTCCCCGAAGAAGGGAACAACCGTCCGGGACGACGAGCCGGATCACACCAAGGCCTATGACACCTTTGATGTCATAGAGATTCTTGAAGATCAGCAGAACTACTTTGCTGATAGCTTTGAGGCCGGCATGACACTTCTCCGCGAGCACTACCACGTAAGTTACCTTACCAGTAGCCCCCGAGCACTATGCCGGGTTAAGTTATTAAAACTAGCCGTCATAGTGATCCGAGTTAATGCGCATGCACACACTTAGCCCCCCAGTCATGAAATGTCGTCATGTAGCCACCTTAATTTGTAAATATAGATTTAGGCTTTTAGCGATTCCTTACGCAGATCCATCGAAACATTGGCGCTGAAACCATCAATTCTTTGGGTGTGCGAAATCAGGAGATGCGCCGGCTCAAGACTGAATTGGCGAACAAAGACGCCATCATCGAAGGGTTTGAGGCAGACAGGGTTCAATACCAAGGTACAGATGCCGAATCTTTAGCTTTGAGTTCTAGGCTTTCTTTTACACTGCTGACATTTTTGTCTTGCAGACGCCATCGTCAAAGCCAAAGAGCTTGCCGAGAACGCCGGCATTGTCGACCGGCTCCGCAACGAAAATATTGAGCTGAATAAGCTTTATCAATCGATGGCTGCGGAGCTGGAGACAACTAAGAAGAATCTTGCCAAAGCCGAACAACTTCTGGAATCAGAGAGGCAGAGCCACAAGGATGCCTTCAATGAAATCCAGGACCGGCTTAACAGGCGCCTTGATGAATCGCTGGCGATCGACAACCAGCTTCTGAGTAAGTTTTAAAATAACTTAAACTCTTTGGTTTCTGTCTTAGCCGAATATAATTGAACTTCGCCTTTTTGCAGCTCCGGCGGGTTACGGCCATGAGCTAACGGCGGAAAACCGGCTTGACCGGATTCTGGAAGTAGGGGAGCTTATCCCGAAGATTATTTCTTCGGGAAAAGATCTTGCTGAGAAATTCTTTCCCGGCAACCCCGAGCCCCCGACGAACCTTGCCAGCATAGAAGCTGAACTAGCCGAAGCGGCTTCATTCTTCGATGACCGGCTTCGTTCCAGTGCTCGTGGAGGTGCCAAGACGGCCTTGGGCTTGATGATGGCACATTACCCGGAGGCGGAAGCCTGGCGGGTGGCATCCGGCTTCCCTCTTGAAAAGGAGGACGGCACGCCGCTGGATGACCAAGATCGCAAGAAGATCCTTCGGTCCCTCTCCGGTTATGCCAGCAAGATTGCCAACATGGTCTCCTTGACCACCATCCTGTTCAATCAGATGATGACATTGAGGCGGCGGAGAAATCTTCATGAGCCGAATTTGCTCGTTGAGCCGGCTATCCTGAAAATGTAATGGGCAATATGTAAAGCCGTCCAAACAATGTATATGTCTAGAATTAACTTAGCCTTTTGCTGTATGTTAACCAGCTTTATATTTTGCAAACTTGCAATTTTATGCCTCAGTTCAATCTGGCCTTGACACCTTAGCCTTTAAGCGCCAGCAAACCTATGACGAAGCTAACTCGCTGAGCAACAGGGTGCGCAATGACCAATCTGTTTAGACTCAGAACAAGTGCCGCCTTTCGGTGCCGAAACGCTTTGAAGCAACCCGGCGCAAAAAGCTAACAGACAAACATTAATTTGGCAAAACGTTGATTTTTCATCACCTAAAGGCGGATTCAACATGAAAAAGTTTACCAACAAGAGCAACACAGGCAATTTCGGGTAAACAGATACTAACAAAAAGATCATAGGGAAATAAAGGATGGTACAGATTCTCGAATTCGACATGAGAGAAACCAATTTTTATTTCATGATCACATTGACATGGTTACAATAGAATTTGCTAAGTGTAAAAAGGACGTAGCTGAGCGATATTCCACGGACGTTTCATCTCATCTAAGTCGTCATCTACATGCCTTTTTCTCTTGCGACCTTTCTTCCTGGGATCTTTCTTTGAATCCCTTAAGTCGAGGAGATAATATGACCCATTTTTCAGAACTTTGCTGATTATGAAAGGTCCTTCCCAAGGCGGGGATAATTTGTGCTGCCGGCTTTGCACAAGCCGAAGCACTAAGTCGCCTTCTCGAAAAGATTGATTCCGCACTCTACGGCTCTGATAGCGACGTAGATCTTGCTGATAGATGGCGGATCTTTGGAGAGCTAACTCTCTTTCTTCTTCGAGGATGTCTAAGCCGTCTTGACGTGCTTCTTCTGCGTCTTTTTCGACGTAGGCTGCTACCCGAGGCGAATCGTGGATCATGTCGGATGGGAGCACCGCTTCTGCACCATAGACAAGGAAGAAAGGGGTGAAGCCGGTTGATGTATTTGTGGTAGTACGAATACTCCACAAGACCGCTAGTAATTCCTCAACCCAAGCGCCGGCTGCTCGATGCAAAGGGGTTTCAATCCTCGGCTTAATACCTTGCAGAATAATGCCGTTAGTGCGCTCCACCTGTCCATTGGATTGCGGGTGTGCCACCGATGCCACGTCGAGTCGGATCTTTGATCGGCTGCAGAACTTCGCTAGCTCACCGACGGCAAAGTTTGTGCCATTGTCAGTGATAATGCTATGCGGTATGCCGAATCTAGTTGTAATCTCGACGATGAACTATGTAGCTGTAGCTCCGTCGAGTTTCTTGATGGGCTTTGCCTCCACCCACTTCGTGAATTTGTCGACCGCCACCAGCAGGTGGGTTAAGCCTCCCCTTGCCGTCTTAAAAGGTCCCACCATGTCAAGCCCCCAGACCGCAAACGGCCAAGTGATAGGGATCGTTCGGAGCTCCTGAGCCGGCAAGTGAACCTGCTTTGCGTAGCGCTGACACCCTTCACAAGTCTTGACGATGTTGATAGCATCCTCCTTAGCCGTCAGCCAGAAGAATCCGTGCCGAAACGCCTTGGCGACTAACGCCTTTGCCGCCACATGATGCCCATATTCGCCGGAGTGGATTTCTTCCAGGATTTGCCGTCCTTCCTATGGAGAGACGCATCTTTGGAAGATGCCGGATGTGCTCCTCTTGTAGAGTTGTCCGTCAATAATCGTGTACGCCCTTGCTCGACGCTCAATTTGACGGCTTAATACATCGTCGTCCTTGGGCAGTTTCTTATTAATCAAGAAATCAATGTAGTGTGTGGTCAAATCTGGGATTACCAAGCACACCTGAACTGATTCTGCCGACAAGGGGTAATCTTCATCGCCGCCTTAATGGACGACTTGTGAAGGTGATGGAGAAATACGTCTGGTGGCACTGCCTTTTTCTTGGATCCTATTCTGGCCAAGGCATCGGCAGCTTCATTGTCATCTCGGGAGATATGTCGAACTTCTAAGACGGCAAAACATCAGCCGAATTCATCGACTGTTCTTCTGTATTCCGCCATTGTGGGACTCTTCGTGTCCCAGCATCCATCAAGTTGCTGCACAACCAGATCCGAGTCGCCATAGCAGAGGATGCGTTGTAATCCCAATTCCTTAGCCATGTGAAGACCATGAAGGAGAGCCTCATACTCTGCTACATTGTTGGTGGCGTTGAAGTGGATTCGGAGGACATAACTGAGCTTATCACCCTTAGGCGATTTCAGAACTACTCCAGCCCCCGAGCCTTCCTTTATCTTTGAGCCATCGAAGTGCATTATCCAGTACTGAGAATTCGGCAAAGGTGTGCTTTCCATCGCCTCTGTCCAATCTGCAACAAAGTCGGCTAAGACCTGAGATTTGATGGCGGTCCTCGGCTTGTACTGGATGTCGAAAGCTGCTAACTCGATGCCCCATTTGGCGACTCGTCCCGTTGTGTCGGCATTGTTGATGATTTTCCTTAATGGAGCCTTGTTGACCACCGTGATCGTGTGATCCTGGAAGTAATGCCGTAGTTTTCTGGAGGCAAAGAATAAACCATAGGCTAACTTCTGGTAGTGAGGGTAGCGCTGCTTTGAATCTGAGAACACCTCGCTAATGAAATAGGCGGGGCGCTGATCCGGCCATTTCTTCCCTTCCTCCAGGCGCTCCACGACAATGACGACACTTATGACGAAATTTGTGGCCGACAAGTAGAGGAGAAGCGGCTCGTTTTCCCTTGGAGCTGCTAAGATTGGAGCATGTGTCAATGTATACTTCAGCTGAGCTAAAGCTGCCTCTGCTTCCTCTGTCCAAACAAAACTGTCCGACTTTTTGAGGAGTTTATACAATGGCAATGCTTTGTCGCCCAGCCGGCTAATGAATCGGCTTACAGCCGCGGCGGAACCCGTAAGCCGTTGTATGTCTTTTAGACAAGACGGCCTTTCGATGTTCTGAATCGCCTTTATCTTTTCCGGGTTAACTTTAATTCCTCTTTGGGAAACAATGAAGCCCAGAAGCTTGCCTCCGGGTACTCCGAAGACGCATTTTGCCGGATTAAGCTTCATCTGGTACTCCCTTGGATTTGCAAAGGTTTCCGACAGATCGGCGATAAGATCGCCACGCTTCTTCGACATGACCGCTATGTCGTCGACGTAGACGTGAACATTGCGGCCAATCTGCTTGTCCAAACACCGCTGCATACACCTTTGGTAAGTAGCACCAGCGTTCTTTAAGCCGAAAGGCATTGTGACATAGCAGTAATTGCCATATGGCGTGGTGAAGGACGTCTTGATTTGATCTGACTCCTTCATCTTAATCTGATGGTAACCCGAATAAGCGTCCAGAAAAGGCGAATGGATCCTTAGGGCAAGCTTTGTTTAAGCCAGTGAAATCAATGCACATACGCAGCTCAGAGGTGTTCTTCTTTGGGACTAGCACGGGATTTGCCAACCAATCAGTGTGGACAACTTCACGAATGAATTTGGCGGCTGTGAGCCTTAGGATCTCCTTTCCAACCGCCTTGCGCTTCTCAGTTCCGAGCCGGCGGAGGCCTTGCTTGACCGGCTTTGCGTCCTTGTTGACTTTTAGGGAGTGCTCGGCAAGTTTCCTCGAGACACCTGGCATGTCAGATGGTGACCAGGCAAATATGTCCCGGTTCTCATGGAGAAACTTGACGAGCTCGCCTTCCTATTTGTCGTCGAGACCGGCACCGATGATGGCCTCCTTTGTTGGATCATCCTTTGAGAGCTTGATTTTCTTGGTGTCATCCTTTGGCTTGAAGCTTGAGTCGACCTTAGAGGACGGCTTTTTAGTCGCCGGCATCTCATCGGGACCAATTGTTTTCTTGAGATCCTCCAACTCTTCCCTGCAGATTTCTTGTTCAGCATGGACGGCATTGGAGGCCTCGCATTCCTTGGCTTTCTTGAAGTCTCCCTTAACTGTGATGATGCCATTGGGTCCCGGCATTTTCAGCTTGCTGTAGATGTAGCAGGGCCGAGCCATAAACTTGGCGAAAGCCGGACGTCCAAAGATTGCATGATATGCACTTCTGAAGGGAACCACCTCAAAAGAGACGTCCTCAGTCCGAAAATTATCGGCTTCACCAAAGGTGACCTTCAGGGTAATTTGCCCCATCGAGGAGGCTTGTCGTCCCGGCACAATCCCATGAAACTTCACAGTACTGTGGGTGAGTTGTGACTCGGAAATACGCATCCTCTTCAACGTTGCGGCATAAAGTATGTTGATACTGCTGCCGCCATCCATGAGCACCTTTGTCAACTTGTACTTGTCGACTATTGGGCTGACGACTAAGGAGTAGGTGCGCTTTGCAGGAACTCTATCCGGGTGATTGCTGCGATCCCATGTGATGGGTGTGTCGGACCAATCCAGATATTGAGAAACTGCTGGCACCGTAGCGTTGAGTTCTCGCCAGGCCGCCTTTTCTTTGCGTGAAGAATCCGTTGCCAAGTTGACGATGAGACTTTCGGCATGCTTAGGCAATTTGCTGCCTTTTTCTTTGGAGGCCGCGTCATCCGACTCTGAAGCAGCTTCCTCCTTCTTTTTGTCGTCTTTCCTGGACTTGCGCTTGTTCCTTGACTTGCCGGCTTTGGGGTCCTTGGCGATGTCTCGATTGATGTGACATTGCTGGAGCGTGTGGGAACTTGTTCCATCTGGCCTCAGATGATGGACACAGGGGTTGTGCTTGATGTCGTCATACTTCACCACTGGTGGCCGGGATGATTGGTTATTTGCCGGCTTCTTGCCCTGCCACTTGCCATTGCTTGAGCCACCCTTTCCAAATGCGGCAGCGACTTCGTGAGAAGGGCCGGCTTGGTCTTCAATCTTCTTTTTCTCGGACTCGCGTCGGCGGCTTTCGGCATCCTCCTTGTTGTCATCATCGGCGGCGGCGTACTTGTTTGCACAAGCGAGTAAGCCCCCCAAAGTTTCCGACTCGTCGTTGTAGATCATGAAGCGGAAAGTCGTCCCCTTCCTCAGAGATTGCTTGAAAGCATGGATCGCCTGAGTTTCTGAGACGCCTTCGCAAGCGTTCTTGATTTCACTCCATCGTGAGACAAACTCACGGCTAGACTCGTTCTTTTGCTGCACGCACCGCTGTAAGTCGAAAATCGACTTTGGGCGCTTATATGTGCCCTGGAAGTGCTGGATAAAAACACGCTTCATGTCACCCCAGGTATGAACCGTCCTTTCCGGCAAACCTTCAATCCACATGCGTGCCGTCCCGGTTAACATCAGGGGAAAAAATCGCACTGCGGAGTCGGCACTGCCTTGATATATGTCGCAGGCACTGACGTAATCTGAGAGCCAGGTCTCAGGATTAGCCGTACCACTGTACTTCTCAACCATCTTTGTTACGTTCGACAAAGTGGGAGGTAGAATTTGCTCTCTGATTGTTCTGCCAAAACACTTGGGGCCGAGGTATTGGGCATCTCTGGCCGACTTCCTCTCCTCGATTAGGCTTCGAACATCATTGGCCGATGGCGGTTTAGCAACCGACTTTTCTTGTCTTGGTTCTTCCCTGTGACGGCTTTGGCTCGCCTGGCTTGCATTACGCGGAGGGCTTGGAGTCCTTTGCCGTCGTGGAGGGGGTATGTATTTGGAAGGGTTATCTCCCTCTTTGCGCGGTGGAGGCGGCGGTGGAGGTGGCATATGACCTCTGTTATCCTCCCTTCGGGGTTGATTTTCCCCTTCACGTCGTCGCTCCTGACGGGGTGGTGCCGCCTTTTCCTTGCGAGGGTCCTCCTTTCGCTCTCGGCTCCGATGTCCTTCCCGACCAGCTTCACGATGGCGTGAAGAACCTGTCCGGGATTCCGCGCCCTTAGGCTGCTTGTCCTTCGGGTCCTTGTCGCCTTTGTTGTGGCTGCTTGAGCCGGCCGGGTCATCGTCTGGGTCGGCAGGGGCAGCACCCATTGGCTTGTTGGCAGTTGATTTGCAAAGGCGAGAATCGTCAACAAGCCGTCCTGATTTGACTTGCGAATCGTTCTGCTGCTGCTGTGCAACCTCTAGTAGATAAGCCGAATACTTAAGCCGAGCGTCACGATCCAACGATTTGTCGAACATGACCTCTTGGGCAGCCTCCATGTTTTTGGCTGGGGTATTGAAGTAACACAGATTTGTCACCGGGTCACGTCGGTGGTGGTACTTCCTCCAGACTGAATCGACATGGTCGGCTTCCCACTTGCTGCGGAAATCCAACCTCTTATGCAGGTTCTTATCACGAGCCGGACGGAAAACATCGTCAGCCCCCTTTTCTCTCTGCTTTCGGATGAACTCCGTCTCCTTATTTGTAAGCTTGACCTCGCGTTCTGCTATATGGGCTGCTTGCTCCTCTAGCAGGATGCGGCGTTTCTCAATGTCGTCCAGCGATGCGTTAGGAGGAAGTGGCGTTAGAAGTTGCTTGTACTTCGCCATCCTTTCTTCATGCTCCTCTGCTGCCTCGCCGGCCGTAGCATCGATGTCGTCTCCTTCAGCCGGCACTCTAGCTGACCCCTTCAATGGAGCCAGTGGTGGAACAAAATCCACCTTGAGATTTCCGGCTTGAGGAGTTTTTTCTTCGCCATTGGCGGCTTTCGAGGTGTTGGGGTCGTCATTAGGATCCGAGACGTTTGCCATCAAGACCTCGGCAGGGCATCCTAAGCAGGATGCAACTTTCCGACTAAAATCGTCAGATTCTCCTTCAGATTCGAGGTCCTGCTCCATATGAGCGGTGTCCCCAGATCCGGCTTCTGAATCAATCCCAGACTGCAGTGCAGGGAGGATAGACTCAGGTTCAGTCATCGACTCATGAGAGCCGGATTCTCCTACGATGCCGACGAAGTGGAAGTCCGGCTCCGCCATGTTGGAACTTGCATCATCTTCAGAGTCTTCGTCGTCAGCGTCGAAAGCCAGATCCAGATCGGCGATCTCGTCAGAGTCTAGATCTGAATCCTCGTCGAGGTTGCCTGGGTGGGTGGTGGGCAAGCTCGAGGTGAAGCCGAGATCGTCCAAGGCCTGGGCGGTGAAGCTGACGAAGATGTCGAAACTGCCGATGGAGACCGTGGACCAGCCGGCGGGATCCTCCTTTGCCGGCATCCAGAGGCCGTCGTTGAAGATGTGGCCGGCTCCCGATTCATCGAAGTAGCTCACCATGCCGACAGCGATGGTGTCGCCGACTCCGCCTGCAGCTCCTGGACAGATCGAAACCCCGGAGGTCTCCTGCCCCACGGTGGGCGCCAACTGTCGTGGTATTGTTGATTCTAGCCGCGGCAGGGGTGCCATCGAGCTAGGTAGAGAGAGGGGTTTTGGAGACGTTGGGTGATCCGGCGACATAGAGACGAGTTTACCCAGCTTCGGATCTCACGTCGGTGGCGAGATCCTACGTGCTGCTATAATTCACTATAAGGCAATATCGCCGAGTTACAGTGAATTGAGGTTGAGATCGTATGTGCCCTAAGGCGTCCCAGGGGCCGGCTTGTAAAGGCGTCCAGACCCTGGGCTTACAGGAGGAAACCTAACCGACTAAGAACAGAGTCCTACTCTAATCCGGCTTGGGCCCTGCCTTGTGGGCTAAGTCTTCCGCAATGCAGGCCGACTTCTAGAGTTCCCTTGGCCAGATGGGCCTCCTGCGCATCAGCATACTGGGCCGCCCGGTTAAGCCGGATTCGGCTTACCACCACTATGGGCCACCCTGGTCTGCTGGCTTTTAGTCTTCTCTGTGAGGACACCTGTTCGGCATAACCCCAACATTTCTCTATTTGCAGCGGAAAAACATGAATACTAAAATTCATGAACTTTATACTTTTCAGAAACAATTCTTTTACTTTTCTGTTTCCTAAACAAAATTTTCGTTGGATAATTTTGAATAGGAAAAACTAGTTGAAATTTGTCCAAAATTAGACAAAAAACAACTAAAAATGCTTCTGATAAAAAATTACAGAGTAAAACAGATAAAATACTCTCTGTAATTCGTGGGGCCCAGCCCACGGCCTTTAACTTTCGGCCCACGGCCCGTTTAGCTACGCGCCGCGCGCGCGGTGCACAACCAGCAGCAGCAGCCCACGACCACTGCACTTTCGGCCCGAGAGCCCATGTCGGAGCTAGGGTTTCACTCTCCACCGTCCGATGGCATCGAACGGCCGCGCGGCGATCTCGGTCGAACAAAACCGAGGGGAACGGCCCCCGCGCGAACCCTAGCCCCATTCTGATCCTCCCCCGCGTCCTCCTCTGTTCTCGCTCCGCCGTCGCCCGCAGGCAAGTGAGCGAGCGGCGCCGCCACCTGCTGCCTCCTCCCACCAGAGAGTGAGCGCGCGGCAACAGAGTCGAGACCGGCACCCCTCTGGCCCCTTGCCGACGCGTGCGTCCACCCGCAGGTGAGCGCACCGTCGTCAAGCGGTGCAGTGGCGGTGCCACTTTGCCGGCGACGACCGGTAGGTGGAGATCCGGCAGAGTGCCGTCTCCCTTTTCTCTTTTGGCCTTTTCCCTTAGATTTCTTTGGATTCGATTTCCGATCTGTTCTAGGGTTAGGGTTCTTTGCTCCCGGAGGAGTGTGTTCTTCTCCCAGATGCCTCGGCTTGCCGATGCGCATCTGGGTCGAGAGGAACTGGCGCGGCCCGAATGGCGGCGCTCCTTTTCCGGCGATCCCGAAGGCGTTCCGGTGAGTCTTTCTTTCCCTTCTGCCTTCTTTTTCTTCGATCTGGCATATAGGGTTTCGGGGAGGTGTCGTGGGGTTGTCACGGCAAATTCTTTCTCAGGGAAGATGAGTTTTGGGGCCATTGGTGATTGAAGTACGTGGGAACGGTTAATCTCGCCGAGGAACAAGGATTTACCCAGGTTCGGCCCCTCTGATTAGAGGTAAAGACCTACTTCCTGCTTCTTTGTTATTGCTCTTGATTAGATCTCGATTACAAGGACCCGGCCCCCACAACTTAGGAGCCGGCGACTTCTCTCTGGTGGCTAGGGTTTCTCTCACTTGATCGTACTTGTCTCTACTGGTTGAAGCTTATATATCTAAGGTCCAGGACCCTGCTTATAAAGGCTGCCGGGTCCCTGGACTTACAGGCTATACCGAGTTACACTAGAACACGGAGTCCTAATCTACGTCTTGGTCTTCCAAGTTAGACTCCGGGTTGTACTTGGACTCCTTCTTTGGACGAGCCTCCTTCTCCACACGGGCCTCGGTCGGCTTGTCTCCAGCCCAGCCCATGTGACTCGTCTCGTGACTCGGCGTTGGCCTTCTTGGTCTTGGCGGGTCTACTTTCCGGGTCCATGGAGCTACCTATAAAGTATCCCCCCATCAGGAGGGGTCTTTTCTCTTTGATTTTCTTTTCTTTCTTCTTTTACCGAACAGATCTAGCACCTAGTCTAGCTCTGATACCAATGTTAAAAGACAAGATACACTAGGACTAGATCGATCACGGTAGATGCTTTTAGGGTTTTTCCCTTTGCCATGTGAATCAGATGCGAGAGAGAGAGACCGAGAGGAGAGTGGTGAGATCGGCGTGTTTACCTTCGCCTCCGTGCGGTGCAGAACTCGAGCTGCCGGCCATGGTGGTGGTGGCTAGCGAGGTGGGTGAGTGGAGGCGGTGGTGGAGCTTCCCGCTGCTACTGCCGCAACCCTAGATCGGTAGGGGGTCTTGGTGGGGTGCCTGGCGCACCGGTCAACCTCGTACTGAGTGCCGCCGACCCCCACCTCTTTATATAGGCAGCGCAACAGGGGCCCACCAACCATTGGTTCGGTTGGGCGCCCCCGATCAGGGCGCGAGTCAAGGATCCGTGCAGGCCGTTGGGCTCACACGGGTGGAGATCAATGCAACATCCAGGACCTCTAGGTCTTGAGCAGGATCCTCTCGATCTTCCTCCTCGTACGGGTAGTAGTACCGCACCGGTGGCAGCCTTGCGGCGACATGGTCGTCGTTCTCCATGTGCGTAGCTAGGTCGCCTGTACGTGCGGAGATGTGATGTGCCTTGCCCTTGAGCGCGCGGCTGTACGTGTGTATTTATCACCGAGATAGGTCATGGGTGGAAACCTTAGCTATACTTCTAGTCGTAATCGGAGTCTGAAATAAAGACGCGTACCAAAAAGTACTTTGCCTAAGCATCCGATCCGACTCCAGCACCTTATTTAGGAAGGAAAAAAGAACCATTGATGCCTTGCCGAAATAGCATCGGCTCGGCACAAATAGCATGACCTACCCACGGCTCCTCCCGGCTAGCTGGTGCCGAGTCTGGTGAAGACATGAATGGTACTCCCTCCGTTCCATAATATAAGATGTTTTAGGCCTTTTCCACATTCATATTTATACTACATGTATCTAGACATGTTTTAGTGTATGTGTTCACCCACTTTTCATTCTTTTAGTCCGAATCTAGACAACATGTGAAACATCTAAAACATCTTATATTGTGGAACGGAGGGAGTAGGTAACAAAAATATTAAAGTGTTCCTCATGACATGGTTACCCTTTTTTTTTAAGATAAAAGGGGCTCCCCCGATTTCATTAGAAACCACCACGAGTCTTGAAGTAGGTTTTACAGCTAAAGCGCCTAGCTACATACAAAGATGCAACTCAGGCACCAAAATGAGCATCGTTTTCCATCACTCCAGGTTGATCACCCATCACCCAACATACCCCAAAGCCACAACAACTTTACGGAGAAACAGGCATCTACAAAGCTTTGAAGAGATCTAAATCTAAGCAGCAGCACCATTGAACTTCCTTATAAGCATCTTGCAGAGCTCGGCTTGTTGGGCATCAAAGGCCTTCCTGTCCTCAAGCAGTGGGCTGGGAGGGTCATCAACCTTGATCTTCTTCATCGCCAGGCGATGCGTAGCAATTACCCTCTCTTCTTGTTCAGTAGCATCACGTTTCTTGCCAATAGGTTGGCCACCGCATCGCTGGAGAGCACTCTCCACTGGTCCAGATCCATCGACATCTTGCGCCACACCTCCTGCACCCCGGGCCAGGTTTTTCCCTGAAAGCATAGTTCATTACGAACTTTCCATAAAGCCCAAAGAGCAGCAGTGCAGACAATATTAATCACATAGTTTTTCTTATTACTCAGCCATCAACGGGCAACAGATTCAAAATCTGATCCCACATCAACTCCTAGCATAGAGGAAACTACAGGCCAGATCAACTGGTTACCCATTTCATCTGAATCTTTTTCACATTTGAGCAAAATCATTACATAAGTATCTCAGTATATTGTTAATTTGAAATTTAATGTGTGTGCTGATCAGCAATCACAATATGTATTTACTTTTAAATAAAATTAAGTAGTTTAAACCTTTTTATGTATTTGTTATGTCAGCAGATGATGAGCTTGATGTGGGGCTTCCAGGCATGGTTCCCATCGGAGGCCATGGTCTATCAATATCGCTGGCTGGAACGTGCGTGCGCCGAACGACCCTGGCCGCCGACCGACGGTCCTTGAATCCATGCGTGTCTCCAAGAAACTAAGCTAGAATTTGTCGACGTGTTATTAGCAGAAGGGGCATATCTAGTGGGGGGCCATGGCACCCCTCCAAAAAAGGCAAAAAATAAATAACACCATTTAGATTACCTAGTTTTTAATATTTTAATGCATACTTGAAGACTATTTGTTGGATTTGTGAAATTATTTAGAAAAAATTTACTATTTGCGGAAAGTCACTTTGGCCCCGAGCTCTAGTACTCCTCTGTTTTAAAAAATGAAAATAAAAATAATAATGTTTCAAAAAAATCGGAAAATAAGCATGCATGTTCTCAATGATGTATACTATAAGCGTGCAAAATTACAATACAAAATTCTTTGTATTATGGCGAAAATGACAATATTTGGAGATATGAAACTATGCATTATTCACTATACTCAAATTTGTACATTTATCTTTTTTGTGTAGTTCAGAATACAAAGTATTTCGTATTATACTTTTTTCAGGCTTGTAGGATAAATTATTGATAACATGCATGGTTTATTTCAGATTTTTTAAAACTTTTTTTAATAGATGGAACATTGGAGCCCGGGAGCACCAAATCTCCACTCATTTGTAGTGTAATATTCAAGAAACTGGAACACGTGTATCGAAGTTGTGATATCTATGTAAACCGTGGAACCCCCAATATTTTGAATCTAGATCCGCCACTGAACCGGCAACCGTTTTCGCGGATTCGCTCAGAGACCGAACAATCGGTACCAGGGGAGGGATCCTTCTGCTATCCTTCTGCTCTGGGACCAAGATGCCGTGGACATCTCCAACGTTGACATCCACACCTTCTCCCCTCTCGATGACGGTGACCTCAAAGCGGGATGATGACACATTCAAAATTACGGTGGTGTGCGGGTCAACGAATAACGCTCTTATCCTCCCTCTCCGATCATCACCATTTGCTCCTCGCTTCTTGTCGTGGGCCTCGAAGGACCAACCCATTTCGATCTGGGTGCACATGTCGGGGTTTCTCGAGGTCGTCCGAAAGGTGCGGGCGGAGCCCTCGTCTCACTCGGACCCCTACCACATCATCGGTGATGAGCCCACATCTGGCAGGACGCTCACCCGTCTATGATAAGATCCTCCATGATAAGGTGGTCTTGCACTCTTACTCACGTCACGTGTCTCCTCCGAGAAGATGAGGACGATGGATAGACAGGGGTTGACAATTCCGCCATGAACTGGAGCGGGTTCGACTTGGTCAGCGCGGCGTAGGCGTGGTGCACGCGGAAGTGGAAACCGTACGCCCGCCCTGGACTGTCCCATGTTCACTGACCGCGGCGCCGGAGCGCTTCCCGTGCGTACGGCCGGTCAACGCTTCCAGCCAGCCAGTTCTTCCAGAACAGCGCCGTGCATCCTGCGGCCGGCGGCAACGACGACCGAGTCTCCCGCCGGCCAGCTCAAGGAAAAACAAATGGATCATACCAAAGAAAAAAGTTCAGTAGGATACCACAATTTGCAGCTAGCTAGTTGTTGGCAGCCCTTTCCAACTTGTCCTTCTCCATCCCCAAAATAACAAGATGTCAACGAAGGAACCGTAGATGTCGCATGTTGGAGGACCAAGACCACTTGCGCTGTGATCACGGAGCTCCTTTTACAGATCAGACTATGGATGCTTTTAGCTAGCTAGCACAAGGATCTGTGAGATGCCCGTGCTCATTCAGCCATAAAATTCTCAGCGGAAGTCGTGTCATCTGAGTCTGATCCCAACAAAAAGCAAAAACTGAACCAAAAAAAAGGAAAAAATTGAACAAAATTGGGAAGGAAAAAAAATAAAAACAATTGTCAAGAGTGGGATTTGAACCCACGCCCTTTCGGACCAGTACCTGAAACTGGCGCCTTAGACCAACTCGGCCATCTTGACGGTGTGTGACGGAAATGCCGCGTTTTGCTTATATATATTCGAACACGTTTAAGGTGATTTTATCTTTTGTTTCCGCGCCAGGATTACCGCTACCGACTAGCTGACGGGACCACTGGCCTCTTTGTAAGTTGCAAATCCACTAGATGGCGTTGACACTTGACATAGCTCTTCCCTACAGATTTTGCCCATGAGATCGGTGTCCAATATTTCAACTTTTTTCCCCTTTCTAAAGTCTCACATTCACAGAAAAACCTTTCGGATCAGCACCGCACATCATCAATTCATCACATGATCTATATATTCTAAAGCAGGCTTCTTTGACCACCGTGTAACGACATTTCATTTCGCTTTATTATCAAATAAAATATATGGCAGATAACCCAACCGACACTTTTATCTATATTCCCAGTCCTTCCGAATCCATCACCACTACATCAAAAGAATGGTTAATATACAAATTAAGAAGAAGCTAAAGAAAAAGAACCTACTCAATCAACAAATCGTATAGTATTTTCGGCCCATTGTATCACGCCGGCTGGCTGGACGGCACCGCTCGGCTCGATCATATTCCATTTCGTCACTCGGCATCCTCTTCGATGGTGCCCAGCGGCGTGAGCGCCCTCTTCCCCTGCGGAAACGCCGGCACGGCCAACTTCTTGCCAGTCCTCGCCGGACTACCCGAACCCGTCAAAGAGTAGCGCTCCCCGAGGGTCCTCTCGTTCAGCTTCTCGTTGACTCGGCCGTCGACATCCGCAACCCCGCTCCCGTCGTGCTGCACGGGCGTGACGCGCACCTTCCTGCCGCCGGCGCCGCGCAATCTACGCCCAAGGGGCCGCGCCCTCGCCGTCGTCACCAGAGCATCGCTCGCGCGCACCGCCATGGCCGCCATGTCTGCGCTCGAGAGGGGCCGCCCGAGCATGGTCGCGGGCAGCACGAAGTATATCTGGCCGGGCCGCAGCAGCTCGTCGCCGCCGAGCGCCGGCACGTCCGCGTCGAAGTAGAGCGCGTCGGAGCTGCAGAGGAAGAACCGGCGTCGTTGTCCAACATTGTCGTCGCCGAGGACGTCGGAGACGCTGACGGGGGAGGAGGAGGAGGCGGGGAAGTACTCCGTCAGCGAGCCGTCGGCGGCGATGACGCGGGCCGACGCCGGCTGCTGCTGGGGCGACACGCTGCTCCGGTGACTGCGAGAAAGGCCTGCTCCCATGAACTGTTTTTGTGGATGGTTTTGGTGTTTGGTGACCAGGGGACTGGAAAGACGATGGCTTTATAGACGGCGCGCCGAACGTGGAGGACAGTAGGAGCGACAAAGTTGAATTTTCCTAATGAATTGATATATATTTGACATTTCGCTCCCTTGGGTTTTTCGTTATTGTGAGCTAGGCTGTTGCTCGTCGATTCTCATGACCGGTGACGGATGTGCGACTCGTTCCTTTCTTTTCACCCAAGACAATCTGCGTTGTCACTAATCCTTGCATATTGTAATGTCGATGTAATGCATTTCTTTTTTCAGGGACAATATGATGTCCTGTACTCCGTACTTTGAAAATTGCGTGCACATTTTCTCATCCGCGAAACATAACTTTTTTCTCATGAAAATGGCGTGGTTGTGTTCCAACCTATGTTGAGGCGATGTTTTATATGATGGAGTTCGATGATGCTTGCATTTGCGGGGACATTTGTTCCGGTTCTCCCAACTTGCATTAAATCGACATAGCACAACTACGACAAAAGCCCGCTGAGGCTTTGGTGACTTCGCGATCACCCATCGTAGGTCGATCTAGACACCCCTGAGACATATTGGCGTTAAGAACACCAAATTATCGCTGCCAACTAACATCAGGAGTCATCTGAACCCAATGGCCTCATTTTTTCCCCGACCTAATCAGCTAATATTTTATTGGGAAACACTACCTATCAGTCGGATTCTTCGGCTTGCTCGCCTGCCACGCTAGCAAGGAAAATCGACATTGCTATCATCGGTGGGTGGGTCGTGGTGAAAATGTACATCTTGGTGGAGATGACTCGGTGGTTTTGGGATGTGCCGACGCTCGATCATGTGTGTACGCGCGCAATGATCCAATGGCTCCGGAGGTGGGTCCGATTCCTCGGATGACCCTCTCAGCACGTCACTATTTCATTCTGTAACCAGCTTAACCTGAAAATTCATTTTAAATCCGTGTCAACCGTCAACCTGATAAAAAAAAGTTAGTTGTTTTGAAGTCAGAGTACGTTGAAGAAACTTAGCCTCTCCTGCAAGAAAGAAACTCGGCCACCTGCCGGTGCATGTTTGGAAAACACCATTTCCGCAGGGACCTGGACGCAAAGTCCACGCACGGACGGACGGCAGGTGACGAAACCAAAACCAAAAACAACCATAGCTGCTGGGTTCTCCCTGCGCGTGGGCGCTGACGCGGCGGCGAACTACGCATCGCCGCGTTGGTTGGATAATATACAATTATACTACTACTGCTGCTGCCGCCTCTGTTTTCCCCCCTATTGGTGTCCCCTGTTTCGCGACGGAAATGCTCGAGCGCTTGGCTGCACCGCACCGCTTGTCTGAACCTCCTCCACTCTACCAGCCGGTAGGGTAGTACCTACTGTTGCGATGTGAAACGTGACGATAGAGGCTTTTGCGTCCACACTTGCTACTCACTCACCTGTCCTGCAAGTACGGCCGCGTCGTATCGGAGGCTCTACAGGTCGCCTCGAATGGTATTTCTCTGACTTGACATGCATGATCGGGTCATAATACATGGACCATGGTACGGTAGTCCTTATTAGAAACCGAAAGATGAAAACCAGTCGAATATCTCATGTGGTGGTGGTGTGGGCGGCTGCCAGGGGTTCATTGTTCCACCACCATCGTCACATCACCTCCGGTTTGTAAGCCTAGCTCCGTCAAATCAAAGGCTAAATATTAACACAACCGATAGTAAATATTAACACAACCGAGATAGCTCAAAGTCAATCATCGCTTCTCCATCTGCTGCCAGTTGACCTCACCTCACCTGACCGCATACTCTGAACACGCATGCACCTGACCGCAACAAACTTCCGCTCCGACTCTGGAAATTGACCGATTCGCCACAGCTGGTTCCTTAATTACTTGCCGTCCTTCCTACGCCGGCCGATTTGTAAACCCAAATCAAATCAAATCAAACCCCACAAAAGCCCAAAGCCAAACGTGGTTCTCCGACGTGATTAACTAACTATACTAGTTAAGCTGATCGGCCTCTTCTATCTAAAAGGCCAGAACGGGACCTTTCAGGAGGCAGGCCGGCGTGGCTCCGTCGCCCTCAAAGTTTTTCTTGCACACCAAGCGTACGTGTGACTTGTCAATCGGGGCAGTGATGTACTTTTATGGAGGTTGGAATCGTTGGGTCAGTTCGTCAGTTAAAAGCATCTCCAATCCAACGCGCTTACTTAAACGGATATGATTTGACTCTGTTTTTTTGTCCGTTTGGATCGTCAACTGGAAAGACCTTTCGACTTTTCCTGGCCACTAGTACGTTCAATGGGGAGACCGTCTTTTTTGAAATTTAACAGTGCATTTTTATATTGAAAACTTGAGATTACATAATTTTGAGGTTACATTCTATCTAAAAGATAGATTTGATCTAATACTAAGTTAAATAGTAGAGTAGGTTTTATCCCGACAATTTAATAAAATTGTCCGCGTGTGGGCGGCGCTTCGACGGTCTCTTTCGGCGTGGTGGCCAGCACCGAAGGCAGTCTTGCTGACTGCCTTTGCTATTCGTTTAGTGGTAAGGCTTACTTAGTGGCGCCGAAAATTTTAACAAAATTAGCCGCGAGTAGGCGGCGCCGCCGGCTGTAGGTATTCATCGGCTGCTGTCGGCATGTCTGCCTCCACGGCCTCGCGGCGGCTCGCACAGGCCGAGACAAGTGTTTTGCAGGCCGCCTGTGCAAAATCCACCTCGATTGCATCGTTGATTCAAGCCCGTACGAGTTAGCTGCGAGCAGCGACGGCGTGTTGTGTGACAGACGATGACGGTACGAGCGACCCGTACTTGTGCAAAATCAACTTAACATGAAAATTCATTTTAAATCCAAGTCAACCTGATGAACGTCAGCTAGTTGTTTTAAAGTCAAGAGTACGTTGAAGAAATTAGCCTCTCCTCCAAGAAGAAAGAAACCCACCCTGCCTTTGCCTTTGTACGCAAAGCACCATATCCACAGGGACCTGGACGCAAAGTCCACGCACTAATAAGGCTAATACAAAAGGCGCAAAACAACCGGTACGGCAGGTGACGAAACCAAAAACCAAAACCTTTGGTTTAAAGCGTGGGCGCTGACGCGGCGGCGGCGAACCGGACTGCGCATCGCATCGCACGTTGTTAATTTGGATATATTACATACTCAATCCATATACTCTGCGTAATTTTACCGTTTCGTTCGGCGCGTTTGTGGGTTGATGACTCACGGGCCCGTCATGCACCAAACCGCGGGATTTCTCCCTTGCCCTCCGCCGCACGCTACAACCCTGTCGTCGGCCTCTGCACGTTTTTTTGCGGCTGCGCCCCGGGCGGCAACAGCTGGTGCGCGGTCCACTACGGTACCACCGTCACCGCACGCGAGGCCTGCTAGGTACTACTACTGCCTCTGTTTTCCGCCCCTACTATTTGGTTTCAACATGCTCGAGCGCTAGCTGCACCGCATATCTGAACTACACCTCTATTACTCCCTCCGTTCCATAATATAAGATGTTTTAGATGTTTCACATGTTGTCTAGATTCAGACTAAAAGAATGGAAAGTGGATGAACATACACACTAAAACATGTCTAAATACATGTGGTACAAATGTGAATGTGGAAAAGGCCTAAAACATCTTATATTATGGAACGGAGGGAGTATATGCAAGCATCAGAACTAGATTTGAAATACGGTAGGATTGTTGAAAAGGAGGAACTCAGCAGCAAGCAGATACATGGTTGGCTGGCTCGCCGGAGGGACAGATCGATGTATCTTGCAGCCTTGCAGGGGAGGATGTAGTTCGAGCTGCAAGTCCGTATTGCTGAGATGCTCACCGCGCGCCGCCGCACGGAAAGGATGAGTCGTTCCAGTCTCACGGCCTTCAGCCGCCCGCCCCCACGCCCACGGCAGCCACAGTTGCCAGTCACGAGACGAGAGACAGACACACGAAAGACAGAGGACGACAAACCTTTTTCTTGTTCGTCTCTCGACACTCACGCTCCCAGCTACCAAGAGTCGCGACGACAATAAAGCGTCCGGATGAGCGGCCGGACGGGCTTTATTAGCGCCGTCCGGACGGGATGGCGCCAATAGCCGACGCGGAGCTTACCCTTTTTTTTCAAAAACAAACGTTATAGATATATTTAGTCCATGGAGCCCGCATGTCATCGACCCAAAGACGGCGCATTGATGCAGCGCAGGAGTGTGCAGCGTCGCCTCGTAGCAGGGACGCATTAATGCAGCGGCTCACTAACCACGCAGCGCCATGCGTGCCGCTGGCGTTCCAAGCGTCGGGCCGCAGTGACCACGCGATGCCATCGGCCGGCTTTAAATAGGTCACCACCGGCCCTCTCTTCTATCCACGCAACACCACCACCGGACACTCTTCCCTTCACTCGCAAAGGAATCATAAACCGCCGCGGCCGCGGTGCCCGGCCGGCGGAGGACGACCGCAAGCGACGTCGTCGCCTCGACGCCTACCGACGCCGCAATGAGGCACACCGCGTCCAGGGGCTCCGGATCGCGGAGCGGGCTGTAGCTCCACCGCCACCACCTCCTCCGCGACCGATGCCGGTCACCGAGGCGCAGCACCACCTTGAGAACTACCTCCCGGTTCCGCCCGGCCGCCGCTTGCCGGACGGGTGGCATACCAACGGGGCGGCGCCACTGGACTACATCACCGCGTTATGGCAGTCCGAGGTGGACGGCGCGACGGAGGAGGAGAGGAGCCAGCTGCCGCCGTTCAACACGACGGCGGCATATTGGGACGTCATGGTGGCATACGAGCACTAGGAACGCCTCCACAGGCGCCGCCTCGCCGGCGACGACCACGGGCCGCCTGTCGAGGTGTCCGACGAGCCTCCTCCTTCCTGCGACGGTCATTGACATCAATCCCGGCTAGAACGAGGGCTTTCAGGATTCTAGTCAAGCAGTGGTTTCTCCATGGTCTACGGCGATCATTAATATCGACGTAGCCGGGGATTTGAGTACATTTTTTTTAATTGGATTGCAAATTTTGATACAAATTTTCTTCACAAACCATACAACATAATTTAATCATAAAATCTAATTTCACCCTAAACCCTAAAACATAAACCCTAAACCCTGATGGAGGCATCCATGGACGCCCAAGGTCGGCGGCAAGCTCACCGGCCTTGCGTACCAAGGAGTAGGGTTAGAACAGAACTCCGAGCTTTTCAATTGAGCTGCTCATCACAAATGCTCAAATGCACTGCTCGAGTTGTATCCAAATTTGCAATCCAATTATAAAAATTGTACCTGATAGCTCGAAGTCGAGCCATGTCGATCGCTTGTCCATCTGCTGCTGCCTGCCAGTTGACCTCACCTGACCTGACCGCATACTCTGAATCTGCACTTGACCGCACCAAAGTTCCTCTCTGGTTCCTTCCTTGGCGTCGTTCCTACGCCGATTTGTAAACCCAGTTCAAATCCCACAAACAGCCCAAGCCAAACGTGGTTCTACAACATACATAGCAGGAGACCGGCGCCTGCCTACTATCTTACTTAACTAACTAATCCTAGTTGAGCTGATTGGTCTCTATCTATCTAAAAGGGTGGCACAGGTCAGACGGCGACCTGAACGGCTCCCAAGGCCGACGGCTCCTGCTGGGAACGGGAACCACACCTTTCATTTCAGGAGGCAGGCAGGCGTCGCTGCATGCGTCGCCTTCAGAGTTTCTTGGACAGGAAGCGTACGTGTAGCTTGTCAATCGGGGCAGTGACTTTTCTGGAGGTTGGAAACCGTTGCTCGTTGGGTCAGTTAGTGGATGGTCGTTAGTTAGTTGGTTCGTTGGTGTCATTCTTCAGTTAAGTGCCTAACGAGAACAGCTAAACACACCGCTGAAATTACTCAACACACAGGAGCACTTCTCGATGTCAGCATTTCACACAGTAGAACGATTGAGACCGGAAATAAATCCGCAGATCTCACTAAATTCCATACACCGCCCATTGAGCCGCAGGAGAGTCGCACCGGCTGAAGAGAATGCAAGACGGGCCGGCCCATTTCCCCGAGCAAGCTCGTGCTGCATGCGCCTAGATGACCGGATGAATAAAAAATGAGACGAATAAATCTTAACATTTAAAAAAAACATAACATTTTTAAAATCTGACAAAAATTAAATCTAAATAATTTTTAAATCAGAACATTTTGTTAAAATTGAACATTTCCTAATCGTGTTTTTTTTAAATCTGAACATTTTTAAAAAATGAATATTTATAATTTCTAAATATTTTTGAAATCTAAACATTTTTTAATTTTGAACATTTTCAAAATGAAATTTTCCAAAATTTAATCATTTCCAAAATCTTAAATGTTTTAAATTTTAACGATTTTCAAATTTGATCATTTTTTAATTTGAACAATTTTCAAATTTAAACATTTTTTCAAATATAAATATTTACTGAAAATGAATATTTTCAAAATCATATACAAGTGGCAAAAAAGGAAAATGAAAGAAACAAAAAAGAAAAACAAAACCAAAACACAAAAGAAAAGAGAAAAATAGAAATAAAAATCTGAAAATGGGCCGGTCCGTTGCGACGACGGGGGTGTGCGACGCAAGCCTCCCACGCTGCAATGGGCGGCAAATAGGATTACCGAATTCGGGGAAAAGTGTGCAAAAGCGAGTACAAATAAATCTGGAATTGGATCTCCAACGAGTCCATCGGCTTTGCACCGGAAATAAACGGTATCCAACTCGATTGGGCTTTACTGGAGGTGGACCTCAACAAGATAGTATATCCAATAGAATTGGATAACTTTGGACGCCATAGTTGGATAGTCCAATATCCACTCGATCCATATAGAGTTGCTCTCTCGCTCCCCGACGCCAGTTTACCAGCACACCCATCTGCAGTACATATGTCCTTGTGTTGTCTCGTCTCCCTCAACCGGCACCCCTTCGCTCCAGCCCTTTTAGTACGACCTCCCACATCAGATCAATGTTGTCGTCCTCTCTCTTCACGTCGGAGGCCACGCCATCGTCCCAGATAACGGAGCAACCAAAAAAAAGTCAGATATAAGATGTCACGAGCATCACACAATTCTTTGAGAAACTGATATGATGGACCCGACCGACTTGACCTGCATCGCACAACCTTACATGGTGGACCCGACCGGCTTGACCTGCATCCCGCAACCATCAGGTAATGGGGCAACCGAAAAAAAGGCGTGTGTCGATCAAAGTCAAGTCAAACGCGCAATCGAAAACAGGAGCTACTGCCACGAATAACTTGTGTAGACCATGGTAGATGGAGCCCGCCGTAGCAGCCCTCTGCTCATAGACCACAAATTGGGCTACTCGTGGTGGATGGTTCGCATCAAGCACGAAAACACAACAATCACCGAAATACGTGGAAGATGGTCACCATCTACCACGGGACATATTAATTCGTGGCAGATTTCACTTTTTCTTATAGTGCTTATTGATCATAGTTTCCAGATCATTGATTTTCTGGATTGCAAATGAGCTATCTCCATTACTTTCTTTTCTTTCTTCATCTTATTGACCACAACTTCTAGCTCATTGATTTTCTTCCCCATCTCTTGGTTTTCTTCTTGCAACTCTCTGACCAACAAGCGATATTTCTTTTTCAAGCTCTCATCGTACTTGTCCTACAAGTTTATGATCTGACTAGAGCATAACAGAGCAGCAACAACTAATTCAGTGGCAGCCAAACATTTAATTCAACCACGACAACACAAAACCAACATAAATCTGAATCCAAATGCTCACCTTGGTAGTCTCATTCGGGTTCCAGAACACACATGTCGTCTCCCCGCCTGTGCCCCCTACACCACTGCTCTCGATCTCTCCTTGCTAACATGTGCGACCCCGCGTCGAAGACATGGTTTATGAAGGGTTCGTTGCATAGAAAACAAAAATTTTCCTACGAAACAAGCGGAAGAAACCCAACGGATCTAGATCTATTAGACGAAGGTAGCGAAGTGGAGATCCAATCTCTTACCCTTGAAGATCGAACAAACGCGTTTTGTCGATGCAGGGGTTGGCTAGTCGATCCTCGCAACTAGACTCATCTTGTCACGAGGAGATGTATTATCCGATCCGAGATCCAATTCGATGGAGCACCGCATGAGCAGCACCTCCGCGGTATCCACACGTACAACTCGATAAAGACTTCCTCTCCTTGATCCCACAAGCGAGGAGGAAGTGGCTCGTGAGATCCCAGCAGCACGACGGCGTGGTGGTGGATATGGTGGAGGTTTTCCCGCGGACAGGGCTTCGCCAAGCCGTGTACGAGAGAGAGAGGAGGGAGGAGAGGGGTGGTGCGGCTAGGGTATTGGGTACCACGCCCCAGCCCTCCCCTCCTCTTTATATAGGCGTGGGGGGGCTGCCTTGGCCCCTCCTCCAAGCCCTAGGGCCGGCGGCTTGAGGGAACTTGTTCCCCAAGTTAGCCCCCTAGGGTTTTGGGTGCCTCCCATGGGCCAGCCGCATGGGCCTTTAGGGAGAGGGTGCGGCCAGCCCAAGTGGGCTTCTGCACCTCCCCTCGGTCCATGTGGGCCTTCTAGGTTCGTGGCCCCCAAGGTGGGGCCCTCCGGAACCTTCTAGAATTATTCCGGTACCCTGCCAGAAAATTCCCGAACTTTTCCGGAACCCTGGAAACCACTTTCCTTATATGAAACTTTATCTCCGGACTCTTACGGATCTCCTCGTGATGTCTAGGATCTCATCCGAGACTCCGAATCAATATTCATTCACACCATCAAATATCTCAAGCCCTAGCTACATCGGAGCCTTAAGTGTGTGACCCTACGGGTTCGAGAACATATAGACATGATCAGATCAATAATCAATAGTGGGACCGGGATGCCCATATTGACTCTTACATATTCAACGAAGTTCCTTATCGATTGAACCACGATGCTGGAGATTCTTAATCTCGTATATGATTCACTTTGTCTCATCGATATTTAACTTGCCTGAGATTCGATCGTCGATATCTTCATATCTAGTTTCATCTCGTTACCTGGAAAGTTCTCTTTACTCGTCCATAATATAGGATCTCCGTGATTAACACTTAATCACATGGTTGCAACCTTTCTGATGCTATATTACCGAGAGGGCCCAGAGATATCTTTTCCGTCACAAGGAAGGACAAATCCCAATCTTGATTCATGTCACCCAACAAATACCATCGGAGATACCTGAAAGCCACCTTTATAATCACCCAGTTACGAAGTGACGTTTGATGTCCACAAAGCATTCCTCCGGTAAACGGGAGTGACATAATCTCATGGTCTAAGGAAACTATACTTGGCATATACTAAAGCGTTGGCAATGAAACTGTGTGACACGATCAATTGCAACTCTTTATTATTGGGTCTTGTCCATCACATCATTACTCCTAATGATATGACTTCATTATCAAGTGACTATAACAAGTCCATGGTTAGGAAACTCTAACCATCTCTTGACTAACGAACTAGTCTAGTAGAGGCTTACTAGGGACACCTGGTTGTTTATATTCCACACATGTATTATGTTTCCGGTTAATACAATTATAGCATGGAGAATAAACTATTATCAGAAACATGAATATGCTAATAAACCATTTTATTATTGCCTCTAGGGCATATTCCCAACAGTCTCCCACTTGCACTAGAGTCAATAATCTAGTTTACATTTTCCCGACCCAACACTCATGAAGTCTAACATTCATGTAGTCTCAGTGCTGATCATGTTTGCTTGTGGAAGAGGTTATGTCCGTGCTCTGTACTATACAGTTCTCTATGTTCTTTGCAAAACGTCAATGTCACCTAATTTGACATTACTTTATCATCACATGATAAACCTTATATCATCACATGATAAACCTCATCATCATATGACAAATATAATGTGTTTGGTTATAGAGTGAGATTTTCGTTTCCCTTTCATACCTACATGATGTATGATCAGTCAAAAGAACTTTCACATAGCATGTGCACCCGGAACTCACTCAATCTTGAAACAAAATTTCTCAAACCACAATATTATATCTTTTAATCCTTGAATTAATCATATACTCCTATATGTTGTAGACTCACAAATCGACAGTGCTATACTTTTCACTTCGATATTTCCGATCATGCTTTCGCTACGCTTCTGCCTTTATGAGATTTCCAATCTAGTTTGGTGTCATGACTTCAACCAAGTCTACCAATCTCTAGATTCAATTATCTCATCTCTATGTTGAAATGACTCCTCATTTCTAACACGTTCTTCTAACCAAGAACTTGGGTCACATTTCATCAAATACAAAAAATAATGGTTCTTATATGTTTAGACCTATGAACAATTCATAGCGAATACTAACATATCCTCCAACCATTATTTTGTATCGAAAATAAACTTTATGTTTCACCTATCTTCAACAAGTAATGAACACTTCTCCACTTGTTCCATTTTGAACTCCTTCAAAAATTTAGGCTAAACATCCTGACTCATTTATCGACAAAATACGCATCTATCTCCATAGATATTTGACATTCCAATTAACTTCACAAGTTATGCGTTTGGTTCCTGAAATATTTACAACATTTATGAAATCTCCATTTCATATAAACAAGATGTTGTAAACTCCCACTCAAATATACACCATACACATATTAAATTGTGAAACCACTTTGGCTCCCACTCAGAAATATTGTATCCTTATATTTGACAATGATTAACTAGCTCCCACTCAAACATATGTCACCACATATTTTGACCATGGAAAATAGTTTCTGCTCTAACTTAATATATGTCACCACATATGTTAATTAGATCCCACTCAGTTTCTTATGCACTTTCTCGATATTTTGGACACCTCCAAAAATTCTTAATTAACTTTTAAAATTCGAGAACTCATATACGAAACACTAGTACTTTGCTAGCTTTAAGTTTTATTTTTTCTCTACAAAACCCCTTTTGAGGAATAAATATGTGAAACATCACTTTCACAAAATCAAGTAACAATTAATTTGTGATTTAAACTTAACATAGGATGACTCTTAGTCACTTTCGTATTTAAGGCTTCTATTTCTTCTTTGTAGTTTCGTAGGTATGTCTTGTTTCTCAAACATGACATGTAAATCATGAATATTATTTTGTAACCTGACAAAATACAATATTCTTGAAACCTACTTCTTTCAGAAAAACTCAACTCGAAATTCAATGATCACTATCATCAATTTCTCTTTTAAGTGTCAAGTCTAAACAAACATTTCACTTTTCAAAATATGCCACTTGATACATTAAAAGCAAGGTCAACCACCTTGATTAAGTCTCTTAATTTATTCCATCAATCCTCTTTATCAATGAAACCTTTTCACGATAAACCACTAAAATACTTAGCACAACCAACAAATTGGTTTGCCCCTTTTAGTCTCATATTGTGGAATCACATTCATAGTCATACTTATGAATATACTACAACATTATTCGCAATAGTCTCTAATTATATCATAATTAATGAAACCACCTTTTCTCATAACTCATATGGAAAAATTATGTGAATCATACATAGACCCTTGTTTCTTAAACAAAGTGTTTATCAAATAAATCTAAATGCTATTATTAAATCCCCGAAATAAAACCCTTCTTTGAGACCACACAATATCAAATAGTGTGTGATTACAATATCTTAGGACATATCAAACGCCTTTAAAATATTCTAAGCATTGTAATTTGTGATAACACTTCTCACAAGTCCACATACCAACATATAACTCAAATATTTTGTCTCTTTTGATCAAATCAAAAAGACTCAATTTTCTTGTTAACTTAATATCCTAAACTCTAGAATTTTATTTGATCTCATCAAATATCATAACTCGAACAAATACATATATTTACTCATATCATGTATGATGGAGCGCACAAAATAATGACATCTAACATTTGCTGAAAATACAACCAACACTTGTGTTTATTTCCGGCAACTCCTGTCACTCTTCCAAAGGGTTGTATTTTAGTCATACTCCTTCAATAAGGCGCATTGACATCAAAATGTTTATTCAATCTTTAGCATGACTAAAACAATTGTCATTATTAAGTTTTGGATATCTTTAGTATGTCCCATATTTTATAAATGTTTAACTAATCATCGTTTAGATAAGGACAATAATCTCATAATCGAAACGTGATCATCAAAAAGAAGTATTCATGAAAATAGAACAACCACTTGTCTTTAACATGAATAACCGTCTCACAAACCGAGACACACTAATTTAAAGATCACACTCAATTCGATTACAAAAAACTCATTCAAATCCTCTAATAAAAACGATAAATGTAGAAGTAGATCGTTGCCAGCATCAACTCCTTGATTTCCATCATTCCGCAACGTCTTCCTATATCCTTTATGCAAATCTCAAGCAGCAGGTTCTGTTTTCATAAAACAGACTGAGTATCAAATACTTATCGAAACCGCCACAATTGCAATTTGGACTTAAACACTTATAACTTGTATATCACTATATACTTTCTGCATTGTCAACTTCTCTTGATATGGGTTCCACTTTGACATGACGCAGCCGAGACACGAATTCATAGAAAGTGATCAAATCCCTTCCCATGACATAGTCTCCGACATAATTCTTGAAGCTGGGGAAAAAGCAAGCGCATCACCCCATCTATCGCGAAATCGTCATTCATCTCGTGGTTCCAAACATCCGCCAGAGTATAATACATCTTATGCATTTTCCTCAGGTGTAGTTCCAAGCAAGTGTTTTCTTCCATCTTGAGTGAAAGAAACTCAGTCAGACATTCGAACCTTGCAATTCTAACTTGTGCTGAAAACCTATTTTTTCAGCTCATCAACAATCTCCATTGTAGTCAAGTTCTTGAATTGTCTACTTAGGTCAGAATTCATGAAGGTGCACATCATCCACTCGACTTTAAAGCAGGTGGTCTTTTGTTCAAAAACCACTCCATGTACTCTTCATAGCTTGCAGAAATATTTGGGTTTATCTCCTATTGGTTTTTCTAGCAAGTTAAGCAAGTCATTGGCGTGTAGGACTTCACACAAAAGTAGGTACCAATCGATAAAGTTTGACCCATCGAGACGTAGTTCTTTAGCAACGAACAGACTACCGTAGTCGACCATGATCTACAAGGATTTTTGCAAAAACATCTTTAGGACTTTTGTTTATGATAATTTTAGTTCATCTTAATCAAAATTACTTCATGAACTTCCACTAAACTCAACATCTCTCAGGTTGTTTTTAGTGACACACGATCCAAATCCACTACACCACAACCGATCATCACGTGAGATGATGTAGCTTCAAAGGTGAACATTGCCATGTTGATCATATCATTCATATGACTCGTGTTTAACCTTTCGGTTCTTGTGTTCCGAGGACATGTCTGCACATGCTAGGCTCGTCAATAAAACCGTAGTATTTTCCCATGTGGGATAGGTGGGTCGACGGAGTACTTATAAGGAACTCCATGGTACTCATCCTTCCCACCATCAATTTTAGGAGGGGATTCATTAGTGAATTGTTCACCCTCCCCACTATGCGCGGCGGAAGCATTAGCCTCTAGGGATGATGTAGCGGGTGGTTTGTTAGCATTTATGAGTTGCCTCATCATAGCTCGCAACTCTTCCATTTGAGTGTTCATGGACGATGTCAAGGATGTTTCCAAGCTCTTGAGATCATCCATGGACACCGGAGGAGTACCACCACCCGAAGCACCATCACCGTCACCCATAATCTCTTAGGCGGTGAAGCCTAACTTAAGAGCCAAGGCTCTAATACCAATTGAAAGGATCGTATGGGCACCTAGAGGGGGGGGGGGTGAATAGGTGCTACACCAATTTTTAATTCTTTTTCGATTTTAGGCTTAACATAAAGGTAAATTCTCTATATATGCAACTATGGTGAATTTACCTATATGACAAGCAATCAATCTAAACTAGGCAAGAACACGATATAAGTAAAGACAACAAAGGATAGGGATAACCGAAAAGTAGAAGCACGCGGAGACAAGGATGTATTCCCGAGTTCCTCCTTGTTAAGGGAGTACGTCTCGTTGGAGGGGTGTGAGTTCGCCACAAAGGCCTCACCCTATTCTCCGATGAACTTCGCCACAAAGGCTCGGTTCACCTTCCACTATCGAAGACCTTCAAGGCGGAATCCGGAGCCCTTACAATGTTCTTGGGGCACACACCCACAACTTAATCGGGGGCTCCCAAAACAATACAACAACTGAAACAACAACAATCAAAGTGAGTACAACCAAACACCTATGTTTTCCCAATGGAAACCCTAGGCACGAATCCCTCAAGTAAATGAGGGGAAAATGAAAAACCGGTTGGTGAAGATGTAGATCGGGGCCTTCTCCTTCAATCCTCCAAAGATCGACGAATTTGAGTGGAGGGATTGAGAGATCTAAGGGATTTGAGCTTGAGCTTTTTAGTGTATTAATGGAGGAGAGAGAGTGAAAAAGCTAGCTCTCAAAGGAGGGAGACACCCTCCTTAAATACCCCTCACTTCATCCTGCCGTTGGAGGCACTCAGTCCCGCCTCGCCGGAAGTACCGCCAGGAGGGCCGGTACTTCCGGTCTTCCTTTGAAAGATCAGGCAACGGTCTTCTGATGGCCTCCCTTCAGCCCGCAGCAATGGTAGTTCCGCTAAGGCTACCGGTAGTTCCGGTTAAGCGGAAGTTCCGGTTTTACTTCCGGTGCTACTTCCGTTGATTCCAGTACCCATTTTTCATAAGCGGTACTGGGCTCCGGAAGTACCACCGGAAGTTCCGAGCGGTAGTACTGCTGGGAGCACCGGTACTTCCGGTTAAGCGGAAGTTCCGGTTTTACTTCCGGTGCTACTTCCGTTGATTCCAGTACCCAGTTTTCATAAGCGGTACTGGGATCCGGAAGTACCACCGGAAGTTCCGAGCGGTAGTACCGCTGGGAAGACCGGTACTTCCGGTATACCCCAGAACCACCAAACTGAAGCATTTATCGCGACGATTCATTTAGATTTCCTGCACAGCTAAGATTCAACATTAGAGTACTTAATTGTGTTGTTGTCAACATCAAAATCTCATGGGGGTACCACATGTTCTTTCAATCTTGTCAATTGCCCAGCTGTAATTTTTTTACCCATCATATGAGTATTTTATTTATTTTAGAGACACCAATAGTGAACCCATGGACCCCGGTCCATCTTTTTCCATTGATTATAACTCCGTTTACTTGCTTTTAATATTCATTAGCTCGCTGGCCCGTTTTCATATTTTCATTCACTACACTATATGTTTAACCGCTTTGTTTTCAGCAGACCGGGAAGATTGACAACCTTCCTGCCGTTGGGGGCAAAGTAATGGTTTGAGTGTGTGCAGGTCCACGTTCGACGACGGTTAAGCGCCAGAGATCATTGATGTGCACCTCATTGTTGATTGCAAAGTCCTACTGGTTCGATTAAATCTTGGTTCTTTACTGAGGGAAAACTGCTACTTGCTACATCTATGCCTTCGCTTGGGGCACCATCCAACTACATCATCTACACCATAAATATGCCTGCCCGCCGGCGCTCGACCTCATGTCTCATGAGCTCTATATCAGACCGCCACCTTACTTTCGTAACCATGTGGGTAGCCTGGTTGCTCGACGTACCTTATTGACGCCCATTGGATATCGTGTTAGAATAGTGGGCTCATGATTAGTTCCCGAAAGGAGACTCAATGTATACACTACTGGAAGCTAATTAAAATGTGTATTTTATTGGAGCTGTTAGTTTGTGATACATTGGTATTTGAAAAAAGAGAAATACAAACTAACGCATTACACACATAATGCAACCATGCACACACAATACATTATTTAAATCTACTATCCTCCATGTCCATGTAGAGGAGGCATGGGTCTGCTAGGTGTACATGTAGACACCTATGTCATCGAAGGCGGCGGTGGACACTCGTGAGTCTTGTCCAAACATATCCTTTGTACCAAGGGGGCACATGTTGCTTCGTTTATACAAACAAGTTGTAGGCAACAGTCGTCACCAATAAGGCTCTTGTCTCCGGTAGAGATAACCCTTTCGAGCTCTATCTTGCAAAATAGTGTCGCCCGGCTCAAAGACCTGCTACAATCGTAGTCAGCCGAAGTAGCGACTGAGATAGAGTATGCAACGAGAATGATGATGCATATGGACATGGAGAGGATACGGGGTGCCATTGTTGATTGTTGGTTAGCAGGACTCTAGCTAGAGAGATGGATGGGTCATGTCTTTTGGTTTCAATTCAATATATAGCAGCCTAGGAGGAGAAGACTTGAAAGCTATCTTTATGTCATTATCAGTGTATCCTCCCGTATTCACCTACATCATTTTCCTTGGTAGATCTCGGAAATATCCTCGGTTGATGTATTAATTCTATCGAGATCATGCACATTAATGTTTTCCTGATAATCTTGAAAAAATTATTGTCGCCCATGGTCATGCATGCCATTAATGTTTCTGATACAATATCTTGTTTATGATATGATATCTTGTTGGTGCCCCCGATTGTAATTTATTTCCTACCTAATCCCATCATCCTAGTACCTCTTGTGCTTTTCCTTAGAGACCCCTAGCTACATGTGCATTCATTCAGCCGGGTCCAATCCTATCACTTATGACGAATCAACCATAATTACTATACAGGTCAATGTATACATGTGCATAGGCGTTACGTATATAATTTTGCCCGCCCTAATATTGTTGAGTTATTATTGCTATCAAACTTTTGTGAACCATGTATCATACACTATATGGATTATATTGTTCATGAATACGTGTATGTATATTGTTTACGAAAAGTGTATCTCACAGTGCTTTTATTTACTTCGAGGTTTGGTTTTTTTCCAAATATTTTTTTAATCTTTGACCACAAAAATGATTTCGATGCCATTTTGCAGCAATGCTAGCGAGACACCACGCGAAATCTCCAGCCAACAAGGAATTTTTTGATAATTAAATGACCCTTTATTAGTTAGAAGTATTAAACATTACACTCGACCACTACCTAACTAGGATGCACACAACTGCAACCAATCTGCAACGGAAATAAAAGTAAAATAGGAGAAAAACAAATACACATGATGATGGCCATCGATGTCGGATACAAGTTTTCCTCGCCGTGTCTCCCGGTCACATAGAAACCTCCATAAAATGATCTCAATTTTCCACGCGTTGTAATATGGAACACTAGCGAAGCATACTGGTGCATTGGTATATTACATGCATGAGAGAAGACTTTTTATTGTTAAAAACTTGTCATCTCTACAAATGCAGAACGACCATATTACGGCAAGCGCTCTCACCATAATAAGAATTATAAACTTGGTATCAATGCGGTGTAACTAGTTGCCAAAATATTTGCAACAGTACCTGGTGGATACAAGTTAGAAGATACTTGGAGGATTGACCAAATAGAACTTGCATTGTAAGAATAAGTGGTTAATCGCCTCCTAGTCTTGATAGAAAGCACAATTAGTACTTTGATGCCAATTGTGCTTAGCAAGGTTATCTTTGGTTAAAATTACACCTTTGTGAAGATGCCACTCGGATATTTTTTATTTCAGTGGTATCTTCATGTTCTGACATTTCCTCCACCGATACGTGTCAGCCATCCGTGTCGTAGAAATTTTTACTACAATCATTGCATTACATAAAAGTTGCCCCTACCCAAGGTCAAAGCCCTAGCCACCAGCCACCCAATATCGCGCGCATTCTTTTCTCCTCCAATCCCCTCGAGTCTCCGTATCCTCCCACCGCCGCCACCATGATCCGACCCCTCCTCCTCGTCGCTCCTCTTCCTTCTCGGCCCCTCCTCCTCGCCGCTCTCCTGCCGCACTACGCGAGATGGAAGGAGGAACATGGAGGAGCTCGACCTCCGCTGATGCGTCCCGGACTCGACGGCCACCGGCAGCTGCAGCATCTGGCCATCGGCGCGTCCTTGAGTGATTGTTGAAGGTCCTCCGACCAACAACGTCCAACACCAAAACCTCCTACCTATCCTTCTCGTCGTCCTCATCTCAAGCAGGGTGATATGGGTGCTCTCTTTTGTTTGTGTGTGGATCTGAAAAAAGTAGGCTATTAGTTGTAATTTGGTGTGCTAAGAATGGACAATAAGTGTAAAATTACGTACTGTAATACCCAACTTGATGTGAAATCTAGTCTATTCTAACACCTATTGATATATAAGTACATGGTTGCATTTCTCTCTGATCTTTTGTTGGTTCACCTGTGTTATGTAAGAAGATCAAAGTTTTACAACAGATTTGACTCGAATCTAGTAGGTAATGGTTAGAACTTTTTTAAGATCTGAACTGTTGTGCAATCTAGGGATCTTTCTCTTCATGTTTCCAAGCTTTTCTTCCAATTTCTCTTTATTGGGTCATGTCTACAAATCATAATCGTTAGTTCCTGCATTGAGATTGCAGATCAGATTCTTTATAGGTTTTGTTGTGTGTCCTCCGTGGCGAACTGCAACTGTTCGATGAGACGTGTCATGGTTGATTTGCTACCATAAATATTCTGTTTGAGCAAATATGGTGTTAATGATCAATTGTGAATAATATCTTATGATGTAAAATCGTATATAGCTGCTATGTTTGAGGTGTGCATTTCCGAGGTTAGATATTATTTATGCGATAATTCATATGGATGTTGATGAAAAAAATGTCACAGTTGTACGGTTGGAGTAGCACGGTCCTTTTTACAGTGCTTATATTACTAATGTATCTGCTCCTTTCTTGGAGCATCATGTTACATTACATTCGGTTGTGCGAACTCGAGTAACGGGAAGCCTTGCTTTCTATCAATAAGAGAAAATGGTTGATTACCTATACTGTAGGGGATTATCCTTTTCTAAGGAAATAAAATTTTCTAATATTATTTGTTATACAACGGATAATTTCACTACACTGAAATTACTTCTCATATAGATTCATTTTTTCTGTTTTTCTTTTCATAGTATATCAGTCCAGAACAATGATCCTTTGAAGGTTCAGCTTTAGGTGTTTTCTAAATGCCGTTCTAATTCCACGGGATAAGATAGCAGGTAACATAGAGACACGATGCAATATTATGTATTGTTATGTCCACCAAAATTGTATACTTTGTTTACTGTTTGATTGTTTTTTCTGTACAAACTGCAAGACTAATAACAAAAACCTGATTGGTTATATACAGATAATCACTTAGATCTGTACCGACCTAAAATAGCTACAAACGATTAGATCTTTATTCCTCTGTTTGGTGAATATATTGTTGCTTAATTTATTTCTTAGGATTGGGCTGGAGCTTTCAAAGGGATTTAGCGATGACTGAATTTCAAAAATAAAGTATTTACTTTGATCCTCATGTATATTATTTTAACCTTCTTCCTTTCTTTTTTCTACAGGCCGATTTCTAAACCACCTTCCATTATTTCAGATCTGGATTATTTTTCTACATAGTTGGCTACTAAGTTGGTAGGTCCGGCCAATCCATAACATTTTATTTTAATTTGTATGCTCACCATTTTGTTTCAAAAAATTTAGATATTGCATTTATGCATATATTACAACCTGGGGTCCCATGAAAGTATATAATGCTCTTGGTGACAGTGTAGCACTGTTATATGTCTGTAAATGCAAACTTTTATTTTAGGCTCCTTTCCTTTCTACCTGCTTGGTGCTATGGTAGTACAAACATGAACATGTCTAATTATGATTGTTTCAGTCCAATCATGTATTGCTGCCTGGTTAATTTAAGAGTAGAGATAACTGTGATCCTTCTCTTTCGCTAAGAACTATTGTTTAACGTTTTGGATTTTTAACTCTCATGTTTTCAAGAGCATATAACTACCATGGCTGTCTTTGCTGGTTTAATTAAACTCTGTACCGTGAGCATGTCAGCTAATGAGGCTAATGTTTAATTTTTCAGCATTGTATTGGAAGTAATTTTACTGTATGATCCTAAGGTGATTGCTTCATTAAGGCCATATCCAAACTATAGATTTTTTCTTCAGAATCTTTCCCACTTATTCTTGAATGGTATAAACCTTGGACAAGAACCAATTATCAATGATAATCATACAATTGTATCACTCATGTATCCAGAGTCTCGGCTAATTACTTCCAGGCAACAACATACCTGTATTGATCGTAATATCCTCTCAAAAGTGTTGTACAAAATGATCAAAGGCAAGCAAAAGAAAGATCAAGAAGTTTCTTATTCATATTTACGTCATGGATTCTCATTTTTCGCTCTAAATTCCATGTACGCTAGAATTCTAATACATCTTGTCACTCTTTTAGATGTGGATGTGGAGTGATTAATTAGCTATGGTGAGATATCAGAAATAATATTACATACTTCTTACCATAGAGGTTTAAATGCCAGTTTATCTTGATGTTGTTTCCCTTTGGTTGTGCTAAAAATTCTGTAGTTAGGTATACCAGTTGTCGAGTACTCGTTTGCACTGAAGATTCTGTTTTTTCGATTTCAGAGGTTGATCGAAATTACACATATTTGGTACCGCAGATTAAAGTCGTGCTTTGGGTTCCACTGTCCTTTTTGAAAATATAGTGCTTCGTGGTCTTTTTTTCAGCCTCTACCCCCACCACACCTTGGGAGACGCATTGGAACACTACGAGAGGGACCACGATCCGAGGATTGAGAATCAGGAGCCAGAACCATCTAAATCGTGGCTTGATATACAAGTGTCTCCCTCTCACTCTTGGGTACCCTTTCGCCTCACAGCACCTTGGGAGGGGCAAAATACCTGTGGGATGGCTATCAACAATTTAAAACCGTGCAATAGTTGCATTAGTAGTTGTGCACATTGGTTACTTTCCTTTGTACTGGTGTTATATGTACTGTTGCTCATCGATATGTTTCCTATATGCTCATCTATAAGCTTTGAGACCTGATATACAACATGTTTCTTCTCTGTTCCAGTGGTCCTTTGCTGATCATTTTATTTTATGATTACTCATGTTATCTTGCATGCATATGTGCTTGGTGGTTAGGGTCGTCAGCTCTCTCGATGTAATCTCCGAGTGTAATGCGACCGTCCGCTTCCGTGGCACTACGACCGTTGAACTCGACATCGAGATGAAGTCCACCCCCAAGCTCTAGGTACATACCACGAGTACATCTTGGATTTCAAGAGGAGGAATGTCTTCAATAGCATATAACTCCGAATGATACAAAGATGTGGCTGATGGAGGCACTAATGTCGGAGACCAGTACCGAACTGATTAGCTAGAAGTATGGACCAGTGTAACAGATCTGGCTGCACAATCCATGACGGCTTGATATTTTGCCAACCAGTTCATGCCCATAATGACATCAATGTCAGTTGACTTCAGGGCAACTAAGGAGGTGGGGAACATAAGATAGCCGATATCAATCATGACCCCTTCACTAACCTAGATGGTATGCTAACGAGACCCAGGGGCTGAAATCTCCAACGGGGACGACATTGACTAAAAAGGTGTCACAATCGTGGAACATGGGGTTCCCCTAATGCGGCCAAAGTGGGTCCACCGTCCGTGGGCCAATTGACTTTCGGGCCAATTGACGAATGTTATGGCTAGATTCATGACATAGTTTGCTAAAATGATCCCATATTGTGCATATGGGTGTATCTTGTAATGGATAACAATGTTGCTGAAGAAAGTTTTTATTTTCGTTATACAAAAAATCATTTTTTATTTTTCGAGTGCAAAAAATGGGTTGTTTTGTGAAGCACCTACCAAAACTATGTTGCAAATTTGAACCACACCAATTCGTAAAAATGTTAGACCATATTTTATGTACAAATAACCAAATGGTTGTGTTTCATGAAGTTTTCATCTACCTCTCGTAAAAAAGAAAAACTTATGCCGTTTTAGTTGGAACCGGGTAAAATTTAAACTACGGGTGATTTCTAGTTTGCTCACGATTTTTTAGAAAAATCATTTTTAGGTCATGTCGTCAATTTTGAGCGCATTTTGAAATCGGCATAAAGAATTCAAAAAAATTCAAAAATTTGGATATCCTTCGCAATCGGTCACTATATGTGACCTAGTTGTGATAATAAATGATAAACTTAGAATACGGTAAATATCGCGAAAAGTGTTCTCAGAAATGAGCTACCACGTATGAAGATTCATGGCTTTTAGGCCAAACGACGCATGTTACGAGTAGATTCATGGCATAGTTTATTCAAATGATCCCATATTGTGCACATGGGTGCATATTATAATGGATAACAATGTTGTCGAAGAAATATTTCATCTTCGTTATACAAAAAATCATTTTTTAATTTTCGAGTGCAAAAAATGGGTTGTAATGTGAAACACCTACCAAAACTATGTTACAAATTTGAACCAAACCAATTTCTAAAAATATTAGACCATATTTATGGAGAAGTAACCAAATAGTTGTGTGTCAAGAGGTTTTCATCTACCTCTCGTAAAAAAGACAAACTTCTGCCGATTCAGTTGGAACCGTTTAAAATTTGAACGACAGTTACTTCGTAGTTTTCTTATTATTTTTTGAAAAATCATCTTTAGGTACATAAATATCTATTTTATCAAGATTCAACCCCTGACTAAGGGTCGTGTCATCAATTTTGACTGCCGTTTTTACCTTATTTTAAAACCGACATAACAAATTCAAAACAACAGAAAATATCCGTGTTATATATCTATTTTGTTTATAAAATTTTATTATTAGGTTATATATTTGTAAATGTTACATTTCATATTTTCCTTGATTTATTTGAATATTTTGTCAAGTCATAATTTCAATATTCTAAAATGACATAAAAATGATAAACAACCCTTTTACATTATTTGAATATTTCGAATTGAAAATTGTAGTGTAGGTGGTTTCCAAGTTTTTAATATAGATAATTTAGTTTATAAATTGTTTCAAAAGAATATTTGAATTAGAGGCATAAATGGAATTTTCAAAATAGAGAAAAAAACATGGACAAGCCTCTGGACGACGCGGCCCACCAGGCAGACCAATAGCCACCGGCCAACACAATTGTTGGGTCTCCTACAGGTTTCCTGGAATGGGCCTTGGCCCAGGACGAGCTTTCGCTGTTAATAGGGGCTCATGATTGTTTCCTATCAGCAACGTCGCCGTGGCCCAGTGGCAAGGAACATGCACTCAGCCTCACGAGGTCGTGTGGTCGACCCTCCTCCCGTGCAATTTATTTTATTGCGTTGATTAGTTGCTTAGGTCGTGTTTCATCCCATATGTCAGACTGCTGATGAGACCCACATGTCAGTTGGGGTGGGATGGTGCATGACCCACAAGTCAGGTAGGGTGGACTGGATCCCACATATCAGTGTCCTGAGATGGCTGCCAGCCATGTTGGTGTTTCATTCCTCATCCCAGTCGGTGGGACCCACAAGTCAGGGAGGGTGGGGTGGGTCCAACATGTCATGTGGGATTTGGGGAGACCCACATGTCAGTGGGTCCCGCCTCCATGTGGGTCCCGCCTGCAGAGATGGCTGCCATGTAGTCAACTAACTATCTTATAATATGGTTTTAGATATTATGACTTTTTCAGTTGGTCGTAAGCAATCAGCGAAAAAGATCGTAACCGTGCCTCCCATTCTATGACCATCTCGTGTAATGCAGTTATGACTTTTTAGATAAAAATGGTCATTAAGTTTTAGGGTTTGGACCCTCCCAAATACCTAATGACCAATAAATTTAAAATAGTCATAATTCTATGACCAATTTTTTCCATGGTCATTATCAAAAAGTCATAAACGAGCATATTTCTTGTAGTGTGTATACACTACTGAAAGCTAATTAAAATGTGTATTTTATTTTAGTTGGTAGTTTGTGATACATTGGTATTTGACAATAGAGAGATATAAAGTAACGCATTACATAAAATGCACACAATACATTATTGTTTATCGTAGTCAGCCGAAGTAGCGACTGAGATAGAGTATGCAACGAGAATGATGATGCATATGGACATGGAGAGGAGACGGGGTGCCATTGTTGATTGTTGTTTAGCAGGAGCCTAGCTAGAGAGATGGATGGGTGATGTGTTTTGGTTTCAATTCAACATATAGCAGCCTAGGAGTAGAAGAATTGAAAACTATATTTATGTCATTATCAGTGTATCCTCCCATATTAACCTACGCCATTTTCCTTGTTAGATCTCGGTAATATCCTTGGTTGATGTATATTTTCTCTCGAGATCATGCACATTGGTTAATGTTTTCCTAATAATCTTGAAAATGTATTGTCGCCCATGTTCATGCATGCCATTAATGTTTTCGATACGATATCTTGTTTATGATATGATATCTTGTTGGTGACCCTGATGTTAATTTATTTCCCGCCTAATCCCATCATCCTAGCACCTCTCGTGCTTTTCCTTAGAGACCCCTAGCTACATGTGCATGCCTACAACTGGTTCCAATCCTATCACCTAGGACGAATCAAACATAATTAATATATGGGTCAATGTACATGTGCATAGGCGTTGCGTATATAATTTTTAGATACACTTTACAATATCTGCATTCTGCCCGCCCTAATATAATTGAGTTATTATTGTTGTCACACTTTCCTGAACCGTGTATCATACATTATATGGATTATATTGTTCATGAATACATGTCTGTATATTCTTTACGAAAAGTGTATCTCGCAGTAGCTTTTATTTACTTTGCGGTTTGGGTTTTTTCCAAATATGTTTTTTAATATTTGACCACATAAATGATACTGATGCATCATGCAGCAATGCTAGCGTGACACCATGCGAAATCTCGAGCCAACAAGGAGTTTTTTTATAATTAAATGGCCCTTTATTAGTCAAAAGTCTTAAGCATTACACTCGACCTCTCCATAACAAGGATGCACACAACTGCAAACAATCTGTAACTAAAATAAAACTAAAACTGGCGAAAAACAAGTACACATCATGATGCGACCATCAATGTCGGATAAAAAATTTCCTCGCCGTGTCTTCCGGGCGCATAGAAACCTCCATAAAACGATCTCGATTTCCGCGTATTGTAATATGGACCACGAGCTGAGCATACTGGTGCATTGGTACATTACATGCATGAGAGAAGACTTTTTATTGTTGAAAAACTTGTCATCTCTACAAACGCAGAACAACCATATTACGGCAAGCTCTCTCACCATTATAACAATTAAAAACTTGGTATCGATGCAGTGTAACTAGTTGCCAAAATATTTGCAATAGTACGTGGTGGATAAAAATTAGAAGATACTTGTGAAGGGGTTCGTTGCATAGAAAACAAAAAAATTCATACAAAACAAGCGGAAGAAACCCCAAGATCTAGATCTATTAGATGAAGGTAGCGAAGTGGAGATCCAATCACTTACCCTTGAAGATCGAACAAACGCGTTTTGTCGGTGCAGGGGTTGGCTAGTCGATCCCCGCAACTAGACGCATCTAGTCGCGAGGAGATGTATTATCCATGCGATCCAATCCGATGAAGCGTCATAAGAGCAGCACCTCCGCGGTATCCACACGTACGGCTCGATGTAGACGTCCTCTCCTTGATCCCGCAAGCGAGGAGGACGTGGCTAGATAGATCTCAGCACCATGACGGCTGTGGTGGTGTTGATGATGGAGTTCTCCGCGAGCAAGGATTCGCCTAAGCCAAGCAAGAGGAAGAAGAAGAAGAAGAGGGAGGCATAGCAGCCCCTATGGCAAGGGGTTGGTGCGGCTTGAGGTGGAGGTCTAGGAGGAGGCAGCCCTCCGGGGAGAGGTGGCGCCGGCTAGGGTT
>QRDG01000029.1:5475-179963 GCA_012064385.1 Puccinellia tenuiflora
TACTGTTGTACCATAGTAAAATTGATACCAACTTTAACCGTTGCTAAGGTTGTTTTGTATGGATGGATCTCCACTCTCCAATCTTCAAACATACAAGAAGTTGCAAGAAGCAAGCAAAGACCTATTAGAGACTTTTGTCGACCTAACATCTGAACCTACTTGAAATTGGCCCTTTTTTGGTTTATACAGCTTTTTTTTTCCGTCGTATCATTGAAAGTTGATATAGTTCATGTTGCTTCAATGCATTCTTCTTTTGAGACCATGCTGCAGTATTTTTTCGATCAGAACTAATGTTACTACTTTAGCACTTCAGTAATGATATTCAGGAATGTGAGGCGATGGTAAATGAATTTTTCAAATGGGGCAACATGTAAGCGCTGGCTACCAATGATACATAGGATGTTTCTACATAATTAATTGCAAGTACTGTATGAACAAATGTTGGCTAGATAACTACAGAGTTTGTTGAATTACACATATTTTGGCCTATCTCTTTTGTTCAGCTTACTACTCAATGTGACAATGTCAACTACGTATTATCGTGCTGTCTCATGTTGCATGTGTTATGCCCCAAACTTGCAAAGCCATACCTTAGGTGGTTGGATGAAAAGTATTTCTTTGTAATTGTAAGATATTATTTCTCCATAATGATAAGTACAGGCACCCAAGCAGCTATGTCTGTGTTCCTAAGTCATCGGCTCTTAAAAGAAACCAATTTTTAACACATACAGAGGCGCCAAGACACCCTTCATTTAGCAAATATATTTATCTTAAACTCTTCCTGTATTGCTCACTTGCACATTTCTTTGTTAGTGCATATCTGTAATATTCTATAAAAAGGTATTGCACCTGATGGTTCTTTATTGATTATAATTAGATGAGTTAATTAAACATTACTAATTCTATGCACTTAATTATTCCTAAGTGCCAATTGAATTTGTTTGTGAACAATATCATGCATAGGTTGACATGTTTGAAGGATGTTCTGTTTTGAAGATCCGTATTTACATGTTCTCCTTAGTTTTACTCTTTATTCTTACTTCTTACAGTAAGACCATAAATAGTTGTGTGCCCATATTCCGAGATCTAGATCCTGCTTAGTTTACAAGCATAAAATAGATTTACAATGCTATTCATTATAAGTTCGTTTTGATTTTGTACAGTCTACTGTGAAAGTTTGAAATAGCTATCTCATCTATGTTTGTTAATTTCTTACAAGATCTTTGATTAACGAATGTGGTCTTGCCCGAGTTTTTTATTTAAATGTAAACACATGATCTCCTTCTAGATATCACAAATTAGTTTCTGAGCATATTTGCCAACTGCAAACCTACTGGACTCTAGCAGTAGTGAATAGACTGAATCCACTCTTACTTGATATTATGTATTTGGTTAACATTAGTCGTAGGTAGGATCGCACATTGCAATCTTGAATGGTGCTAAAATAAAATGCAACCGGGTGTGCTTCTTTTATGTTATTAATCCATTTTTAGTTCATGCTCAGATGATTGGAGGTAAGGCCACCTCTTCTCCCTCTTTTTTTCTTCATTCCCTGGATTTTTCCCTTTTTTCACCATGTGGAATACCCTACCTTGATATTTCCTTGCTGATTAGATAGTGGAGAGGGGCGAGCGTGCTAAGGAGATAGATCATGCTTAGATCCCTCACCTTTATGCTGTTGCAAGCTCATCAGCTTGCACAATTATTTGGGCACGCATCACTCTGTCCTCCTCTTCATTTGATTCAAATTATAGTGATGCAGTTTACCGTTCAGATTATATATTATAGCTAGGGCAGGATTAATAATTTATGGAAAACAATGATACAGGTAAAAAAGATAAAGAACGACCATAGCAACGTTACTCAATCGATAAGTTCCACAGTATGATACAGGTAAAAAAGATAAAGAACGCCCATAGAACGACCATAGCAACGTTATATATTGCAATCAATTCGATAATTGCAATGACAGATTTCTTACGGCTAAATATTTGATGTCCTCAATTCATCCCGTTTACGAAAAAATAATTTTATTTTGTTTTAAATGGCAAGGTAGGTGTGACGCCTGAGCTGAAGGTGTGGCTGTTAGCTGCCAACAAGGCAATACAAGACATGAGAAAGAGTATGCCGGACGATCAATTCAGTTAACTAAAACCTCTTATATAAACATTTGCAAATTAGATGCATATCTGGGGACAGGCATCTACTACAAGCAAAACATGTAACTTCTAAGAATGTTCATACGACAGGTGTAGCTTGCAGATATTTGTTTAATGCTAGAGAAGGCAGGTTGCGAGGAGTATCCTTTCTGACGCTACTGGGTAAATATTTTGATTTTAGAGCACCTCAATGTATTATCTGCCCATTATGTAACTGCATTGCATTTTTTAGCTATCCCAGGAAGACAGCATTCTTACCTTGCTTAATTATGACCTATCAATAATAGTTTTATATGGTGTTGTTTATGAATGACTATGATAATTATTGCCCCTAGGCATTGCAAATATTTCGACATATTTTTAGTAGAAGATATTTTCACATCTTTGTAGTTGATTCCATGCAAATTGGCTTGGTTAGACAGTTAGTCGTGCATTAAGTTTGAGTTGTGCCTATTTTAAGCAATGGATGGTGTTGTTATCTTAAGCATTTTTAGGCCTTGACTGTTTGGGTCAATCTTACCCTCTCAATAATGTTCGTAGGGAAAAACATAGATTATTTGTCATTACTAATGTAGTTCCGTAATACTTGCTTCTGCTTTACACTTCTACGATTTCTATCTGATTAATTGTATTCCTATTAATGATTTTTTTCTATAATTTACTACTGTCAATTTTACCCTTCGTACCTGATAGTTCCTTCTTATACGGTATTTGAAGGCGGCAATGTGCTCAGGCGGCAGTGCTGCCTCTCCCCTCGACATGTTTAGGGTCACCGTAGGCAGGGAGAAGTGGCGGTTACGTCTGCTCAGTTGCCACAGAGATTGGATCTGAATGTTATTTTTTCTATCCATGCTTCTTATCTTTGTTTCATCAGCAGAACCTCAGGGTAAGAAAGTGAGCCACATTCATTTGTTGTATGTCTATTGCCTTCATTTTTTGGTTATGTTCATATTTCGCTTGCTCTCAAAACTAGATCAACGTCCCACTTAATTATACACTCAAATAAATCTTTTTGTCGCCACGGGTGCGGCGTGCCGCCGCACCGAATTCCACTAGTAAGATCAATGGCTCAACTCTAGTGTAATCATCCAGACAAGTTGATCTATTGATGGGCTCCAGGTTCTACACGGAGAGAAAAATGATACCCTCAGTCCTCACCATTTCAAGGGGGTTCCATTCCAACTCAAAGAGCGATTCCACTTGACGTTTAGTCTGCAGCTTCTCCTCTTGTTTCAACATGGTCGCAAACTCGCAATAGATTCCAGGTCATACCCATATTGCAACTTATTTGTTTGTTGTTCAGCTTGAACTTCTTTTAGCAGTTCACGGTCTCCCCTCAGAAATCTAATTCTCAGAAGAACATCATTGTCCCAAGGATGCTTCTCGATTTTCCCTTCATACTGACAAAAACAATGAAAAAAACAATTTTTAGAATATATTGTGTACCATGTAAAACCATGTTAGTCCAGCTCGCACGCGGCCTCCGCCAAGACGTAGGGCACGGAGCACGTGCGCCGGTGGGAGAAGAAGGAGCACCCTCGGCGCCTCGTCCTGCTCGAACTCCGATGCAACTCCAAATAGTGCGGCGCTCTGGCGTCAAAAGGCCTTTTGGTTAGTTTAAGGCTAAATCTAGCTCTAATTTAGTATGAACTATGTTTGGTTGTTTGTATGAAGTATGTTAATTATGTTTGAGCTGTGTTCGTGATGAACTTTGTTTCTGATGAATGGATATGGTCGTTGTTAAAATGTAGCGGTAGCACTTTTTTCCAAATCTATAGAATAAATATTCAGTAGTTGTTCTATTCGGCGTTGTCCAAACCATAAAACCGTTTTTAGGGAAATTCGACACTCGTATTGCGGTATGAAAATTTGCAGTATCTATTGGGGATGCTCTTACTCCCGTTAGTTGTAGCGAAACTCGTTTTTTTTATAGGAAAGATATTTTTGGGGGGATTTACGGTAATATTTGTTAGCACTTACAGTTGGATTAATCGAAGCCTGGTTGTGTAATCAATTGAAGCCCGGTGTATGGAAGCATGTGTCCTCACGACCTCACGTCCGCATTAGGCTGTTTTGTTGGGCCTTTAGGGGTTTGTATTAGTCATTCGTTAGTCCTTTTAAACGGTTATTACATTGAGCCCTTGTACTAGTAGCAGCATTGTTGGGATATTCTAACAGGCTTGACCTTTGATTAATCCAGGGCTTAGTGCTGACCCTAGCCATAAAACAAACAGACGATAACCCTAACAAACAACAATAAGGACTAGTGTCCAGATATGAGAATCGGCTGCCTGCATTGTCCACAGGCTATGTGAAGACCCAATCTGCATCGATATGGTACAACCAGGCCCTCATGAAAGGAGATTGAGGTGCCGACGATCTCATATTCCAGATGTGTCCCAAGCCTAAATAACATCTTCCAAACAACTACCAACTGTCTAGATTTTTGTATGTGGCATACCTCTGAGTTCGAAAGGCTGATACCCAAACCTTGGTCTAGTTAGTTGAAGCTCTCTCTACTACCTCCCGCACTATTGGATTTTTTTTTCTGAAATGGGGATACCCCAGCCTCCGCACTATTGGATTCCTTCAACAAACTCAAACTTAGCACTGTTTGCCAGCAACTTCGCGGTGTTTCCTTTTTAACTTCCAAGGCTGGGAGAATGGTGTGCATGTGCGGCATTCAAGCATTGCACGACCTGGACCAGTATAAATATGGAGTACATACATATTGTCCAACGCGTATATAATGCCATAATTTATGGCATATCAGAAACATGTGTCACACCGGGCATTTTCACAAGTCCTTGCAATGCGTCATGTCTTCCTAAGTTTTTTTTTCCATAGTGGATCCTTATATTTTTCAGTTTGATGATGGATTTACAAGGTATAAGGTCACTTGGGAACTCTAGAAGACCAGAACTTCAAGTTCTCTTTTGGTTCTAGAGAGACAGAGCCTGCTAGCTTGCACGCCTTACTAGCACTCACTTTCTTGCTTCGTCATATGTGTGCATAATGCAAATGCAAATGGACTATAGGCATCCAGTTTCACAGAAACTACTTCATGCAAATATACATTACTGTATATATGTACGCATATAACGGTACATTTTTTATGGAAGATAAATGACACGTCTATACTCTAAACATGATAAGCTCAAAGGCTCAACTCTAGTGTAATCATCCAGACAAGTTGATCTGTTGATGGGTTCCAGATTCTTTCTACACGGAGAGAAAAATGATACCCCCAGTCCTCACCATTTCAAGGGGTTTTTCAAGACAAAGAGAGTTTCCACTTGACGTTTAGTCTGCAGCTTCTCCTCTTGTTTCAACATGGTCGCGAACTCACAATACATTCCAGGTCATACCCATTTTGCAACTTATTTGTCTGTTGTTCAGCTTGAACTTCTTTTAGCAGTTCACGCTCTCCCCTCAGAAAGCTAATTCTCAGAAGAACATCATTGTCCCAAGGATGCTTCTTGATCTTCCCTTCATACTGACAAAAGCAACGAATCAAAACCAATTTTTAGAATATATTGTGTACTAACCATGCTGGTCCATAAAATGATTTGAGAACGGTATCCAAAAATCCATGTAAGGAACGATATGGTTGTATGAACTGATAACAGGACAACTGATTATCTCTGGTGTCAATAAACCATGAGAGGTGTGACAATAGTTTTTATGTGCACTATTTTCTCCTATTTTTGTGTATAATTTTCTGCAAGGGAAACTGCATTTTAGGTGTCAATGTATTATTAAATGTATAACAACTTGGCAAATTTATATTAAGTATAACTAATGCGATGGCTTATAGGTTAAGAGATTACAATATTTTTCACACGCCCGAGTAATCCATAAGAAGAAATCTTTTTATCGAAAAGGGGAAAAACCCTGGCCTATGCATCGATCAATGCATGCATCATATCTTTATTTCATTAATTATTACAATATTCAAAACGAGTATTATTTAAGGATCACACAAACCCGATACATTGATCAACCATCTAAACATAAGCATAATGGAGGAACTACGCCTTAGCATCGATTCTACTAGCAAGATGCGGGGCGCGCAGGTGAACAAATCATGTCCAGTTAATTCTAGCCGCATGCACCCACAGAATCCATGTCCCTTCGCTTCTACCTCTTGAATATAGGACCAAACGGATCTACTGAGTAGCCAGAAGTATAACCTATAAAAAAGAAGGTGCACTTAGCTTGTTAAACAAAAAAGCATTGCGAGCACGTCTTATGGTCCATAATAAAGCACAAACTTCCACTGGATTTGAACTAGTTTCTAATTATCAATTCCATTCAACCAATTACCGAAATTTAAAGGTGATGTGCACAATACGCTATATGAGTCGAGCAAATGGGCATGAGATGCAAAGGTGTTGAATTGATTCTTCCTTATGACAAAAACAATATTTCTTATTTCCTTCCCAATTACTCTTTCCCAAATTATCTTTTATTAGCAAAACTTTACAATAAAGGAACAACATGACGATCATGATATTCAGTGGTACCTTCATCTTTATAGAACGAGTATGGTCATTCATGTAGTCTAAATTCATAGATTTGACCGTAAACAAAACATATGTTGTTAATATAGAAACAACAACATCTGGTTGGTCCACCAAAACAATTCCTATCAACTGTTGAACTAAATGCAACCATCGTGACTAGTTAAGCCCCATCTAAACATAATATTTTCCTCATATGGGAGTTGTAGGATATCTTGAAATTCATTTTGTATCAATGAGAAGTGATTATGGGTCGGTGCACCAAATAACTTCTTGTAGTACTCAGAGATGCTCATTCCCTACTATTTTACCCTCTTGTTCTTCAAATTGGATTTTTTCTTCTATGTTTATAAAGAAATTAGGTGAAATTATCTATTATTATTCTGCCCTTCTTGGATGTGCATGTGCTTAACCTTGGCACGTCGAGTCCAGTTAGATCTACAAGTGAGAGTACAATAAAACACGGCTTGATTCAGTACACATCCATACTTCACGTACTGATGAATAGTTGAATGAACGATAAATATCAGGGTCACGAGATCGGATAAACAATAGTTGCACCCAACTGAATAGTGTGGTTCATACAATATTTATGTTCTGGAGCCGCAACAGGTTGCATGTTCATGGTTGCGCCATGGCATTATCGAATGACATTGTATTCATCTTTAATTTGCTTGTTAGTTTTGACCAAAAAACTCAAATGGCACTGGATTTTTTGAACAACACAAACCACCACAAGATACTATTTGGAAAAGGTGTCTCATGCAGTTGCATTACGACTTTACGAGGTACAAAGGCGAATGTGATGAAGTGACATAAGCCTGACTTTTGAGTTTAACAAAAACACCCTCGCCGGGACAAAAAGTGTAACTCACCGGGCTGCAGTATTCAATATTTTGAATTGAGAAACTTCGTAAAGTAGAATTCAAACTTAGGAATGAAGTCATAAAAATTTACAGTTGAACTATATTGAAAAATGACAAAAGAAGAAGAAGATAGCCTTGGACTATAACCATTAAGATGTAATCCCTTGTAGAAGGAGTTATGGATTCAAGCAAGTCCTTACAAATTTCTATAAGAACTTATTTCACGTCACACTATCATGATGAAAAGACAAACTCCTTTACTAATTCAATAGGTGAAGCCAGTTTGGCGGCCAGACCAAAGGTGACTTCTGCTAGCCATGTCCTGCTCCGGAGGCTAGACAATAATGTCGATGGAGTATTTTTCTAAAAGGCACCTAGCCGTATTTATTAAAAAGGTATCGAATTACTTATTACATGTCACGGTTGGCATAAGGTCGACACAATAATCAACCACTCCAGCCTTAATTAATGAACAAGAGTATGTACCAGTGTCGAGGTAGGCTAATAATCAGCCAAGATGATTTAGCGGGTATGTGAACATCCAAGCTGACAACTAAGCTGCAGACGAATCTCGTATTTTAGATGTGTCCCAAATCTAATTACTCCGTAACATTTTTCGAAAAAACTAGTAGTTGCCTAGAATTTTTCCTACGACATATATCTCTGAGTTTAAAAGGTTGTTACCTAAATCTTCATTAACAGATTAGCCTTCATAATGGGGGCTATTTCTACGCACCCCTATTGGGGATTCCTTGGACAACATTGTTTTCCATCAACCATGGTGTTTCGTTTTAACTTCCTAGATGCCAGGAGACCAGAGTGCATGTACATCATTTAAGTATTGCACGATGAGGTGCATTAAATACATGGAGTACTCGTACAAAGCATGCTACATGCCTGCCACTACACCCAATATACACATTTTAGTGAGCTATATATGTTCACTGGCAGGCAATAAGAGCCTATACCGATTGTCAAATCCAGTGACAGGCGCCAGGCTCTAGCCCATCAATGAAATAGGCCAGTCTAGTTAACAGAAAAGGCAATTTGCCAATTAAGAGCATTCTAAACTTCAAATCGAGAAATTTGTTAACCACAATTCAAATGTAGGAGTAAAAGGCCAATTTAGAAAAGTTCACACTTGCATTATCGTTTTTTAAATGATTGCCTTAGACTATAATAATCATTAAAAGGTAAGCATATTCCCTAAACTCCCCTGCCCTCTAAATAATAGAGAAAATAAAGAAAACCACACTAATAGATTCTATATCCCTCCAAGCACGAACGTCATCTCTAGCAGTTCCTCTAAACCTACCTTCATCCCAACAAACGCCAAGGTACCTAAAAAGAGCAAAAACATCCTTCAACAATACCCTTGAACGCCCTTCTTTACCAATTATTTTATAAAGTACCAAAAGAACCATAAATTGACCTCCAAATAGAAAGTCCATTTGTCTCTCCCAAAACCCAGTTTGGCCCCGTAGGAAACATCAACATGATTTTCCAGCGTTGTCACCCCCGCCATGACATAGCCCGGCCATTGCCACCCTCTGACGTCATCCTGAACCTCGACTTCTTCTCCTCTGCCCCCAGTCCGACTGGGCGAGCTCGGGCATCGATGCCTCGCATCAACCGCGCCATTGTCGCAGCCACCCAATTCGGAACCCTGTGCTAGGTTTCCACAACAGTGCGACTTTAGGTATAGGGAAACGGATGGAGTATGACAACAAGAGATTATAATGAAGTACCAAGGAGCCTATAGTTTGCTTTGGTGGTAGGCATGTAATAGGTTATTTAGTGTCTTATTTCATGCTTAGAGTGGTATGTCATAATTTTCGTGTAGGCTTTCGAACATTTTGATGATGCAACACCATTATATAACAACATAGGTTGTATGTATTTATGATTGGATGGTGGTAATAAAACCATCCATTTTCAACTCAAGTTCAAATTTGCTAGTCTTGGTGACCTCAACGTGTCAGCTCCTACTTTGGAGGTAGCACAATAGTGTTGGTGGATGTTAAGCAACATCTGGCAAGAGGAAGACTCACAGTTACTTAAGGATATCGAACTCCACTCCTATATACCCGGGGAAAAAGCTCCACTGCTATACAGTGATAACCCTAACAAACAAGACTAAGGACTAGTGTTGAGATAGGAGATTCGTCAATCATCATAATTTAGCGCATATGGAAAGATTCAGTCGGCATCGCTCTGTTGCAAAGCACGAATTGACATGATATCCATGAGAGCCGCAGTTTGGGTTATAGATATTCTCATATTCCAGGTGTGTCCCAATCCAAAATAACAATTGTTGAACAACAGCACCTTACTAGAATTTTCTTATGAGATATCTCTTAAGTTTAAAATTTTGTTAACCAAACCTCGGCATAGCTTTAATAATGGGAGCTCTCTCTACCTCCTCCTCCCGCAACATTCAATTCCTTCAACAGACTCAGCTTTGCTTGCCAGCAACCTCCTGGTGTTGCCTTTTGACTTCCAAGGCTAAGATAATGGTATACATGTGCATCAATTAAAGCATTGCACACTCAGTTCCAGTAAACACATTGATTACAAACCATATTTAGTGTATGTATAATATACCTACTTATGACTTTAAAAAAACATGCATAATAGTACAACAACATTAGGCACTTTTACAAGTTGTTTGCAATGTGCAGCGTCTTACTAATGATTTTTTTCCACGAGACTCGACTTTGATTTTCATTTTTAAGAGTAGACCATAAGTTATAATGTCAATCGGAAACTCTAGAAGACCAGAATTTGATGGTATTTTAATTTATGGTTATACAGAGATATAACTTTCCAGCTTTCAACTCGCATTACTAGCACTAGAATTTCTTGTGGAGGAAGAATGACATGTCTATACTCTGATCAGATAATGGTTTCTAAGTTCTAATAGGCAATACCAAATGATAAGCTTGAAGGCCCTGCTCCAATGTAATCGTCAAGGAGAGTCTCGACATTTCAGGTGGCTACCAACTCCAAGAGAGATTACATTTGACTTATAGTCTAGAATGTATTCTGATGCTTCATCATGGCTGCAACAAATTTCGCGTCATATCCAGTTTCTTTTTATTATCAGCTTGGATTTCTTTTAGTAGCTCATCGACTTCCCTGACAAATTGAATCCTAACAAGAAAATCATCGTCCTTAGGATGCAACTTGATCCACTCTTCATGCCGACAAAAACAACGAAACAAAACAAAAAATTAAAGTTTTGGATTTTCTTTCTTAGTATGTAGTACTTAGAACTATGATGGTATAAATAAATAATTCTTGTAGGAAGTCCAAAATGCAATTAAGGAGGTACATATATCAAGCTGAGCAATGATTAGTGTAGGTTTAGGGGGGTTTGTCGTTCTCTCCACAGGGATCAAACTATTGGTGTTCTACTTTTCCAGAAGCTTGGCAAAACAGAAAGTTTGGATTTTTATCACTTTGACAAGCTGGTTTTCAAAGATCAAGACAAAGACTTCACAGATCAAGCAACAAGGAATCAAAATAGTGACAACAAAGGGGAGGCCAAGGAAGATTCATGCATCATCATCATAGAGTAATACTAGCAAAGTGCAGGCTAAGGAAGAAATTACTAACAACGAAATCATAACACGATCATCATCGAAAACACATCCATGAACATGCACTAGTTGCCACACAATTGCAGAGTTAAATAGGCGCTTCTACAACTAGCACCTGCAGGTATCCAAACAAGATTCACAACAACAATTACTAAGAGCGATTCAGAGAGTTACAGAGAGTTTTCACCAAGGGCTCGGAGAGGTACAGATCAGTTCGTTGAGGCGACAGCAAAGGGAGCAGATAAGAAGACCAGGGCAGGTGTAGAAGAAGGAGGAGTAGGGGAGTAGACAGGGACAAATCCAGATCAGGGGCTTCAACTCATCCTCTCCTTTCTCTCGGCTCTACTTCTCCTTTCTTCTCCTCGAGCTCTCTCTTTCTTCTTCTTGGATGATGGTGGAGAAAAACGATGGACGGTGGCGAGGGAGAAAGGCAGGTGGTGGGTGGTGTGTGTCAGGGGTGATGTCCCTTGCCTTTTAGAGGCGAGCGTGGTGGTTGGCTGAAAAGCTCACCAACCACATGCTCCTGCTCCCTCTTTATCTCTTTTGCAGATTGACCCCTTTCTTCTTCTCCAAGCAGTGAAGTCCTAGTTAGGTGCTTGTTTCGGCAGCTTTTGAAGATGTAGGTGTTGATGCATGTAAAATGCATACATGAACTTTGCATTATAATACTCATATTTCAATAATATTTGCATCATATAAGGGTTATATCATTGTTTTATAAGGATTTTGGGAAGATTTCACAGTTTTCCTATTTTTCTGGAATTGACACTGCACTGGCAGAAAACCCTATTTTCTATATTTTGATGTTTCAGGGACCCAAACGACGTCCAAATGACCTAATATTTTGCGGGGATCATTTTTTTGGAAGGAACGAAGCGTAGGAGCGAAGGAAGCGAACAAACGGAGACCCGAGGGCTGAAAGAGGTGGGCCCTGATGGTAGATATTGATAAGTTGGGTAGTGCCCCAAGCGAAGGCGGAATTGTAGCTAGTAGCAGTTTTCCCTTGTTTAACGAACCGAGGTTTATCGAACCAGTAGGACTTTGAAATCAACAACGAGGTGAATGTTGAAGATCTCTGGCGCTTAACCTTCAACAGACGTGGACCTACACAAACTCAACCAAAATACTTTGCCCCCAACGGCGGAAAGGTTGTCAATCTTTCCGGTCTCGCAGAAAACAAAGCGGTTAATTGTATGATGAAATAGATAAAATATGAAAAGTGACTAGAGGAGTAATGATGACTAAAATAAAGTAAATGAGGTTGTAAACAATGTAAAAAGATGGACCGGGGGCCATGGGTTCACTAGTGAAGTCTCTCAAGTAAATAAAATATGCATGTGATGGGTGAACGAATTACAGCTAGGCAATTGACAAGATCATGACACAAACCCAATTTAGCTATGACAAAAAGGACATGATAATATTTATGGAGGCATCACGACAAGGAACAAAGGCCATTGAGTCCAACTGCGTCTTTGTCTAAAAAGTCCACCGTGGGATCGCTATCATGCCTGTCACCCAACGGTATTAAGTTGCAAGCAACAGACAATTGCATTAAGTAAAGTGCGTGAAGTAAGCAATACTAATATCAAAAAAGATATTAACACCGCTGTTTTACCCTTAGTAGCAACAACACACCCTCGCCCTTAGACGTTTCTGTCACTCGTGCCCAGGAATAAAAGGGGGCATGAACCCACTATCTAGCATAAATACCCTCTCTTGGAGATACACACAATCACTTGGCCAAAGTAACTACGCACATCGGAGAGCATCCAAGAACATAAATTACTCATATAAGAATCATGCACAATCTGAACATAACTTCATAATCCATCGGATCCCAGCAAACACATCACATAGCATTACAATAATCGATCTTGATCATGTTAGGCAGCTCACAAGATCATAAGACATGAAGCACAAGAGAGAGAGAGACTACCAACTAGCTACTGCCATGGACCCGTAGTCCAAGGTGAGACTACTCACAAATCATCCCGGAGGAAGGCATGGCGATGAAGAGCCCTCCGGGATCGATCTCCCCTCCGGCAGAGTGCCGGGATCAGCTTCAGATTGGACCCTGAACTAGGGTTTTCGGTGACGGCGCGTCGGGGTCGAGTTTCTGGAAAATAATGGCCGCCTCGATGTTTTTAGGTTAAAAGGGATTTTATAGGCGTCGGAGGGGGCCGAGGAGACGCCCCAGGAGCAGGGGCGGGTCCCTCCCATGGGTCCAGGTGGGGCCGTGGCAGCAGGCCGCCCCTGCCCTGTGGGTGGCCCCTCAGGCTCCCCTTTGGTCTTCGGGTGTCTTATTTCGCATAAAAAATCTCCGTAAATTTTCGTCCAATTCCGAGAATATTTCTAGAAGTAAATTTTCTGAAATACAAAAATAGCAAAAACAGGGAACTGGCACAGGGCATCTTGTCAATAGGTTAGTCCGACAAAATGCATAAAAATGATATAAATGACAGTAAAAACATGTGACAATATCACAAAACTAGCATGGATCACTCAAAAATTATAGATACGTTTGAGACGAATCAGGCCCACACGGCCAGATTCCTTTGTCGCGTGGTGCCCCCTATCCTGGGCCTCGAGCCTCCGATGCCGTCGATCTTCGTCCCAGTGTCTTCGTCTTGACCTAAAACCGACTATAAAAATAGTCCCCTGAGGAGTTTCGCGAGGAGGCAGCAGAGAAACAAAAAACCACGAAACAGGAGACAGAAGGCTGCCGCCGGAGAAGATCGAAGGGGGGAAACGCCGCCGAAATCACCTCCGGAAGGCTCCTCCATCCCCCCTCCGGAGTCTCCATCAACACCACCGTCAAGACCAGCACCATCACCATCTTCATGATCCACTTCATCCCCCTCATAGTTTGAGATAGTTCGAACCCTAGCTATTGTCTAAGTACTATTCTACATGTTTGTGAATTGCTACTTGTCATTGTTTTGTGGGGAGATTATATTTTCAGATTGTGTTGTATCACTTATACCATTGAATCATATCATGTCTTCGCGTTGTGAGTAGTTCTCTCATGTTCCTGGGGTCATAGGATGGATTGGCAATAATTTTCACTTAACTTATGTTGAGTATTTGGTCAAGTTTTTATCTTTTATGATTGTCTTGATGTACAATGTATGAAGTGCACCATATATTGAGTAATGCATGAAGGTGCTATCACACTAGTGTGATGGAATGGGTAGGACCTAGGAGGACATGTAAATCTTGGTCTAATACATGAAGTTACATTAGGAGGGGATTTATATCGGGGACCTTAGAGTGTAATGCTATGGTGGGACTTTATGTCTTAATAATTCTTGTGCAGTCATTTACTTGGCCACATGATCCATCATAAGGGGTTTAGTTTATTTATTTAACTACACCTAATTATGACTCCGTCCAAATAAGATTAAAACTTGACAAAATGTTTACCTTGTTGTTCTAGAAATATTTATGCCATGAAATCCATGTAGCCCTTGGGAACGTTTTCCACCTATAAGAAACACACCACTCAAGCTTGTCCTGTTGCTGCATAGAGGATTGGGCTTTCTCTCTTTGAGAGCTTTCACTTGTCATATTTTATTTTCAGTTTTTTACTTTATTGCAAACTCTACACCAAAAACCCAAAAACACTTGCATCATTTAATCATTTTAGTTTTTCTAGTGCATAGATAATAAGAGAAGTGACACTCTTATTTGAGAGGATAAATACTTATACCTTCTACTCCTCGTGGGATCGATACTAATACTTACGCATCGAAGATTTCAACGATCCCCTATAGTTGTGGGTATCAAGACATTTTCTGGTGCCGTTGCCGAGGAGTGTAGCGCTTAAGTTTTTATTCTTGTTTGCACTAGATATTTATTTTCAGTTCTATATTTCTTTTTGTTTGTTTTAAATCTTGCAATCATCTAAGCTTGGGGAGGTTTTCCTCTTTAACTTGTTTGGTTGTGAGTTTTTCTTATATTTACTTTCAGTTTTGCATTTAGTTTATTTTTATTTTCAGTTTTATATATCAAAACACAAAAAAAGATGGAGAAACTTTTTGGAATGTCTATGCCTAATGGTTATGTTAAAAATATGGAAGCTTACTTTGAATATGAATCAACCGAAGAGGGAACAAGAATGCGTAAATTGCTTGAAGCTCTTCACAAAATGGCTATTCTGTTTTGTGAATTACATGATGTAACTTGTCGCAATAGAAGAGCTGTTAAACATTCCCAATATCAATGCAAGTATAATAGTGATCCTATAATTGCTTGTTATCGTGAAGATAAATTTTCATGCCCTGATATAGAACAAGTTGAGAAATATATTGCTTATGTTGGAGCCCATGAGATAGACTCTCTTATTGATAAATTTCTTACAACTAGTCATGAAGCTCGTGTAATGAAAGTACAAATTTCTATTATTCTCCAACTTTGCAAAAAAGAATTTAGTGACAATGTTTATGTTAAAGAAAGAATTCTTGCTTCCACGGAAAGTACTAATATTTTGCAGGAAGAGGATGATGAAAACATAAGCTTGGAAGAGGAAGAATGTGAAGAGGAGATTGAAATGGATATGTTCCAACCTAAGCTTGGGGAAGAGTTGGATCTCCCAACTTCACCATCAATATTTGATAGTAGCACTCAAACTCAAAAATGTTTTGTTATTTATGAGAACCCATGTTATGATGAGTGTCAAACTAAAAATTCTATGGTCATATATGATAACCCATGCTATTATGATGAAACTAATAATGCTCCTTTACTTTTTAATGATGCTACTAGTGAACTTATTGATGATAATGAGGAGTGTTGTTTAAATATGCTATATGATAATGCTTTAGATGATGGTCCTACGCTTATTGATAATTCTCAATGTTTAGAAGTTGTAACCAAATTATGTGAGGATAAAAATGATATACTTGCTGCTTGTGACAACACTCTCACTTATGAGAGTCCTACTTTATTTTTGAATTCTCCTATTCACACCATGGAGGAGAAGCTTTTATATGTTGAAAAGTACATATGTGGGCTGAAATTATCTTGCACTAATAACCATTACACCCACAACAATAATATTTATGATGTTTCTTGCAATTATTTTGAGAGAGGAAAACACACTAATAGCTCACATGATAGTTTTAATAATCCTTTATATGTTCCTAAGTTTGCAAAGTTGCACCAATCTAATAGTTGTTTTATCAAATTTGGTTCCACTACTTCTAACTATTATGAGAGGGGAAAACATGGTTCTAAACATTTCAATATTATTATGTTTCCTCTCTTTAAGTTCAAAGCCTTAAAATTGCTCTTGTTTTATCTTCCTATGCTACCTGCTTTGTGTTTCAATGATTTATTTTCTTACAAGATCCCAATGCATAGGAAGTGGGTTAGACTTAAATGAGTTTCATATTTTTCTCTTGATGCTCTCTTTTGCATTTTAATTCTTATTCCTATGTGAGCATCATTAAAACTATCATGCCTAGCTATATGGCTATAAAGAAAGTGTTTTACGGGAGGCAACCCGGTTGTTTTTATTTTTTATTTTCTTTGTGCCCTCTTGCTGTAACAAGAGATTTAGTTTTTAGTTTTGTTTCTGGAATTTTTAATAAAGTGCCAAGTTTTACCCATTTTGGATTGAAAAAGTTGCTTATTGTATTCGGAGATTTTATTCCAGCACGAATCTGTGCACGGTATGATTTTCACTCCTATTCTGTAACTCCGAATGAGCTGATATTTTAACTGTAGTTGCAACTGTTCATCCTCTGTGAGAGTGAATTGTTTCACAATTTTTCGACATATTTAAGTAGGGTAGAAAAAAATGCGTTTTGCTGTTGGTATTTTTCTGGACAGATTCTGTCCCATTTTGTTTGATGCATTCTTTGAACTTTGAACTTGAATCTTTTTTAGCCAATTGAGTTTATAAGTAGGCATACAACATTATACACTTTTTGGACATTCATATGAATTTGTGTTTGAGGATTTTATGCAGTAAGCAATTCATTTGTCTATCACTACTAATGTCACCCCACAGAAAAGAAATGGGAGAAACAGTGTTTTGAAGTTTTTTTCACAGGGATTAGAGGAGATGCACCAAGAGCTATCCAAGGATGGTGAAGACCATAAGCTTGGGGATGTGAAGACAACCCCACTAGACCAATACACTCTCAGTTTGCACACGTCTAACTTCTGTTTTTCGATCAATGCACTTTATCGCATAAACTTGGAGCGTCTTTTATTTGCTTTTTATTTCGGTTTATTTTGTTTGTCTTGAGACCACCACTATCATTTTATATGAGAGAGCTACTGGAAATTTGGGTTGAATTAAGTTGTATGCTATTAAAAAGATTGGGAAAGGGATGTTTGAGTTGATTCAAAAAGATGCATATAGTTGCATGAAGCATGTGCTTTTAATGAGTATTAATTTACAAGTGTTTTATCAAGAGCTATCTCTTATTCATGTTTTGATGTTGAATGCTACTTTAATTTGTTTAACATGGATTGGTTAGTTATATGGACACTTATGCATGTATTTAGACAGTCAACTTTCTCCCTCTTGCTAGCCCAAAAATTCCAACAAGCAAAAACTTGTTGTCCAACACCTTCAACCAAAGTTTTTTCCAGTGAGTCCACCATATCTACCTATTAGCTTTATGCTATTCCGAGTATGTTTATCATGTTACTTTGTATTATCTATACCTCTGAATTAAAATGCTTATGTTATTGATTGTTATGGGAAAAGTTGGCTAAAAAGCTCTCAAATCTTACTTTTATTGCACTTAATAAACATGAATCAGTGTGATTAAAATTATGAAGTTGTGAGCTTGACAAGAGTCTTGGTTGGGAGTTAGCTCATATGTGTTGTCACATGGCAAGCTTTCAACGTGCTCTTATATTTAGTTGATATCATGTACTTTTGTTTATGGATGCTTATCATGGTGCCAAATAAATGCGGAAACTTAGTAAGTTTGAGGAGTTTGTATAAATGGCTAGAGACACGCCTGGGCCACTAATCTAAGCCATGCATCATTTATGGTGGAACTTACATGCTTTGGTGAACCTTCAGTGATGCACCTCATAATAAAAAGCTATATCAATAGTAAATAAAAAGGGTGTTGATATTGTTCATTATGTTTGTTTGTCTTGTCATTTTGACATGGGCTTGTTCCATGTCCTGGGACAAGAGGTACCCCAGTTGACCCTCTTAATGACGCTATTTTACAATGACTTTAACTTGAACTTGCTTGGTAGCCCAAATTGAGTAACACCATGGTGTAGGTACTCGTATTCACGGGACATGAAGCTTTCAACCCATACTTTGTCAAGCACACTACTCATATTTGCTTTCACTTTAAACTTTAACTATTCAAGATGTTATGATGGGGGTAATGAGAGCTTGACACCAATGAATACCACATTGCAAACATTAACTTAAGTAGAAGCATTTGGAAGTTAGATGAAACTTATTCATGTTTTACCTCTACTCATTTATATATCTTTCCAAAGTGTCCACCTTTTATATTCAGATTTACAAGAGTACTCTATGACCATCATAGGATGTTTTTACTTTTCATTATGCATACATTTGGTCCATAGTACTTTCTTCTATGTTGCACTTTGTGAATTATCATTGAACATCCTTACATTGAATATTTAATATCACTTCATAATCTATCTTGCATATTGCTACTCCTTTGAAGAATGAATCATTTGACTTTATGTAGCAATAGTAATCATCTTTGATATCCATTGATACTATTAAACTGCAAAGTCCATGTTGGTTTTATCACCTTTATACTCGAGGACGAGTATAGGTTAAGCTTGGGGATGCTGATGCATGTAAAATGCATACATGAACTTTGCATTATAATACTCATATTTCAATCATATTTGCATCATATAAGGGTTATATCATTGTTTTATAAGGATTTTGGGAAGATTTCACAGTTTTCCTATTTTTCTGGAATTAACCCTGCACTGGCAGAAAACCCTATTTTCTATATTTTGATGTTTCAGGGACCCAAACGACGTCCAAATGACCTAATATTTTGCGGGGATCATTTTTTGGAAGGAACGAAGCGTTGGAGCGAAGGAGGCGAACAAACGGAGACCCGAGGGCCGAAAGAGGTGGGCCCACGCGGCCAGATTCCTTGGCCACGTGGGGCCCCCTATCCTGGGCCTCGAGCCTCCGATGACGTCGATCTTCATCCCAGTGCCTTCGTCTTGACCTAAAACTGACTATAAAAATAGTCCCCCGAGGACTTTTGCGAGGAGGCGGCGGAGAAACAAAAAACCACGAAATAGGAGACAGAAGGCTGCCGCCGGAGAAGATCGGAGGGGGGAAACGCCGCCGGAATCACCTCCGGAAGGCTCCTCCATCCCCCCTCCAGAGTCTCCATCAACACCACCGTCAAGACCAGCACCATCTCTATCACCATCTTCATGATCCACTTCATCCCCTTCATAGTTTGAGATAGTTCGAACCCTAGCTATTGTCTAAGTACTATTCTACATGTTTGTGAATTGCTACTAGTCATTGTTTTGTGGGGAGATTATATTTTCAGATTGTGTTGTATCACTTATACCATTGAATCATATCATGTCTTCGCGTTGTGAGTAGTTCTCTCATGTTACTGGGGGCATAGGATGGATTGGCAATAATTTTCACTTAACTTGTGTTGAGTATTTGGTCAAGTTTTTATCTTTTATGATTGTCTTGATGTACAATGTATGAAGTGCACCATATATTGAGTAATGCATGAAGGTGCTATCACACTAGTGTGATGGAATAGGTAGGACCTAGGAGGACACGTAAACCTTGGTCTAATACATGAAGTTACATTAGGAGGGGATTTTTATCGGGGACCTTAGAGTGTAATGCTATGGTGGGACTTTATGTCTTAATAATTCTTGTGCAGTCATTTACTTGGCCACATGATCCATCATAAGGGGTTTAGTTTATTTATTTAACTACACCTAATTATGGCTCCGTCCAAAGAAGATTAAAACTTAACAAAATGTTTACCTTGTTGTTCTAGAAATATTTATGCCATGAAATCCATGTAGCCCTTGGGAACGTTTTCCACCTATAAGAAACACACCACTCAAGCTTGTCCTCTTGCTGCATAGAGGATTGGGCTTTCTCTCTTTGAGAGCTTTCACTTGTCATATTTTATTTTCAGCTTTTTACTTTATTGCAAACTCTACACCAAAAACCCAAAAACACTTGCATCATTTAATCATTTTATTTTGTCTAGTGCATAGATAATAAGAGAAGTGACACTCTTATTTGAAAGGATAAATACTTATAGCTTCTACTCCTCGTGGGATCGATACTAATACTTACACATCGAAGATTTCAACGATCCCCTATACTTGTGGGTATCAGGTGCCTTTGCGCACAGAACTGCAAAAGTGCTGGAATGTGTTGAAATGTATCCCAAAAAGATATGAATAATGTGACTAAACAAGGTGTTAGGTGACATAAAAATGTTATGCAAAAGTATGTGATCAAGCAACATCAAGTTGATTCCAAATGACAATGAGCAGGGACAGATCCAGGATTTGAGTAGGGCAGGGGGAGAAGACTGCGCAGATCCCGCATGAAAGACGTAACACAAGATTTTTTTGCACAGACACACAAGAATTTATAAAATCTCTTGTGTTAATGTTACATCATCTGTTATAATGTATATTATGATTTTTTAGTTTTAGTGTAGCTATATAACTATTGGTCCCATCAAACAAGTCGATAATCGCATAACGATAAATTTATGATTTTTTGAGAAATAAACTAATATATAATCTCCAATCAATGTGGAAATCGACGAGCAACTTGTATAGATATAATGGTAATAACTTAGTCCATTTGTGGTCGTCTAAGTGGCGACGTGTGCTGCAATTCTCGAGTCTCATCAGCCAACAACAACTTGACAACACGCGACGACAAACAACCGAAGCTTTGAAGCGTCGAGCGGCGAGCGGCGACTGATGGAGATGCACCAATGCGTAGCACGATGGCAGCTGATGGAAATGCACCCTAGCACATCGGCCACAGTCAATCGGGAAACGATTGTGCAAGAATTATCAATCGAGCCCCAAAGATTCATACACAGATACTATTGTGAAATTGTGCATGGCGGGCTTGGGCTTGGGCTGTTCAGCTATGTCGTTTAGGCTTAATCTAAATACCGGAGACTAATCATGATTAGCTGAAGTATAGCGACTCTAAAAAGGCAAAACATAGTGATACAACTTGCATTCCTTGCTATCAGTTGATTGGGGGGGGGGGGGGGGGGGGGGGGAGGATGGCCGATCCATAGGAGGACCTGGCCACCCCTCGTCCCTTCTGTATCCGACACTGGTAATGAGTACATCTCGGTTAGCTCTACTCTTTAAGCAACCTTCCCTTTTACCTTATAAATAGACACATCATTAATTAAATGTAATGTTTCTTTTGAAAAATTGACTTGATACATAATCGGTGCTTTCTCAAAAAATGCAACTACAGAAATAAATTATAAAAGATAAATAAATAATACAACTAGCACGAATGTTGAGAAAGAACGTAAAAAAAGGCACAAACTTGTCTAGAGTACACGGGTAGAGGCCACACAACCCACGCATCTGGACAAAAAAAACATATAAAAGCCCATACTTGTGTAATGAGTAAACATGTTGCTCGATACACGGTGAGGCCCACTCCTGGCATTGTCACGTGACAGGTTCAACGTGGCCTTTTCTATGCGTACATTAGCCCATAAATTGTAACATGATTTACATCGGGCGCTCTACACTATCGACTGAGACTTTAATATTCCCTCCTATCCGTTTTAAGTTCTGCGGGAAAATAAGAGAGGGATACGCCTCTATGATGCAACCGGCGACAATAAATTGGAATCAGAGGGAGTATAAAAACTCGACCAAGATTTATCAATTTCCTATATTTAAATTGCAATTGCAAAGTTACTATGTCTGTGCCAATTATGGTGTACAACCAGTGCTATCGGAGGACAGCCGTGTAATGCGCTTGCGGTGCATGCCAGCATACAGTCGAGACTTTTGCAACCAAACGACATGTGGATATTATTATTATTAATAATAATCTATTATGATGTGTTCAAATTCCTTGTAACGTGTCCAGTACAATAAATACACTATTTATACTATCAAACAAATGTGAAATCCACTGGAAAATTGGTCATATGGAGCAACAACATGTATCAAATGTACATACTTTTATAATAGCACAATCATTCCTTAAATCCAATATACAGAACAACACGGGCTTTCATATCATTTCATCAGATTCTAAGTGCAGCAGCTGCTACAAGTCAAGCCACCCGCTAAAGCCGATTCTCAAAGCCCTAGTTATTCCAGTTACTAGATCTATGCTTGTTCCATAAACAAACACACTCTAAGAACTAGTGTTGAGAGAGGAGAATCGTTTGTCGGGAAGGTTTAGTGGATATGTGAAAATCCAATCCACTCCATGTTGCTACAACATGAGCTGAAGGGCAATCCATGAATCCAATTACCTGAATTACCAACAAACTCATATTCCAGATGTGTCCCAAGCCTAAATAATATGTTTCGAACAACCATCGGCTTCCTAGATTTTTATTTTTCTATATCTCTGGTTTAGAATGTTTTTTACTCAAACATTTGTCTAACTAACTGGCCTTAACAATGAGAGCTCTCTCTGTTCTTGCAACACCATTGAATTCCTAGCTACGACAAATTTAACATTGTTTGCCAGCAACATCACGTTGTTTCCTTTTAACTTCCATGTCCAGGAGATTGGTGTGCATGTGCAACAATTAAAGCATTGCACAATCAGGTATAGCAATGATTAATTGATGTACAATTAGTTATATGCCCATCGCAAATGTGAGGGCATCTTGTTTAGTGGATCATATGTGATTTCAAATAAGTTTAGAAGTCTAGGACATACCGGTGAGCTACCAGTCCAACTTTGAACTTAATCGACATGTAAAGTGATGAAAGATGTGGAACATTACAAAATGTTTTTATCATGATGTGGTGCTAAACATTTGATTAAATTATAACGTTGTCATTAGCTTTTTCTTCAAAATAATATGCGGTAGCTCACAAGGGATGTGCTATTAATCATGTCTGATTCCCTGACCTATGTCTTTTCTAGTATCCTTGTATTGTAAGAAAAGTTCTAGTTTTGCGCATAGGCAGAACTTTAGGCTACAAATATATTAATAAATAATGGATTGGATACTCAGAAATAAATATGTATATTTATCGGAAATTACTTCAAAGATATATGATTCTGAGATGTTGTAATTGTAATAACATTTGTGGTCAAAGATGTCGATATGTGCAAAAACATAACTATTAAGGAACTCGAGGAAATGTTTAGAGAACATGACTAGATGTATCAACGTAGAACTAATTAAGGCTAATATATCAAGAATAAGTAAGGATGTCGAGCTTGCTAGGATTTTGAGTGAGACGGATAAAACTTATGTGCTTGATATTAGACTGGTACATGAAACAATTATATTTCGGATCACAAGCCGGATGTTTGGGTGTTTATATATACAAAGCACACAAGGTTTGTTGTTTAAATCCCGAGAAAACAAATGACTACTAAGTATGTGATTGTAGACCAACATGTACAATTAAAGTTTTGATAACTAATCCATATATTGGGTTTTACGCACCTTGGATAGTTTGTACGCGATGTTATGCAATACATGGAATTACCACTCTGACGCCAATATATCTTTTATACGTAATATTACATAATTCTTCAATTCAAATCAAGATCCAGAAATTTCTTCCAAATAGTATTAGATCGATTGCTCAAGCACTAACGACATATTTATTTTTGATTACAATGTTGGTTCCTATTTGTTGCTGGACTCATAACCTGTTCAATATAACAATTGCGCATACTTTTTCGATAAAGGGAATATATAAATATCAAGAAGATATCAATTACATCCAGCCTCTGCAACAATGAGATGTCAAAAACTAGTCGAAACATCCAGGATGCACACAGCCAAAGCAAGAAAATAAGAGAAGATACTTGTATGCTAACACGTATATATCATAACATATAATTTACTTTTATGTTAAAGATATATAAACTTTCCTCTTTAGATACTTACTATATCCTATAAAACATCATCTTTAAAATTATTTTTTATGTTACAACACATACTATTTGTTAATATCACTTAGGTAAAGTAATAGACAAATCCATACCCAATGTTTCTTTCTATAATTCTTAAGTTTCATACACCATCTTTGCTGAAGTTATGTAATTAAATATTATTAATTGATAGTATAACATAAATAATGTTGTGCTTATGGCGAGTATGGGGGGCCTCCCTCTTGCTTAAGGAGAGAGATCTAGGAGTTATATCACAGTTAACCTCATTTTATAGTCGCAACTAAACTATGTTGTGCTTACTTTCAAATTGTTCATGATAAATTAACAAATTCATATTGCTCTTCTTGGATAAATTCAGTTTAATGCGAGCATGTAATGATTTTCCAATCACATTTCACCTTTAATCACATATTGTCTTTCAATTATTTTCTGAATGTTCATTAATCATTATGGCAAAACATAAAAAAACTAGCAAAATTTGGTGCAAACGGACGAACTTATGACTGGATCTCTTATTGCATTTCAAGTCTTAAAACAAGACAAGACTTTTTGTTGTGACTGAGATTAAATTAATTTTAAAATGTATGAAATGCTTCTGGAGAGTTTATCTATTGTGATGTTTTGTCTTCTTAAAATGTTTTTAGTACAATGTCTTCTTAAAATGTTTTTTGCGTGTAGTTGTAGCAGGCCTGAGGAGTCTTTTGAAGTGCTGGCATGCCGTCGGTCGATCGGAGCTCAACCGTGCTAATGTGTCGAGGCCAATGCGTAGCCTCTCCTCTGTCAGTGGTTTAAAGTCCGAATTTGTAGATAGTCAATCTGACTCGTGAATCTGTAGCCACGTCTTCATCGCATCCTCCCTCAGAATTCAGTTCGGACCTCGGTCTGATGGGCGGGCATCTAACAACTTTGCATAGCCTGATGTGTTGAGATATATATTGTATAGATATAGGTCCCCGTGTTTCTCAGGGTTGTATCTGTAAATCTGTCTATATATATGAGAGCAGCCGGCCCTAATTGGGTCTGTGCATTGTTTCATTATCTTCTACATGGTATCAGAGGCCCTTCCGGTCTCCTGACCTAGCCGCCTCCTTCCCTAGCCGCCGCCTCCAAGGCGCCGCCGGCCACCTCTCCCCTGTCGCCGCCTCCTCCACAGGCACTGCCGGCCCTCCTCCTCTCCCCTGCCGCCGCCTCTCCTCCAGGCGTCGCCGGCCACCCCACCACTTCCGCCCCAACAGCCACCATGTCTGACTTCCGTTCTCCCGACTCCAGGAATCCCTTCACCGACTCCGGGAGCAGCAGCAACAACCCCTTCGCCGGCCCCTCCGTTGCCGTCATCCGCGACGTCCCCATCCAAGAGCGCGTGCCGGTGAAGCTCTCTCACACCGCTGCCAATTTCTTCCCGTGGAAGACGTACTTCGGCCTCCTCTTCCGCGAGTATGATCTCCTAGACCATGTCGACGGCACTATCGACCTCCTTGCCATGCCGCACGACCCCGACTGGTTGGCCATCGACGCGACCATCATCCGCTGGTTCTACCAGACGGTCTCCTCCGAGATCTTCCGCACGGTCGTCCGCGACGGCGACTCCGCGCACACCGAGCAAGATCACCGGGCTCTTCACCGACAATAAATTCAGCGCGTCACTTTCCTCCAACAGGAGTTCTTCGGCACCCACCAAGAAGGCCACTCCCTCGACGACTACGTCCTCAAGCTCAAGACCCTCTCCGACGAGCTCCGCGACTTGGAGTTCCCGATCGATGACAAGATCATGCTCTCCACGCTCTCGGCTGGCCTTGGCGAAGACTTGAGCAACGCCGCCTCCAACCTCGCGCTCCTCACCAAGCCCTCCTTCGAGCAGGCCGTGGCCTACTTGCGCCTCGAGGAGCGTCGGCTCAAGCAACTCCGGGCTCGGGCGGCCCACACCGCCTTCGTCGCCGGCGTCTCCAAGGGCGGGTCCGCCCCCGCCCAACCTGCTCCGATTGCCGCGCCGCGCCCCCCGGGTCCGCCCCCGGGCTTCTACTCGCCCCCGCCGCTCGCGCCTATCCCGCCTCCCGGCGGTCACGGCAACGGTGGCGGTGGCAACGGTGGCGGTGGACGCCGCGGTCGTCGTCGTCGCGGTGGTGGCAACGGCGGTGGCAACAACAACGCTCCCGCCCCCCAGCCTCGGCAGCCCGCCCCCATCCCGCCATGGATCGCCGGTCATAACCCCTGGACAGGGGTCGTCCACGCCTACACCATGCCCGTGCCGCGTGCTCCCTACCCGGGCACCTCGATGCCGCGCCCGGCTCCGCACCAGGCGCTCTACGCCGCGGCCCCCCAGCCCGCGGCCCACGGGTACGCCGCGCCCGGGTACGCGGCGTCCTACGCCGCGCCCTACGCCGCGCCCTACGCGTCACAGTGGGACCCGGCCCTGCTGACTGCCCTTCAGTCCGTCTCCTCCGCGGGCGCCTACGGTGGCGGCGGCGATTGGTTCATGGACACGGGCGCCTCCGCGCACATGGCAGCCCACCCCGGTAACCTCTCTACTTCCAGTCCCGCCTCCACTCCCTCTCGCATCATCGTCGGCAACGGTCATGCGCTTCCTATCACGCATACCGGCTCCGCCCCTTTTCCCGCCACCTCCACCCCTCTCTCGTTAAATAACGTTCTTATTTCTTCTGACTTGATTCACAACCTTGTTTCCGTTCGTTCTCTTACTCGTGATAATCATGTTTCTGTGGAATTTGACGAGTTTGGCTTTTCTGTTAAGGATGGTCGTACCCGGATGCTACTCCACCGCAGTGACAGCCCCGGCGAGTTGTACCCGTTTCGTCATCCTCCACCGGCAGCCGCCCGCTCGCTCTCTCCGCCGCTGTCGATCTTTGGCACGCCCGCCTCGGTCATCCTAGCTCCACCGCCCTGCGTCAAATTCTACAAAACTTTGATTTTACTTGTAATAAAACGGATGCTCATTCTTGTGAAGCATGTCGTCTAGGCAAACATGTTCGTCTTCCGTTCAGTTCCTCCTCCAGTGTTGCGTCTTTTCCTTTCGAACTTATTCATAGTGATGTTTGGACCTCGCCGATCCCGAGTAATTCTGGTTATACATATTATCTCGTGATTATGGATGATTACTCGCACTTTGTCTGGACGTTCCTCTCCGCCGAAAATCCGACGTAGCCTCCACTCTCCTCGCCTTTTTCGCGTACGTCTCCACCCAATTCGGCCGCCCCATCCACGCCCTACAAACCGACAACGGCAAAGAGTTCGACAACATCACCATTCGCACACTTCTCGCCTCTCACGGTGCCATCTTTCGCCTCACGTGTCCATACACATCTCAGCAGAACGGTCGCGCCGAACGCATTCTTCGCACTCTCAATGACTGCGTGCGCACCCTTCTGTTTCACGCCTACATGCCCCCACGGTTCTGGCCGGATGCCCTTGCCATGGCGACCCTCCTCGTCAACATCCGCCCCTGCCGCGTGCGTTGGCACTACTCGCCGCACCACCTCCTCTTTGGTGTGCCGCCCGCCTACGACGATCTCCGCGTCTTCGGCTGCCGTTGCTACCCCAGCACCGCCGCTACCGCCGCGCACAAGCTTGCGCCGCGCTCTCTCCCTTGCGTGTTTCTCGGCTATCCCGCCAACACCAAGGGGTACCGCTGCTACGACCCGGTCTCGCATCGCGTGTTCACTTCCCGGCACGTTTACTTTGACGAGTTGGTGTTCCCCTTTCAGCAGGTACCTTCGGCGACGACCTCGGCGCCCGCCGGCCCCCTAGCCGTCGGCCCCGCACGCCGACGTCCGATCGCGGTGGCCCCATCTGCGTCGGCCCCGCCTGGTCCCTCGGCGCCCTCGTCGCCCGCGTCGCCCCCGGCGCCCCCGTCGCCCCCTGCGGCCTCGTCCGCCGCTGCGACGACACCGTCGGCCAGCCCGGCCCCTTCCTCGCCCGCTTCATCGCCCGCCTCGCCTCCCGTCGCTGCGGCTCCTCCACCCATGCTCACCCGAGCACGTGCGGGTATACGGCGGCCGTCTACACGTTACCCCGCCGACCAGTATGTTTGCTGGGCCAGCGGCAACAGTGTCCTGCCGCATGACGGCGGGGTGCCTTCGTCAAGCGCGGAGGAGGCGCCCTCACCGCCGCCGAGCGCGCCGTCCACTTCCGCTCTCTCGCCGGTGCCCACCTCGGCTCGCGCCGCTCTGCGCGACCCGCACTGGCGCGCCGCCATGCAGGAGGAGTACGACGCGCTGCAGCGCAATCGGACCTGGGAGCTGGTTCCCCGGCCCCCTCGCGCTAACGTCATCACCGGCAAGTGGGTCTTCAAGCACAAGCTCGGCTCCGACGGCACCCTCGAGCGCTACAAGGCGCGCTGGGTCGTGCGCGGTTTCCGTCAACGTGCTGGTGTCGACTTCACGGACACGTTCGCCCGGTCGTCAAACCGGGCACGATCCGCACGGTGTTGCACCTCGCCGCCTCCCGTGCGTGGCCGGTGCATCAGATGGACGTCTCCAACGCCTTCCTCCATGGCCATCTGTCTGAGCAGGTGTACTGCCAGCAGCCCATCGGCTTCGTCGACCCCGAGCGCCCCGACAACGTGTGCTTGCTTTCTCGGTCCTTGTATGGACTGAAGCAGGCGCCCCACGCCTGGTACCAGCGCATCGCCGCGTTTCTGCATCAGCTCGGCTTCCGCTCTACGCGGTCCGATGCGTCGCTGTTCGTCTACCAGATCGGCAACGACATGGCCTATCTGCTGCTGTACGTCGACGACATTATTTTGACGGCCTCCACCGCTGGTCTTCTTCGACAGCTCACCGACAGTCTTCGCACTGAGTTTGCATTGAAGGACCTCGGCGCGCTCCACTACTTCCTTGGCATCGAGGTTGTCCGGCGTGCGGACGGGTTCTTCCTTCATCAGCGCAAGTATGCTCGCGAGCTTCTCGAGCGTGCCGAGATGCTTAACTGCAACCCTGCGCCTACTCCTGTCGACACGAAGGCCAAGCTCTCGGCTAGTGATGGGTCGCTGGCCTCCGACGCCCCATTCTACCGCTCCATCGTCGGCGCTCTCCAGTACTTGACGTTGACACGTCCGGAGCTCCAGTATGCTGTGCAACAGGTGTGTTTGCATATGCATGCTCCTCGGGATGCCCATTGGGCCGCGGTCAAGCGGATACTCCGCTACATCTGCGGTACCATGGGCTACGGCCTGTCGTTGCACGCTTCGCCCTCGACACCGACCGACATCGTCGCCTACTCGGATGCGGACTGGGCGGGCTGCCCGGACACGCGGCGCTCCACCAGCGGTTACTGCGTCTATCTCGGCTCATCGCTCGTCTCTTGGTCCTCCAAGAGGCAGCCCACCGTGTCACGCTCCAGCGCTGAGGCCGAGTACCGCGCCGTGGCTAACGCCGTGGCTGAGTGCACTTGGCTTCGTCAGCTTCTCTCCGAGCTCTCTTGTCCCGTTGACAAGGCTACGGTGGTCTTCTGCGACAACGTCTCGGCTGTCTACCTCTCCGCCAACCCCGTTCATCATCGACGCACCAAGCACATCGAGCTGGACATCCACTTTGTCCGTGAGCAAGTTGCCCTCGGTCACGTTCGAGTACTTCACGTACCGACGTCTCAGCAGTTTGCCGATATCATGACGAAGGGATTGCCGTCCACGACTTTTCCTGAGTTCGCTCCAGTCTATGTGTCGGTGCCGACCCTTCGACTGCGGGGGGGTGTTGAGATATATATTGTATAGATATAGGTCCCCGTGTTTCTCAGGGTTGTATCTGTAAATCTGTCTATATATATGAGAGCAGCCGGCCCTAATTGGGTCTGTGCATTGTTTCATTATCTTCTACATGATGGACGGGCATCACTCAGAAGCACACTGGAAGGGTGATATTTTTTTCACAATCTCTGTATCGACTCGAAACGATCTTTGTTGGAAATGAAAATAACACAATGTATGTTCAGTTTTGGATGCGGCCGAATTCTCCGTTGATTACGTGCCCGAACTGAGTAGGGCTGCCAATCCATTCGCTTTTGATCGATAGGCGTACCATATCTGCTTAACTAACTACTCCCTCCGTATCAAAATATAAAATGTTTTAGCATTTCTCTTTCCATCCGTATGTAGACATGTTTTATTGTAAGATTTATTTGAACCTTGCACTAAAACATGTCTAGATACGGATGGAAAGAGAAATGCTAAAACATCTTATATTTTGATACGGAGGGAGTACCTAGCAAAATTTTCTGTCAAACAAAAGAAAAATCGTAGCCAAGAAAATCCTTGGTTCAAAGACAAATCTATGTTCCGAACGGATCGCTGTCGAGTCTCGAGATAGAGGCGGCAAAACAAACAAACAGGAAAAGCCGAGCTTGACGGGTGAGATTTTCTTGTACCGGCCGGATAAATACCGTTCGCCTTCGCCCGCGTCTTTCCATCTCGATCGATCTCTTCTTCCCGCCGCCGTGAAATCCATCCATCCATCGCGGACAGTGGACGTGTCGCCGCGCGTTCCATGTCCGCCCCGCCGCCGGGGGATAGCCAGTCGCCGCCGGCCGATACTCCGCCTCCTGGAGTCAGCGACCCGCCGCCGCCGCCAACGCCTCCATCTGACACCGCTCTCCCCCCGCCGCTGCCCTCGAGTCCGCCGCCTGCACCATTACCAAGTCCTCCACCGTCGCCGCCGCCTAGTAATCCTCCTCCATCGCTGCCGCCGCCCAGCAATCCTCCACCGTCGCCGCAGCAGCCAAGTACTCCACCGTCGTCGCCACCGCCGCCTGTCGCACCGGTGACCCCACCTGCGCCGCCTGCATCAGCTGATCCTCCCCCAGAGGCGCCTGCGGCGCCAGCTGCTCCTCCGCCGTCGATGCCAGATACTCCGCCAGCGTCTTCTCCTCCTCCGCCTGAGACACCGGTGACGCCTGTTGCCCCGCCGCCATCTTCTCCTACCCCGCCAGCTGAGCCGCCGCCGTCTTCTCCTACCCCGCCAGCTGACCCGCCACCATCTTCTCCACCGCAGGTGACCCCACCTGCCCCGACAGCGCCAGTGGACCCGCCGCCATCATCTCCGCCGCCGCTGACGCCAGTGGACCCGCCGCCATCATCTCCGCCGCCGCTGACGCCAGTGGACCCGCCGCCATCTTCTCCTCCGCCGGTGACGCCAGCTATCCCGCCGACACCGGTGACGCCAGTCGACCCGCCGCCATCAACTCCTCCGCCGGTGACGCCAACTGTCCCACCAACACCGGTGACGCCAGTCGACCCGCCGCCAACAGCTCCTCCGGTGACGCCGGCAGTTCCGCCTCCATCTACTTCTCTGCCGGTGACGCCAGCTGCTCCGCCGGCATCGTCACCTCCCCCGCAGCCACCCGTGACGCCAGCTTCCCCGCCAGCATCGACCACGCCGCCAATGACGCCAACTGCACCGCCAGCATCTTCTCCTCCGCTGCAGCCGCCGGTGACGCCGGCTGCACCACCAGCGTCTTCTACTCCTCCAGTGCCACCGCTACCTTCTCCGTCAGAGCCGCCCGTGACACCTGCGCCATCTCCACCTTCTCCGGCATCCCCTGCACCATCAACGCCTTCACCGTCCGCACCCGTGACGCCATCTCCGGCTGCTCCGGTGGCACCGTCAGCACTAACACCATCGCCGTCTCCACCTTCTCCCGCAAACCCAGAACCATCCCCGCCTTCACCAGTGACGCCTGTGCTACCAACACCATCTCCCGTAGACCCGGCACCTCCATCGCTGTCGCCGCCGGCTCCAGTAGGACCAGCACCACCAATGCCATCTCCAGTGAACCCGGCGCCGCCAGCCCTGTCACCGCCTGCTCCTGTGGTGCCAGCACCAGCAATGCCATCGCCATCCCCAGTGAATCCGGCACCACCAACATTAACACCACCGTCTCCGGTTAACCCAGCGCCACCAACATTGCCCCCGTCGTCTCCGGTGGCGCCCACACCACCAACGCCATCGCCATCGCCGCCTTCTCCAGTGAACCGGTTACCGCCGGCTTCGTCCCCGCCATCTCCAGTGCAGCCAGCACCACCAACGGTGCTTCCACCGTCGCCAGAGGCTCCCGCACCACCAATGCCATCCCCGCCGACTCCCGGGGCGCCGGCACCACCAACACCATCTCCGGTACTCCCAGCACCACCTACTACGTCGCCACCTAGTCCTGGAACGCCATCCCCGCCTACGTCGACCTCCCCGACCCCAAGGACACCACCATCGCCTCTCGGTCCACCGGTCGCACCACCTCCAGCAACACCGTCTCCACCTTCCCCAAACACTCCAGCTCCGCCCATGCCATCATTCCCTCCAACAACACGGCCTCCACCTTCCCAAGACACTCCAGCTCCGCCCATGCCATCATTCCCTCCGCCAACACCGCCGTCCCATGCCGCTCCTGGCTTCACCCCGTCATCCCCGAGCGGCGGCATACCAAACTCACCACGTTCGTTCTCCACACCACCGGTTCAACCTCCGTCCCTGTCGCCAATGTCCTCGCCATCGCACTCGCACTCGCACACATCCAAGGCAGTGATCGGCGTCTCCGTGGCCGCCTCTGCACTGGTCCTGATCGGCCTCGTGGCCGGGCTGGTCTACTGCTTCGTGGGGAAGCGACGCCGCCAGCGCCGCCGTCCGCCGCCGGGCTCGTCAGGTACGTACTTGCACTCTCGTACCAACACGTCGCGTCAGGAGTTTAGGACGTTTATTTGGCAGCCAGACACACGTATGTACGTTGACTTGAAAGTCTCGATCGTTCCCGCGGTTTGGTCGCGCGGCACCATGCCGCGCACGGCGCACTTGCCATGCCTGTCGATCGTGCGCTGTGTCATGAAAGCATTTTCGTTTTGGGCAAGTTTAAGAGTGTTGCTGGCCTCAGTAGCGGAGCTTGGGCCGAAATCAAGGGGGGGCAATGGGCTGGGGGGGCGAAAAAATGAGCTTTGGACTGGTTTTCTGTGGACTGTTGGGCCTAATCCCTGTAAATAGTAGGCTGTTTCTTCTTGGGCTGGGGGGGCGACGGCCCAGGTTCGCCCCCATGAAGCTCCGCCAGTGGCTGGCCTGGTGGTCGACCGCCGGCGACCCATGCCCGAGTGCGCCGGTCGGCGTGTTGCGGTGGTATGAAAATGCAAAGTGGATATGTGCACGCCTGCTAGTGTCTCGATCTGCTTTTCTTGATGGACACATGATCTGATCTCATTTCAAGTGTTTGCTGCAATCTGGAGTAGATAGCAAAGTCTACTTTATGTTTACGTGGGACAAGTCGATAGCAAAGTCATCCACTAGCAGTTTAAGGTTGACTTGAGTGATCGCTGCCCTTGACTTACTGAAATTTACTCTGTTTCCTGACGCACTGAGCATTCTTGATCATTTACCGTCTCTGAAGAACTTTCTGTTGTTGTTGTTGCATACCAGGCGATCCCTACGACAAGCGGCTGCCGGTGTCGTCGCGCCAGCAACGCTCCTCCTCGCCGCCCCTGTCATACATGCCGCAAAAGTACCATCCACACGCCGCCGTCTTGTCGTCGTGGCGGAGCAGCGGCGCCGTCGCATCCGAACCGCCTAAACCCGCAGCGGTCACAGGAGGCACGGTGTCATACGCCGACCTGGCGGCGGCGACGGGCGGGTTCTCGGAGGCGAACCTGCTGGGGCAGGGCGGGTTCGGGCACGTGTACCGCGGCACGCTGGGCGCCCAGGAGGTGGCCATCAAGCGGCTCCGCCCCGGCAGCGGGCAGGGCGACCGCGAGTTCCACGCGGAGGTGGAGAGCATCGGCCGCGTCCACCACCGCCACCTCGTCTCGCTCCTCGGCTACTGCGTCCACGCCGACCAGCGCCTCCTCGTCTACGAGCACGTGCCCAACCACACCCTCGAGTTCCACCTCCACGGTATGTTCCAACGTGTGCACCGTCGGCCGGCGTTGATCACTCCGTCGTGGACGGTTCTGACGAGGTAGGGTTTTGGGGGTTTCAGGGGGAGGGGACGGGCAGACGCTGGACTGGGACCGGAGGTGGAGGATCGCGCTCGGGTCGGCGAAAGGGTTGGCCTACCTGCACGAGGACTGTAAGCTCATTCAGTCTCTCTGCATCTTTAGTTCTGAACTCTGAAATGCTTGATTTTGCTGTCAACCTTTTGTGATCAACTATATAACTGATGAATGATGATGCCTGATCTTGGTTGGTTTCAGGTCATCCTAAGATTATCCATCGTGACATCAAGGCGGCCAATATCCTTCTCGAGGACAACTTCGAGCCCAAGGTAAATGATGGAAACACATCGCCTGATTCAGAAAATATATATAAGCACATGTTCAGAGTATATGAGCATTTTTGTGTGCAGGTTGCGGACTTTGGGCTGGCCAAGATCCAAAACGTTGACGACAGTCATGTTTCGACGCGGGTGATGGGCACCTTTGGGTGAGCCGATCATTCGGATTTCCTACCCTTATATTTCCGTTATCGTTTGCTTTTCTATCTCCAAAATAAAAATTTACTACGAGTAACGGATATGGATTTTTTTGCTTTTCTATTTCCAGAATAAAAATTTACTACGAGTAACGGATATGGATTTTTTTTTTTTACTTGTTCGTTTGGCAGGTACATGGCGCCGGAGTACACGAACACTGGGAAAATAACCGACCGGTCAGACGTCTTCTCCTTCGGTGTCGTGCTTCTGGAACTCATCACCGGGATGAGACCTGTGTTGTCTGACGAGCCCGACAACGACGAGACTCTCGTTTCATGGGTGAGTAGTACTGCCCTGAATTATGTCTGGTTTCATGTGATAGCGTAGTTCACCTGTGAATGATGAACACAATATGTGTGCAAACTCTTGAAATTTCTCCTCCATGACAATGCTGACTGTCTATGTCTCATAATCCATTTCATCAGTTCTACTGCAACAGTTTGTCCACGGATTCCTACACCCCGGCTATCTGAATTTTATCTTCAGTGCTAACACTGCGTCTCGTCACCTATCTAAATTTTGATATTGTTTTGGTGGTACAACAGGCAAGGCCTCTGCTGACGAAAACTCTGGAAGAGCAACTGTCCGACGAGCTGGTCGACCCCAAGCTTGGAGCCAACTACGACGAGCAGGACATGCAGCGGCTGATCGCCTGCGCGGCCGCCGCGGTGCGCCACACGGCAAGGTCCCGCCCTCGAATGAGCCAGGTGAAATTCAGAACATTCCTAGATAGCAATTTTACTCCAGGTTATATCACGAACTAAGTAACAAAAAACTAACAAATGGACGTGGCAAACATACACAGATCGTCAGGTACCTGGAGGGCGAGCTGCCGCTGGATGCCCTGAACGCCGGCGTGGAGCCGGGGCAGAGCGAGACGCGCGACGAAGGCGCGGCGGAGCAGCTGAGGCGGATGAGGAGGATGGCGTTCCTGAACCGGGGCGCCGACAGCGGCGACACGGGCGCCACGGCCGGATTTGTCAGCGAAGCCACGAGCGAGTACGGGCTGTACGCGTCCAGCTCCAGCAGTGGCGGCGACGACGAAGCGCAGACGACGAGCCGGCCGCGCCCTGGCGAGCTCGGCGCGACGAGCAGGCGCACGAGGCCGGGACGCGCCGGCTTGCTGTGACCGTGATGTAACGTGACGTGACGCTTGTTGCAAATTTTCTGGAACTGGATGTTAGGCTTTGCCTTTGGATTTTATTTAGGATTCTTTGGAGAGAGAAACGTGTGGAAAGCGTAGCTGCTAGGAGTGGTTTACCATTTGTTACGAACCTTGCACAGGCGCAAAGCTGAGAAAGGTAGCAGGTTTTTTCAGTTTGTCAGTTGGAACCACATAAACATGTGGGTTTACCTATGTCTCAGTTGACTGAGAATTTCTTAAGTCTCAATCACCTAAAAAAGTGCAACTGCAGTTCAAAAAACAGTGTAACTCTAATGAGTTGCACTTTTCTGGCAGAAAAGTGCAATTGCACATTTCTCCCGGAAAAGTGCAACTCATGCACATTTTTGTGGGTGACTGAGACATAAGAAAAAAAAAAATCAGGCGCCTGGAATTTCTTAAGTCTAAATCACCTCAGAAAAAGTGCAACTGCAGTTAAAAAAAAGGTGCACCTAGAACGAATTGCACTTTTCTGGCAGAAAAGTTCAATTGCATATTTCTCTCAGAAAAGTGCAACTCATGCACATTTTTGTGGGTGACTAAGACATAAGAAAAAATCAGGCGCCTGAGAATTAGCAAATCCGTAAACATGTCAAGTAAACGAGTAATACATGGCAGTTTCATGTTGGATCGATTTTCGGTAGTCTATTTGTACGAATATACTCGTGATACGTAATGTTTCTTCCTATTCTTGTTAGGGAAACCCATTTGCCTAGCTCCACACTGCACATAATATATTGATGAGCCGCCGCGTAAACACGTAAACACGTAATAATTGAATAACTGAATTTTAATAAAGCAATAAAAGCCGTATGCATCAATCGATGCAGAGGCTGGGGCACCCTTTTCGAAAAAAAAACGTAAACACATAAACGTGTGAGATGATTTAAGTTAAAAACCATATCGAAACCTGCTATCGAAGGGTGAGATTTTGTACCCCCTAATAAGGGAGGGTACGATGGTCGTTAGCGAATTATTTGAAGGAGGAGAGAATTTGGCAACACAATTATATTCATCATGTTGGGGTGTATTTATACACCGGTACAACCAAGGGACCTAAACCTCTAAACCCTAGCTCAACCCTAGATCGCTATACAACGGAAATATCCCATGATTAGGGTGGCCGGTTTAGATATGTTAGGTAGGATTACAACGATACGAATTATGTTCGTTTACACCCCCCCTCAGTCGAAGCATCGTCGGAGATGATGCCGAGGCTGGAACGAAAAGACTCAAATGATGCCGTGGGTAATCCTTTGGTCATGATGTCGGCCAGTTGTTCGGTTGTTAGAACATGGACGACGCGGAACTGACCAAGAGCTACCTTCTCGCGCACGAAGTGAATGTCCAGCTCAATGTGCTTCGTCCTCCGATGATGAACAGGATTGGCAGAAAGGTAGACTGCCGAGACGTTGTCGCAGAACACAACTGTCGCCTTGGTGACAGGACAGAGAAGTTCACCAAGAAGTTGTCGAAGCCAACAACACTCAGCAACTGCATTTGCCACAAAACGATACTCTGCTCCAGCACTAGATCGAGAGACAATAAGCTGTCGCTTCGAAGACCAAGAAACAAGACTGTCTCCGAGGTACACACAGAAACCAGATGTCGAACGCCGAGTGTCAGGGCACCCAGCCCAGTCTGCATCAGAATAGGCAGCCAGCTCAAGAGAAGAGGAACCCTTGACCATGAGACCATGTGCTGAGGTTCCGCGGATGTAGCGAAGGAACCATCACCCAATGAGCATCCCTCGGAGCATGCATGTGCAGGCAGATCTGTCCAACGGCATAGGCGATGTTAGGCCGTGTGAGAGTAAGGTACTGAAGTGCGCCAGCTATACTGCGGTAGAATGTGGCATCAGTCACAAGGGCACCATCAGCAGCAGAAATCTTTGGCTTCGTGTCGACAGGCGTGGGTGATGAGTGACAGTTAGACATACCGACAGTTAGACATACCGGCACGCTCAAGAATCTCATCGGCGTAGCGCTCCTGAGAGAGGAAGAACCCAGTGGGAGTGCGCCGAACCTGAACACCAAGAAAGAAATTCAACGGTCCCAAATCCTTGAGCTTGAATTCAGACTGCAGCTGGTCGGTGATGTGCCGAAGAAGCATCATGAAAGAGCTGTCAAAACAATGTCATCCACATAAAGGAGCAAGTAGGTTGTCTCTGAACCTCAGCGAAGGACAAACAAAGAGGTGTTCGATCAAGTGGAGATGAAGCCAATGCGTGTAAGAAAGCTGCCAATACGAGTGTACCATGCGCGCGGAGCTTGTCGCAAACCATAAAGTGACTTGGACAGTAGACAGACATGATTAGGATGGGCATCGTCAACAAAACCCGTCGGCTGCTGACAGTAGACACGCTCAGAGAGAACACCATTGAGGAAGGCATTGCTGATGTCCAACTGATTAATAGGCCAGGCACGAGAGGCAGCAATATGAAGGACAGTGTGGACCGTGGCAGGCTTCACAACTGGACTAAAGGTCTCACCAAAATCAATGCCAGGACGCTGATTGAAACCACGAACAACCCATCGTGCTTTGTAGCGATCAAGAGAGCCGTCGGCCTTGAGTTTGTGACGGAGCACCCAATTGCCGGTGATGATATTGGCACCAGATGGTTTGGGAACAAGAGCACATGTGGCGTTGGACTTGAGAGCAGCAAATTCAGCTTGCATTGCGGCGAGCCAGTTCGGATCTCGAAGTGCTGTGCGAGCGGAGACCGGCAGCGGAGAGAGCGTACCCGTGGTGGCTTCCATGACGTAGTCCCTGTACCGGGGGTTGGGCTGAACCACACCCCGAGAAGCACGTGTCTGCATTGGATGAATACGTGACGGTGCAGGAGGTGCCGCAGCAGCAGGAGCCGCCGGCGATGCGGGCGGGGGCGAGGATGCAGAAGACACCGGGGACGACGCGACAGGAGAACCGGCCGTGGCAGGAAAAACCGCAGAATCTTCTACCGCGGCAAACGATGTGGCGGAGGAGTCCTGCGCGATGGAGTTGCCAGTTGTAGGAGATGACGCCGCTGATGTCGTGGCAGGGGTAGCGGGCGCTGAGGCAGATGGGGAAGCTGCCGGTGTGCCTGTCGGCTGACCAGCATGATGGTGACGCCCCATGAGTCTTGAGAGAACAGGGACAGAGACAACCATCGGAGTGGTGTCAATGTCACGCGCCACAATGGAGGTTGGTGTGGAAGCCGCAGAGTACCTGACAGGAAAAATGCTCTCGTCGAAAACGACATGGCGGGAGATTAGTATACGACCAGAAACGGGGTCATAGCATCGATAACCACGATGATCCGAGGGGTACCCGAGAAAGATACACGCGACCGACCGTGGTGAAAGCTTATGAGAGGAAGTGGCGGAGGTGTTTGGGTAGAAAAGACAGCCGAAAACACGAAGGTGCTGGTACTCCGGAGCGCGATCAAATAGGAGTTCGTGGGGCGTGCAGTAGCCACGGGGGCGGCTCGGTCGTAGGTTGAGAAGGTAGGTGGTAGTGTGGAGCGCCTCAGCCCAAAACCGAGGTGGGAGATGGGCATGGAAGAGGAGGGCGTGGAGACTGTCGTTAAGTGTGCGAAGGGCGCGCTCGGCACGCCCATTTTGCTGAGAGGTATACGGGCAGGAAAGACGAAGAAGAATTCCACGTTCAGCGAGAAAAGTCCGGTTGGCGAGGTTGTCGAACTCGCGACCATTGTCAGTTTGGACAGCGAGAATAGGGCGTTGAAACTGAGTGGCGACGTAGGCATGAAAGTGGCGAAATACATTGTGAACTTCAGACTTGCGGCGCAAAGGAAACATCCATGTGTAATGGGAAAAATCATCAAGTATGACGAGATAATATTTGTAATGGGTAATACTAAAAACAGGAGACGTCCATACATCGCAATGAAGTAAAGCAAAAGGGGTACTAGCTTGAGAGTTTGATAACCCAAATGGAAGCCTAACATGTTTGCCAAGCCTACACGCATGACATGTGTGAGGAGGCGACTTATTACACTTGAAAGAGAAAGAGGAAATTATTCTTGATAATGACGAATCACCAGGGTGCCCAAGCCGCTGATGCCAGAGGTGAGTGGTGGTGGCCGTGAGGGAGTGGTGCTGACGCGCCCCGCCGGAGTGAAGCGGGTAGAGCTCGCCGGTGCTGTCACATCGGAGAATGACCGCCCTGGTGTGAAGATGCTTAATAGAAAAGCCAAACGCGTCAAACTCAATGGTAATAGGAGAGAGAGGAGGCAGAGGAGTCCGTCGCTGGGTGCGGAAGCGTCTAGAGTTTTTGGAGATTGGATCGGGAGAAGGTTGATACCATGAAGGAGGAGAGAATTTGGGAACACAATTATATTCATCATGTTGGGGTGTATTTATACACCGGTACAACCAAGGGACCTAAACCTCTAAACCCTAGCTCAACCCTAGATCGCTATACAAGGGAAATATCCCATGATTAGGGTGGCCGGTTTAGATATGTTAGGTAGGATTACAACGATATGAATTATGTTCGTTTACATTATTAAGTAGAGCAAAACCATACTGAAACCCGTATGATCCAGTTGGATTTGTAGGTATCGTACACTTAATATGACCGTGTCTGTACGAAATCCATATGGTCACGGTGGCCCCGTCCTTATTGCCCACACCGTTCATAGTGGCTATCGCCCTCGTCGCGGTGGAGGCTGGAATGAGCGTCGGCATCCCTCGTAAGAAGTGAGCGGGGCAGCGTCCTTCGTAGTGTCGAGCGGTGGCGTGGCCTCGGTGGGGGTGGCTGCCACGATGTGTGCCATGTTGTGATGGCAACACAACGGTGGTGGTGGTGCTCTGAATGAGCGGTTAGGCTGGAAAATCCAGATGATGTCTGGACCGGACTGAGGCGGTCCAGCCACAACCACCTAACCGAGAATAGCCCGGAAGTTAACCTGTACAGTGTAGCCACCGAACGCATTTTGGTTGCGCATAGATGATAAACTAGATGTAGTTTACGTTTTTGTGCATCGTGTGTTAACTATGTATTTAACATTATGTGTGAACTATGTTTCCGTTGAGTGGATTGTCGTGTGAGAACTATGTATGCCATTTGAATACTAGTTTAATTTCTATTGAATTTGATGCTTGTCTTGACTTTGTTAGTTTGTTGTATGCCAGTCGCCTAATGCCCACACTGATCGAACTAATGTGAGATGTGTAGATCGCTTGTAATGAAATACATAGACGTCGCACACACTGATTTGAAAAAACAAGAAAATTGTATAACATGGTCTTGGTTATTACACATGAAAACGTCTGGGCCATTTAATTTACTAAAAATACGACGAACCACTAAATTAAACACATGGAAAATGATAAAAGATTAAATGGTAGGGAAACTTCTTCACAGCCAAAAACCTAACCATGATCAGTCATACTCAGCCTTACTCGTTTTTTTTTTTTTTTTTTGAAAAGGGCACCCCAGCCTCTGCATCGATTGATGCATGCGGCTTTTATTTCTTTATTAAAAAGAACAAGTGTTACAAGTTATTACATCACGGATCACATAAGGTCGATACATGGATCAACCATCTAAAGAGAGGAGTCATGAAGAAGCTCTGCATCAACATGTGATTCTACGATCAAAACGCCAACTGCACTGGTTGTATAAATCCCGTGCCACCTTGCACCCAGTAGCCAAAGTTACGCACTTCTCCATTGGTTGTAGCCAAAGTTACGCACTTCTCCATTGGTTGTAGGAAGGACCACGTACAGATCCAAGTCGCGGGTAGGGCATGCGTACATCCCTGTACCCATGGGTATACCCATATCCTATCCGTTTATACTAACATATGTACCCTACTCGGTTTACTTACTAGATATGACCATGAGATTGTGATTTCTGAAGTTAGATAATTGTTATGTATTCATTTATAAATTACTGAGTTGAGATAATTTTTTTTTTGTCAAATGTGCTACCAACGAACGTGAAACTGCGAACAATTTATGTGTACTATTTGATCTACCCAATGGGTATGGGCATACTTTCATCCCCACAGGTAAGGGTATGGGTAAAATTTTATACCCATAAACTATATGGGTATGGGTATGGTATTGCTCTACCCTACCATACCCTACCCATTGCCATCCTTACTCATTGTGGACCGTGACTCCGCTCGTGATTTCTTTGACTCTGCTACTACTCTCATCACCAACACGTGCGCTGCTGCCTCCACCTCCGCTGATAGTGAAGCCAGGCATGCTCATATTCCTCATCCATCCATAGCGGGCGACACCCGTCTTTTCGTCTTTCGGAGGTGTAGCACAGCGGCGGCTCCTGGCAGCAGCTGCCCAGTCCGAGAGGAGGCGCTGCAACAGTTCAACACTAATGAGTGACTTGAAAGTTACTTCCAAATGTCAGATTTATTATTTTTACACAGTCAAAATATAAGAAATTTCTAGTTGATATTTACACATTGGTGTTGTGAATATAAGCAATATTTTGATTAAATTAATCCAAGAATAAATCATGAGCATGACGTAAACATTACTAAGCCCATACTGATATTTGATCATATTATTGGGTACTAGGCAAATAGTGGAAACATCTACGCAAATGACTTGTACCGCACACACAAGAATAAGTAGGAGCGGGATAAGTGAGTTATACCCTCCAGTAGGCCAGTTGGCCGTAGTGGCCGCGGAGGCGGCGGCAGCAGCAGCGGCGGCGGCCTCATCGGCAGTCCTCTTGTCAGCAGCAACCTTCTCGACAGCGAGTCTGTCGGCGTCGGTGTTCATGACGGTGAAGTAGGCGACGTGGACGAAGACGATGTAGTGAAAGTAGATGAACGAAGGCGAGCAGTCGCGTAGGAGACGCTCCCCAAAAACCTAATCGCCCCTCTCCCGTACAGGATCTGGACAGGCGGGGTTTCGGAGGCCTGCTCTCCCGTCAGCCATGTACGCGGTGGACGGGATGGGATCGCCGGTGGCAGCAACAGCGAGAGGAGCGACAAGAGCCTGGAGTCTGAGCAGATGTGATCTGCCGTGTCCTCTTTTTGGAGAGGAGCGACCTCTCTCATATATACACGGACGCAAAATCCAGTAGGCTAGCAAAAATGCACGCAATGAAGACACTAGAAACGTACTAGAAACGTACGTACTTAAGAACACTTACGAAAGCCGTTTCATCTCTCCATTAACGCAATGAAGACACTAGAAACGTACGTACTTAAGAGCACTTAAGACAGCCGTTTCATCTCTCCATTAACACACATAATGAAAGGACTGGAAACTCCCATACTTAAGAGCACTTAAGACAAAACGTTTTAGCTCACATTCATTCTCCATTAAAACCATTAAGGCAAAACGTTTCAGCTGCCGCTTATTCTTGCGTGACAAAAATAACACATCGGCTCGCCGAGATTCCCGCAACCCGCGGTGCGCACGCGCAAGCCAGCATGGGCCTTTAGGGATTTTCTGGAATTATTAGATGGGCCTATAGCCCACCCTAATATTTCAACAATCCCCCACCAGATCCCAAAGACCCATGATGTTGTCCTCTGTTCCAAACACTATTTTGATATACCAGTATTTTCAACGGAGACCCGTTAAGGTTGAACATCCACCTAGAACAAATAGCTACACTCCTTCACAACTGAACAATGGACTATGCCTTGAATTGTCAGTTTGGCGTAAAGTAGTTTCACCAAATGTCTTACCAGTACTAGGCTGTCGAAGGCTGACCCCTCGGGTGGAGCATATTAGTCACACTCCTGGCCTATTCATGAACTTACTAGAGATCACCCCAATCTAATGGACTGTGACCAGCAGTCAGGCTCATATAGGTGTGTTCCTCCAAAGATCGCTCTGTAAGATAGCATCTTGCTTACACAAGCCTTGGAACACATTAAGACAACAGTCAACCTGCCATATAGTTACTGAGAGTATTGCATCTTCAACGAAGTGGGTCAGTGAAAGTACTCTTCTCAATTAACCACTAGCTTGTTTTCCCAGATCCTATTTCATGGGATCTCCGATCACATAGGTTGGGTTGCTACCATGGCAACTCATGTGGGTCTCATACCCATCTCACTCGATGCATTTTCTATCACAACTCGTGATAGCCCTTTGGTAAAGGGATCTGCCAGATTCATAGCCGACTGGATACAATCCAATGCTATTACTCCGGAGTTTCTCAAATGTCTGACAGCTTTTAATCTCATTCTTATGTGTTTGTTGGATTGCATGTTGTCCTTTGAACTCTTTACCTTGATAATAACTGTCTGATTATCGCAGTTCATAATGATAGCCGGCACTGGCTTTTCAACAATTGGCAAGTCCATCAGAAGATCTCGAAGCCATCCTGCTTCAACACCAGATGTGTCTACTGCTGTTAATTCTACTTCCATTGTCGATCTCGTTAAGATCATTTGCTTGCAAGACTTCCAGGAAACAGCACCGCTTCCAAGGGTAAACACATATCCCGTTGTGGCTTTCATCTCGTCAGTATCAGAGATCCAATTTGCATCACAATACCCTTCAAGCACTGACGGGTATCCAGAATAGTGAAGTCCATAGTTCATAGTACCTTTCAGATAGCGCATAATTCTTTCAACAGCACGCCAATGCACATCACCCGGATTGGAAACAAACCGGCTCAGTTTGCACACAGCAAACATGATGTCAGGCCTTGTAGCACTTGCTAGGTACATGAGTGAACCAATTACTTGAGAGTATCTCAGCTGATCCTTAGCCGTGCCTTCAAATTTTCGAATCTGCACACTAGGATCATATGGTGTTGGAGAAGTTTTGCAGTCCGAATATCCAAAACGACTCAAAACCTTCTCAACATAATGGGATTGCAGAAGTGTAATCCCACCTTCATTATCTCTCAATAGGTTGATGTTCAAGATAACATCAGGCACACCAAGGTCCTTTATCTCAAAGTTTTGAGATAGAAACGACTTAACCTCCTCAATGACTTTGAGGTTGGTCCCAAATATCAGTATGTCATCAACATATAAGCACAGTATAACTCCTTCGCCCCCACCATGGCGATAGTATATGCATTTGTCAGCTTCATTAACAACAAAGCCAACAGATGTTAAAGTTGTATTGAACTTCTCATGCCATTGCTTAGGTGCTTGTTTCAGGCCATATAAAGATTTCAGTAACTTACACACCTTTCCTTCCTGGCCATCTATTACAAAGCCATCTGGCTGTTGCATATAGATTTCCTCGTCTAGCTCTCCGTTTAGGAAAGCCGTCTTAACATCCATCTGGTGGACGAGAAGACCATGCGAGGCCGCCAAAGAGAGTAATACTCGTATGGTGGTCAGTCTGGCCACAGGTGAATAATATCAAAGAAATATTCCTCTTCTTTCTGGGAATAACCCTTGGCCACAAGCCTAGCCTTGTACTTTTCAATCGTACCATCGGGCCTAAGCTTCTTTTTGAACACCCACTTGCATCCCAATGGTTTACAGCCATAGGGACGTTCGGTGATTTCCCATGTCCCGTTAGCCATGATGGAATCCATCTCGCTACGAACCGCTTCTTTCCAGTAGTCAGCATCTGGAGATGCGTAAGCTTCTGAAATAGAAGTGGGAGTATCATCCACAAGGTACACAAGGAAATCATCACCAAAAGACTTTGCAGTCCTCTGTCTCTTGCCCCTACCAAGGGTTTCCTCGTCATCCTTCTCAGGATTTTCATCATGTGTTTGTTCATAATATTCCATAGGAATCCTCAGATTCCTGTCTAGAAGTGCTTTGCATATTTCTCATAGGAAAAATATCCTCAAAGAATGTAGCATCTTTAGACTCCATAATTGTACCGACCTTCACGTCAGGTACCTCAGATTTCACTACCAGAAATCTATAGCCTACGCTATTCTTAGCGTAGCCCAAATTAACGCAGTCCACGGTCTTTGGTCCAAGCTTACGCTTTTTGGGGATCGGCACGTTGACTTTCGCCAAGCAGCCCCAAGTACGTAAGTATGAGAGCGTCGTTCTTCTCTTCTCCCATTGCTCATAGGGAGTGATCTCACTATCCTTTGTCGGAACTTTATTTAGGACATGACATGAAGTCAATATAGCCTCCCCCCACCATGCCTTGGATAAACGCGATGTACTTAACATAGTGTTAACCAAATCTGTTAGAGTACGGTTTTTCTGTTCGGCAACCCCATTTGACTGGGGTGAATAGAGAAGCGTCCTCTCATGAATAACACCATGTTCCGCACAGAAAGAATCAAACTCATTAGAAAAGTACTTTCCACCATGATCTGACCGAACTCGTTTAATTTTCTTTTCAAGTTGATTCTCAACTTCTGCCTTATAGATTTTAAAGTAGTGTAGAGCCTCATCTTTAGTGCTTAACAGATATACATAGCAATATCTAGTGGAATCATCTATCAACATCATGAAGTATCTCTTTCCACCTTTAGTCAATACACCATTCATCTCACAGAGATCTGAATGTATGAGTTCTAACGGTGCCATGTGTCTCTCCTCCGCGGCTTTATGGGGCTTGCGAGGTTTCTTTGCTTGCACACACGAATGGCACTTAGAACCTTTGGCTAAAGTGAAACTCGGAATTAAATTCAACTTTTCTAACCACGTCATACAACCGAAACCAATGTGACAAAGACGTGAATGCCAAAATTCTGTTTCATTAACACTCATATGAATATTGTTCACGACTTTATTACAAAAATCAGTGAGGGAAAAACAGAACAGACCTCTGCATTCATAACCTTTTCCAACAAATAGTCCATATTTCGTAACAACTACTTTATTAGACTCGAAGACCAACTTAAACCCTTCTTTACAGAGAAGGGAGCCACTAACGAGATTCTTCTTGATGGCGGGGATATGTTGCACGTTCTTCAGCTGCACGATCCTTCCCGAAGTAAACTTCAGATCGACCATGCCAACACCAAGAACAGAAGCACTCGCGCCATTCCCCATCAATACGGACCCGTTTCCTGTGACCTGATAAGAAGAAAACAGTGAGATGTCAGAACATACGTGAATATTTGCACCTGTGTCAATCCACCAATCAGTAGACTGACAAACTGAAAATACAGTAAATAAATTACCGTACCCAGATGCCCCATTCTCACTGTTGCCGACGATCATGTTGATAGACTGGCCTGGCTTCTTGAACTTGTTCGGACATTTCACCCAATGTTCCTTTGAACCACAAGTGAAGCAGCCACCTTTCTTCTTGTCCTTCTTTTCCTTGTTGAAGGTCTTCTTACCCTTCTTCTTGAAGTCGGTATTATGTTGGACACCGGTCTTCCCCTTGGGCTTGTGAGGGTTGAAGTTCTTCTGTACCATGTTGGCGGCAGAAGTCCCTTCGGTCCCCTTTCCCTGCGAGTCCTTTGCTCTCGAGTTCTGCTCGACACTCAGATGGCCGATGACATCCTCAACTGAGAATTCACGCCTCTGATGCTTTAGAGAAGTAGCAAAATTCCTCCATGAATTAGGAAGCTTAGCGATTATATGCATCCCGCGACAAATTTGCCCGGTAAATCACACTTAAGAATCTCAAGATCCTTGGCGATGCACTGTATCTCATGAGCCTGTTCCAATACAAAACGGTTTTCGACCATCTTGTAATCATGGAACTGCTCGATGGTATAGATCTCGCTTCCAGCATCGGTTGCGCCGAATTTAGATTCGAGCGTGTCCCACAAGTCCTTGGCAACTCGCATATGTAAATATGCATCAACCAACTTATCTCCGATCACGCTCAGAACGGCTCCAACAAAGACGACGGTGGCCTCCCTGAACGCCTTCTCCTGTTCAGGAGCAATCGTTCCCGTGGGAGGAGTAACACCGGCGACCCAGAACATGTTCATTGCCGTGAGCCATAAGATGGTTTTGGTCTGCCAACGCTTAAAGTACGTCCCCGTAAACGGGGCCGGTTTCAGTGCAGCAACAAAGACTTGGATCGAAAATTGTCTACACAAATTAGGTTTTTGGATTGTTGTGAATATAAACAATATTTTGATTAAATTAATCGAAGAATAAATCATGAGCATGACATAAACAGTACTAAGCACATACTGATATTTGATCATATTATTGCGTACTAGACAAATAGTGAAAATATCTACACAAATGACTAGTACCGCACACACAAGAATAAGTAGGAGCGGGATAAGAGAGTTATACCCTCCAATAGGCCAATTGGCCGTAGCGGCCGCGGAGGCGGCGGCAACAGATGCGGCGGCGGCCTCATCGGCAGCCCTCTTATCAGCAGCAACCTTCTCGGCAGCGAGTCTGTCGGCGTCGGTGTTCATGGCGGTGAAGTAGGCGACGTGGACGAAGACGATGTAGTGAAAGTAGATGAACGAAGGCGAGCAGTCACGTAGGAGACGCTCTCCAAAAACCTAATCGCCCCTCTTGTACAGGATCTGGAGAGGCGGGGTTTCGGAGGCCTGCTCTCCCGTCAGCCGTGTACGCGGTGAACGGGATGGGATCGCCGGTGGCAGCAACAGCGAGAGGAACGACAAGAGCGTGGAGTCTGAGTAGATGTGATCTGTTGTGTCCTCTTTTTGGAGAGGAGCGACCTCTCTCATATATACACGGAGGCGGAATCCAGTAGGCCAGCAAAAACGCACGCAATGAAGACACGGGAAACGTACGTACTTAAGAACACTTAAGACATTAACGCAATGAAGACACTAGAAACGTACGTACTTAAAAGCACTTAAGACAACCGTTTCATCTCTCCATTAACACACATAATGAAAAGACCGGAAACTTCCATACTTAAGAGCACTTAAGACAAAACGTTTTAGCTCACATTCATTCTCTATTAAAGTCATTAAGGCAAAACGTTTCAGCTGCCGCTTATTCCTGCGTGACAAAAATAACACATCGGCTCGTCGAGATTCCCGCAACCCGCGGCGCGCACGCGCAAGCCAGCATGGGCATTTAGGGATTTTCTGAAATTATTAGATGGGGCTATAGCCCACCCTAATATTTCAACAATTAGTAGAATACACCATTATCTACATCCAGAAAATTTTCAGATTTTTTATAAAATTTCAAAATATAATATTCAAAAATTCCAAAATAAAGAGTTCTCCTGCTCAACATCCATTTGCCCACACTCTGGATCACACAACATAGTTTTATGTTTTTCGTAAAGATCAGCGCTGCTATGTATACGATATAATGTGTACGATTTTTGTACCACGTTTCATACGGGCCTTCCATTTATCAGATATGGGGACGGGGTTCTTGCCTATTTAATTGACCATCTCTTTCCTCACCTTCGGTAGTTCAGTACAACACCATGTATGTGATCAGTTAGATCGATCCATCCATACACGACAAGCCAATCCATAGAGACACATACAAATAAAACAAACTAAGCTAGCTAGACATGGTAGGGCTCAGGAATATTGATCTGAGTTTCTTGCGCCCTCCTGGCAGACCAATCGAAACTCATAGTTCTAGTGTATGCATCCGCTCTTTTTTCGAAACGGGGCAAAAGCTTTACCTCATATATTGATAAAGTAGGAGCAAATGGAATGGACAAGGCCTAAAAAGAAAATACAATTCGAAACGGTCCACGCCAGCCCCCGAGGCCGCGCCCCACATCGGGTCAACGACCAACTTACCCAAGCAACCAAGGCCGACACCAAACCCCTCAACGCAACACGGCGGAGGTGACAATCCGGAGCCGCCGCTCCGACATCCACGCCGGCTCCAAAGCCGTGCTCCACACGGGTCGACGACCAAGACGCCCTAGCGACCAAAGCCGACACCAACCATCCACGACGCAACACGGCGGAGGAGACCTCGACGCAAACAGCGAAGGTGAAGCATCCGAAGCCGCCGCTCCGACGTCCACGCCAGCCCCAAGGCTGCGTCCCACACGAGCCGATGACCAGGACGCCCAAGCGACCAAAGTCGACGCTCCACCCCCGTGACGCAGCACGGCGGAGGTGAAGCCCGGAGCTGCCGCTCCGGCATCCACGCCGGCCCCAGGGCCGCACACCCCCAAGCCGAAGACGAAACTCGCCGCCGCCAACCACCAGCTCACCGCAGGTCCCTCTGGCCGGTGGAACATCCAAGGCGAGGCCTCAAGAGGCAAACGACGAAGGAGCGCCGCCCTCGCCCGATCCCGCGAGGGATCTGGGGTTTCCCCCGGAGAACCCGGCGCGGAAGAAGCAAGAGCACCACCTCGACGACGCCTCCAAGAAGGACGCGGCGCCCGAGGGCGTCGCCGTCGTCGGCCCTGGCCAAAACCAGGGCAGGACTTTCGCCCGGTGATGTGTCGCGAATCCCGCAAACCGCCCATGGAGGACCGGCCAGTCCACCATCACCGCATGCCGCAGCCACCACCGTAGCACCTCACGCCACAGCAGGCGCCACGCCGACATCGACCGAGTCGAGCCGCAGCTCCGGGGCCGCCGCCCCGGCTTCCTCTGCCCCGCCCACGCCCCCGCCGAAGCCAGGGGCGCATTGCCGTGGACGCCTCCACAACCGCCTCGCCGTCAAAGCCACGCCAAGCCACGACCCAGCCAGACAAGCGCCGCTGTCATCGCCACGCTCCACGGCCACGTCCCGCACGCATTGCTGCCGCAGGAGCACGTCGCGCCGCCGCGACGTCGACGTCCCCGGCCTGTCGTCCGCACGGCCAGGCCCAGGCCCGCCCCCACCAGATCAAGGCGCGAGGGCCCCGGATTCGCCGCCTCGCCGTAGACCTACGGGTCCGGAGCCGCCGCTCCGCCTACCAGCGCCGGTGACCCGCCATCGCCGCCCAGTCGGCTTTGGCGCCCACCGTGCCACCTAGGAAGAAGGAAACCACCCCTGCTGCCAGTTGTTTGGCAGCGGGGAGGCCACTACCGCCGCAGCGCGGAGGCCGGCAACGGCAGCGGCGAGGAGGGCGGAGAGGGGGTGGGGGCTGGTGGCGGCGCGGGTTTCGCCCCCGGTCTCGCCTAGGTGCGAGACGGAGGGGGTGGGGAGGGGGGGAGGGGGGCACGCGTAAAAAAATGGACAGTCTTTTGTGACTCATTGTTTACATTGAATTACCATGGTAGTCTTCTTCAGCGATAGGAACATTGGCTGGAGCACATCGTAAATTCCTAGTGATCATCCTGCTCACTGATGGCGAGCCGCGGTACACAAATGGACAGTTCATGGAATAAAAAGATCTTGTTTCGCTCGACAGATCCAACCTCTCCTAGCTTCTATGGCTTTCTTTTTGGGAACTGCTGAGCGTCCCCCGGGGGATCGGAACGTTTGATCCCCCGCCTTCTCTGATTGACACGTGTCCCGTGTAGTTTTTCCTTTATTTCCTGTTACCGCCCGCAACGTAGCTCCTCACGACCATGGAAAAATCCAGCGCGCAGGAACCAATCTAAGCCCACCGGCGAGCGGCGCCTGCACCTCGTACCACCATTCCCGTCAGTCGCTGGTGAGAGACTTCGTCGATTGCACCATCCGCTGGTAGCACCACTCTTAGCAGCACTATGGTCATCTTGGTAGCACCGCGGCGGGGCTCTCGTAGCACCGTCGCCGGCCTGGTAGCACTGCCGCCGGTCTTTGATAGCATCGCTGCTGGCCGATCGTAGCATCTCCACTGACCTGTAGTAGCACCGTCGCTGGCCTATGATAGCACCATTGCCGGCCTGTGGTAGCACTGCCGGCAGCCTCTCGTAGCACCGTCGCTTGCCTGGTAGCACAACCACCAACCTTTGATAGCACTGCCGCAGGCCGCCCATAGCACCTCCACTGGCCTCTGGTAGCACTGCTACTGCCGCCGACCTATATATGGTGGCACCGTCGTCGACATGTGGTAGCACCGCCGGCGGCGTCACGTAGCACGGTTCGTAGCAACGCCTCCTGCTGGAGGCAGCACCTCCGGCCACGGCTGGCAGCAACAACGTCTTCCATAGCACCGCCGGCCGCCGCATCCTGGCCTTGAAGCACTGCCGTCGGCCAGTGGAAGCAATAACGGCCTACTTTTGTAGCGCCGTTGGCAGCAGCCGTCGCGTGCTCCTCGAGTCCTAGCTTGGAGCACCCAAGAGAGATATCCATGGCGTGCGCCCGGCGACACGATTGACTGAGGTACGTGGAGGTGGCGACGAAGCCCATCTGGCTCTCCGGAGGTAGGAGATAGAGAGCTCGCGGCACGGTGCCGCCGCACCGGTGCTCACCGTCTTGCAACGCCGATTCGAGGCACCGGAGATGAGATATCCACATCGTGGGGTGGGATGAGAAGATGCTAGGGATTTGGGACGAGGAGAGAACCTGCTCGGTGGTGACCCTTACGCGAAGAGCAGAGGAAAAGCAATGGCAATAAACAAGAGGAACAGAGGTGTTGAGACCAGATAAGGTGGGTCCCGCGGGACGCGTGGCGCGTGGAGAAAGCGGATGATGCTACGCGTTCGATCCCCCGGGGGTTCGTTAGCGTTTTCCTTTCTTTTTATAAACTGGAACAAACTGATTCCATTAAACTATTAAACTGGCTCAGCTAACACGGTGGCCACAACGAAAAATACATCATCTAGATCGATCGTTATCCAACCATCTACGCTTCTATGGCCTTTGACGCCATGTTATCTGAGAAAATACTCTATATATACTTTTCACATTATTTCTATTTTTTTAATTTTGGTAACTGTCTCGGTTTGAAGTTGTTACAATCCATGCAATTTTCAAATATTGTTATGATAATTTTACGACGTGAAGAAGAGATTACTCAGTTTAGTAGATATCCACTCATGTGCCAAGTGCTCCGGCATTTTTAATGTACGGTTTTTCTAAATCTCATACGCCTGATATTTTATTGAATCTCATACGTATGATAATTTATTAAACTTCAATCAACTCGTACAGTATAGAGTTACACTTTTCTAAAATGAGTTGCGCTTCTCTAAAAAAGTGCATAGAAAACTGTAACTTGAACGAGTTGTACTTTTTTAAACTGTAGTTACTTTTTTAAACTGGACCCGTCCCCGTCGTCAGGCGGCAGCTCTTTTCTCCCCAGCACTGCACATCCAGCCCGGTCTGGATCCGCCTGTCTCCTACCGTTGGCCGACGGGGCATAGCGCCGCCTGGCCCCAACCCCATCCCACCTCCTTCACCTGGCGGATCCACCCCCGTTCTGCTCCAACACAGCAGATGGCTCGTAGCCGATGGAGATCTAAGCTGGCGACGTGCTCGTGGCCGACCTGAGCTTGTCATGGCCTAGAATCTCCGCCGCCCTGCTCTAGGTTGCAGCACAGCACGACCGCACACTTCGTGCAGGCTGCGTCCACGCTCCTCAGCCTCATCCAGCAGAACGAGCTGCTCGCTGCGGCCGGCGCTCTACGACCGCCAGCCAGACGAGGAGAGGGGGAAGCAGAGGAGTTGGAGGCCGGTAGTGCTTGGGATTTGAGGTTGAAGACAGAACGACGAGCGGTGGTGGTTGTGTGGAAAGAGAAGATTAGGTGGACCCCTTGTTTTGTTTTTATCCTCGTTTTCTTCTGCCTTTTTTCAGTGTCAGTTGTCAGATCATTAGCATCGACAACAACTGAGTTTGCATTAGGCTAGTTTGACCAGAACGGACATATGTCAGCCAACTAATAGGTGTGTACGCTCCACCGGTGGTAGCGAACTATTTTTGAATAAGGAAACTGCTCGTGGTCCGCTATTGCTAGGTCCAACCACTATAATTCAGAACTAGAGTTTTTACCCCGGATATCGAGACGCGATGCTCACAGAGCACCACCAAAACCGACATCATCTCGTGTTACCGCCCCCACTTGCAGAGAACTCTCTTGCAAGTACTAATCGTCTGGCTCAACCACCGCATGCATGGTTTTGACATGGCAATTCCCATCAAACGAAACAGTGCCCACCATCTTCTTCTCCCCATCCATTACAAACATAGACTGGGATAGCCACACACATGCACGGTCCTAGATTTTGGTGAAGGGCCTATGCACAACACATACAACATATAGTGTGGAAAGTGAATGAAAACACAAATAGCAATAAAACGGGACAACGAAGAACAAGTTTGTAATCAATATAAAAGAATGGAACGGGGGGCATAGTTTAGTGGTATCTCTCCAAAGATAATAAACATTATTGGGTAATAAATTATAGCTAGGAAAAAGACAGAATTATGATCAGGCGATTAAAAGAGAATGAACAAGGCAAATATTCATGTAGGAATCACATCAAACATATATAGACCACACACCAGTACCACATGATAACTAATACTCCACTTCGAGTGCGCTTCTATGCTTGCCACTCTAGGTATTAAGCTGGAAACAACAAAGTATCCCCTTAAGCACTGTACATGATGTACACAACATTTATAACACAAAGAAATAAACACCACTATTTTATCCTTAGTAGCAACAACACATCCTTACTCTTAGTTGTTATTGTCACACAAGTTTAGGGATGAAGGAGGCTAGAACCCACTATCGAGCATATACTCCCTCTTGGAGATCTATACAACTACTTGGCTAGAGTAACCACATAGATCAGAGAGCATGCAAGAACGTAAATAAAGCAACCTTATAATAAATATAACATGCACAATCTGATAATACCATCATAATTCATCATGTCCAGCAAACACAACAACAACAAAAGAAATTACATGATGGTTCTCGATTATGTTAGGCAGCTCATGAGATCATTGTATTGACAAACAAGAGAGAGATAACCATCTACTTACTTCTACGGAACTGTATTCCAAGGATGAGCTACTCACACATCGTCATGGAGGTAGCAATGTTGGTGTCGAATAGGGCTCCAGATTGATTTCTGTGATGGCAGCAACTCGGTATCAAAATTGGGGAAAAGGGTTTGTCCCGGTTATTTCCACGTTGGGGATAATATATAGGCGAAGAAGCGGCGGGAGGGGCCAGCTGAGGAGGCCATGCGTGTGGGGCTCGCGGGTCAACTCCTGATAGCGGCTCCCTTCCGCGTGGACCCCTCGTGGCTCATCTGCTCCCCTCCTTTGGTCCCTGGGTCCACCCTAATATTAGGTCTTCCAGAATTTCCAGGATTTTTCCGACGAATTTTCCTTAAGTGATTTTCCGAAACTCAAAAACAGTTGAAAACAGAAACTAGCACTTGCACTGGGTTAATAGGTTAGTTTCAGAAAATATTGCAAAATGGTATAAAATTGTGATATGAATATGTAACAATTATTTTAAAGGAGCATGGAACAATCACAAATTATAAATATGTTTTGGACGTATCAGACATCGCCACGCGACCGAAACCATGCCCATGCAAACCGAGTTGCCCTATAGAGATGGATCATTCTCCTCTATAACCTTGCAAATCACATTGAACCACCTTGAATTTCCTACCTCGGCACCTTGGTAATCATGACAGTGTATTGTCGTGGTCGACGTACCCAATGGTGTTGACATAACATGGTCTGTAGCTCTCGACGACAGTAGCATTGCACCCAAGTCCTTATCGGGGCCACGACACAGTGGATCAGGAAGTTGAGGAGCACCCACAACATGAAGCGCAACATCAATTGGGATGGTTGAAAGAACAAACTATGCCTTGATGTCGCCTAGAGGGGGGGGTGAATACGCGATTAAAACTTTTCCGGTTTAAGTCTTGATAATTGCGGAATAAAACTATGTGTTTAAATTAACAAGCCAACAACCTAATAAAACTAGGTTCAGCTATGTGCACCAACAACTTACGCTAAGCAAGGCAAGCAACAAGTTGATAGCAAGATATAAAACTTCAAGCACGAAGGCTATCACAATGTAAATTGCATAAGTAAATAGCTCGGGTATAGAAATAACCGAGGCACGCGGAGACGAGGATATATTCCCGAGTTCCTCCTTGTTAAGGGAGTACGTCTCGTTGGAGGGGTGTGAGCTCACCACAAGAGGCCTACTCAAGATGCCACAAAGGCCTCACCCTATTCTTCGATGAACCGCACCCAAGGGTTTGGTTCACCTTCCACTATCGGAATCCTTCAAGGCGGAATCCGGAGCCTTTACACCGTTCTTGGGGCACACACCCACAACTCAATTGGGGGCTCCCAAATCTTGCCGAAGCTTCATAACTCGAAGGCTTCGCGGCACACCAACCGTCTAGGGTACACAATGCACCCAAGAGGCACAAGCTCTTGGAAACACAATGCACCCAAGAGTAACAAGCTTCTCAACTTCGATCCCACGAATCTTCGTGGAGAGCACAACCCGATGCAACTAATGCAAAAGGCAAGAACACACCAATTGGTCAAATCCTTTACTCCGAAATCCAACCAAAGCAACTAATGCTATGGAGGGATTTAAGAGGAAGAACAAAGCGGATGAACACAAAGCAACCTCAAAGTATAGATCCACTAGGTTCCCCTCACTTAGAGGAGGAATGGATTGGTGTAAAGGTAGATCTAGATCTCCTCTCTTGTTTCCCTAAAAATGGGCAAGATTCATTGGAGGGAAGTGGAGGAATTGAGCTCACAAGATTTGCAACAATAGAGGAGAGAGAGAAAAAGTGAGCTCAAGTTATGAAAAAACCATTGGGAAGAAATTCCCCTTAAAAAGGTTCCCTGAAAAATCTGGCCGTTGGGCTTAGATTCGCGCAGGGCCGGTAGTACCGGCCCAGGGCCGGTACTACCGCCCTACGCAAAACTGCCCTCCAACGGCACTTTGCACAAAAAACCCGCAGGGCCGGTAGTACCGGCCCAAAGGGCGGTACTACCGCCTACACAAAACTTCCCACCAACGGCAAACTGCAAAACCCGCTGGGCCGGTACTATCGGGAAATGGACCAGTACTTCCGGTTGCCCGGTAGTTCCGGACCAACTACCGAAAGAAGACAGAAGCTCAAAGACTTAAGCGGAAGTAGCCCCGGTACAAGGCCCGGTACTACCGTCCATGGGCTGGCCGGTACTACCGGCTAGAACCCCGGTACTATCGGTCACAGAAAAACAGCAGAAGAGCAAAAATGAAAGCGGGCATATCTTTCGCATCCGGACTCCGTTTTCGCTGATCTTGGGCTCGTTGGACTCGCCACAATGAGCACAACAAGAATATGCAGAGAGACTTCATAGTCCAACAAGATATTATAAAAACAAATGGGGAAAGTTTAAACCTCTATTTTGAAAACCGGAAATGCTATATCTTTTGCAAATGAAGTCCAAATGACGTGAAACCAATTTTGATGGAAAGAGGACGACAAAAGCTACCCTTGGAAATGGAAAACAAGCAATGGAGATTTTGCAAAGAAATGGAAGAGAGAAATCTTCCGCACGGATGAAATGGCAAATTCTCCAATACCGAAAACGCAATAGGGGACGCATATGAAAACCGTTTTTGGTGAACTTAGCCTTGTCATGACAAGCACCAAGACCACACCACGATATGAGACAAATAAGAACAAATAAAGATAATTGCATGGATGCAAAGTTTTGTACTCTCTACGACGATACGATCACGATATATTCGGTCGAGAGCCCCTCTTGATAGTACGGCTATCTATCCTATAACCCGGTCTCTCCACTAACAACATGAGACCAGTAAAATAGAAACCCTATCAAGATCATACCTTTGCCTTGCGCATAATCCACTTGAGGTCGATGAAGACGATCTTCATCTCCTCAAGACGCACCACCTTTCTCGATTGCGCTTCGCTTGGTGAAGATTCACATGATGCTCCCCCATACACCAATATGGGAGAGGCACATTTCGGCATATCTTCACATGGCCTTGAGTGTTGATCAACTCGCACTTAGCCTTGATCAACATATAATCTTCTTCCCTTAGCCTTGACTCCAACAAATGGAGATCAAGCAAAGCAAATGGACACACCTACAAGTATAGCTTAATACAAACATTAGTTCATAGAGATTGTCATTAATTATCAAAACCACACATGGGGACAACCATGCACTTTCAATGGTGATCAGGCTTGACATCCAGGAGGTGCCACCACAAGGGATCCCACACGGTCTTGTAAACAAGCTACAACTTGGTGTGTTTGTCGAAGGACGGTCAAATGGACCTCCTCCACGACATGCAGATGGTGGAGTCGTGTCCCTTGAGAGGCTTGTCGCTGGAAGGTCGCCAGGGTAATGAAGTATCGCGAAAAGGGGTGCCCGCTGCCGCCATCAGCTCTTGTCGGGATTCTCCGATGGCGGCGAGGGGAGAGAAGGGGTTGGGAGACCTGGCAACACTACTGATCTGGAACACCTCGAGTCACCTCCCGTGTGGCTCGGTAGGTACCGTTTCACGTACGTATTTGTAATGATTAGCGATTTATTTTTATGCACGAGCATGATCAATTAGAGAACCACAAGAAAAATGCAGTAACCAGAAAGTGAACGACGACCTGAAGGATCACTGGCCAACGTCTGAATAGGTCTGTCGCTGTAACAAGTTGGGATTGAGAAAAAAGAGATGGTGAGAGATGGTGCCATAAAGATATCATAGAACACAAAGAAGGTGACTATAATGAATCAAAATGGGAGCAGAAACAAACTGATTCAGAATATGGACATGATAAAAATTATCCAGACAAGTTACAACTATATACTCCCTCCGCTCGTTGATGTAAGGTGTATAGTTTTTGAGAAAAAAAATTCAAAATATAAGGTGTATTACGATGTTTACACAATTTTATCCGTCCACAAATGAGTTAAATTCCTCGATCGAGAGATTTAACGATTATTTTCAATTTATGGCAGTTAGGAACTCCTCTCTCCCATTTTTGTTAGTGAAAATGATTCAATCGTGTACAAAATTCTCATGTCTTAATATTCATGTCAGAAAACTGTACATCTTACATTTAGGAATAGAGGGAGTATACAAGACTCCTAACAATATGACAATATGTGTGGCCTGGTAAATGGAAACGAGCCTAGTAAAATGTTTGTGCTCCGTGTAGTCTACCTACATCATAAATAATCATCCATTACTGAGGATTGTTGATGTGGCATGCCTCGTGATCACTCAATTCTAGCGTGCCTCGTCGCGCACACACACTCTTTTATTTTACCGTGTTTGACGTGCGATCCCAGTTTTATTGGGGGTGTTCTTCGTTCGGTGGTGTTTATCGATGGATAGATATCTTTCGATCTTAATTACAGAAAGATAGGCGTGCATATCAAGTGGAATTGAGTGTGGGAGGCGCAGTCAACCACCTTAAAGTGTTTGTAGAACAACTTTGCGCACTAGATATCTGATTGTAGTGCCGTTCTGTACTAAAGTCGTAATTCCTCCAATTTTCAAATAATAACCTACTATAAAATATCGACACCTATAATACCAAATGAAACGATTTTTCTACTAATTTTGATTTGATATTGTATATGGTGATATTTTTTATATAAGTTGGATAAAAAATTAGAGTTTGGCTTCGTCCAAAACTTTTTTTTGCAAAACACAACACAAGTACACGCGCTCACATACACGCGCATACTCATCCCTATAAACGCACGCACGCACACCCCACCCCTATGAGCACCTCAGACATATTAAACCGGCAGATCGGGTCTTGAGATTGATTAAGTCACCACAGGCGTCTCGCTATCGACGGGAACGTCGCCTCCCACAGAAAGAATATTATGCGATGCACATATGTCAAACCTAAGATTTGAACTCTGATGGGTTTACGATATAACCACCCTTCTAACTATCCAACCGTATGTTGGTTCGCGCTTCAGCCAAAACTAGCGCAGAGTAATTTGCAACGGAGGAAGTAGTTTGTACTTAACTAAAAGTCATGGTGGCCTGTGTCTAATTAATTTTAACCTTGAGATATGAGAAACATTTCTTGGTGGGATTGTAAAGTCGTGAGAATACAAATCATGGTGCTCTTGTTTACCCAAGTACATTTATTAGAACAAGTACATGGTACATTGACACTTTCCTTATTTCTTCCGGGTCCATGAGCATGACATAATGCGAAGGATCTCAAAACAAGTAGGTAGTGGCTTCAAAGTGGAGTGCCTTTTTTGCATGAATTCGGCACGAGCTAAGCTCACGTCACACAACAGGATTTACATGGTTTCAATGTTTCCTTATAAAGTACGGTTCCTATCAGGTATGGACATTGGGCTCTTGCATTTTGAAGTGATCCGCTTTTTCCTCTCCTTCGGTAGTTTAGTACACAACACGATGCCTGTGATCAGTAGATCGATGGATCCATGCATGGCAAGCCAGTTCATAGAGGCGCATACAAACAAAACAAACTATGCTAGCTAGGTATGGTAGGCCTCAGGAATATTGATCTGAGATTTTTGCACTCTTGTAGTAGCCCATTCAAGAGAGTCAGTTCGAATGTAGGCATGCACACATCCTATACGGTATCCTCTTTCTAAATTAGGGTCTTGTTGTGTGCTAGACATCAGCTGCGCCCTGTCGTCCTCGATGGCACCTGTGTTCGCATATGTCGTGTCCGATACATCTCGTCACGAGCCAAGTTGCATCCAACGTCAGCCGTCATGCAATAATACCGTCCGTTGTGACTTGAGTATGACCATGGTGGTCCATATTCTGATCTGGAGCAACATCCTAGTGGTTATCTAAAGAATACATCCTTGGGTGAGGACCGGTGCTTCCCAGATCTCAGCAAATGCTGACCGTCCTATAGAAACTTGATGCGATCTCAGCCGTCCGATCGCGTGGTTTGGGTGAGGACCGGTGCTTCCCAGAGCTCAGCAAATGCTGACCGTCCTATAGAAACTTGATGCGATCTCAGCCGTCCGATCGCGTGGTGATTTTTTTTTACAGTCCTTGGTCCCACCGGTCATCGACTTGGTGGCTGGAAAATTCAGTACACACTGCGAAAGGGCAGCCTCGCTCGCGGTGAAAACCCTAAAACCAATCCCATCTCCGTCTCCAGACACGCGCCCCGTCCGCATCCTTTCTCTCCCCCCCAATCCGCCGCCTCCGCTTCTGCCCAATCCCCGCCTCCTCTCCTTCTCCCCCAATCCCCGCCGCCACTCCTCTCCCTCACCTCCACTACGCCACCTCCTCCGTGCGGCGCCTTTGCCTCGACGCCCCTCCTCCCTCGCGCTCTGCCTTTGCGCCGCAGCCTCGACGACGTCATACCGCATCCGCCTCTGCCTAGGGCGTGACCGCAGCAGATGCGGCGATAGCACGGCGGCTCGTGCACGCCCCGTGACAAGGCTGCTGGAGCCGCGGGTGAGCTCTTTATCTTTTCTCTTCTCATGCTTGTTCCCATCGCCTCTTCAGTTTGGATCCTCCTTGCTCTTCAGTTTGGATCCTCCTTGCTCTTCAGTTTGGATCTCGCTGCTTCCACCGCCGATTCGGAGCGCCGTCACGCGTACATCCGATGGCGCCTGGAGTATACATGCCGGATCTTCCTCAACGCCTGGTGATCTACAGGTTCGCTCCTCTCTCTATCTCTCTCTCCCCCTCTCTCTCTCCAAGTTCACTCACGAACTTTATTCTTACGATGCCTTGCTGGGTCAAAGGCCGGAGCTACGACGCTGATGCATCTGCTCTTTTACATAGATAATTTATTTTATCGGTAAAGAGTTGATCCAGCGGAGGCTCTGATTCCACCTCATATGGGTGTTTTTTTCCAGCAATCTTGTGACCCAAAACGAAATATTTCTAATGTGATTTGGACCTCCCTGATGGTCTTGTGCAGTAGATCTGGTATATTAACTGAAGGAGATCTGGGAATAAATAAGACATGATATTCTAATCATCTGGATGTGAAGGTATTTCTGGCGTCATTGACCCTGCTCCATTTTTCTCTGCACCGTTGTTGTTTCTGCTTTCTCTGCATATTCCTCTCCCATATGATTTGAGTTATCATTCACTCATTCATATATCCTTGCATCTAAAAGATTGTTTGTGAGATTGCAACTAATTTGATATATGCTTGTGTTCCAACAGGATCTTGTCATCAGTGGAACTGCTACTGGTAATCTGACGGAGCAAACTAAGAAGTATGTTTTACTCCTGCTTGGTATTGGTTCATTTTATTTATTTTTATATATGTATATAGTGCTATTGGCACTGTTTGATATCCCATAATATTATTCCTGGTGATGGTTAATTACTAAAATAGAGGAAAAATTGTTGTTTTATGTGTGTAAATGCCCCCTCAGATTTTTTTGTATATGTGATTTTTTGTTTAGGTCATTAGCCTAGGTGAATGACCTTGGTGGTGTCCTATTTTGTGAGGAAGAGGTCATTGAGTCATTTCCCCAAGGTGTGGAGTTCCCTGCCTCATGTTCAACAGCTCCACTCTTTCGAATGATTCACCATTGTTTCCAGCCTGAGTCCGGTTGAGGTTAGTCTCATCTATCTTCTTCTTGAGTTGTCATTTTTACCACACTGTGAATTTTGCATTGTGCTATATGTATGCTTTAATATATTTACCATGTGAAAGAAGAAACTAAACATCAGACAACCTCAATGAGTGAATTTGTGATTTCCTGGAATTAGGCACTGAATCTGGACACTTTGTTTGAGGAAAATGGGTCAGAACTCTGAAATAATTCTGCTGGGAACTATTGTTATCTTCCTTATATTTATTTTCCCATATTGTTTGCCGGATTATTTCCTAATAAATATTTTTAGAAACTACATCTCATTTCATTGTGCTCATATCTACAAACTTGTGCCTGGAGCATACAAGGGCGACAAGATCACCTCACAGTGCCCACCAAAATTATTGCTATGTAAATCCAAGTCCTAGCAGTTATGCATTAGTTTTTGGTGCTGATGGCCAGCGGTCAATACTTGATTTTTGTGTTTTGTCTACCTGATTAGAACACTTTTATTTTTTGTTGGTCATTGGTACAGCTTTTGGCTGTATGTGTTGCAGATGTGTTCTTTCTTGCACAGCTTACTGGCTTACAGTTTTTGGTCATTGTAGCATTTAGATTTGTGTCCAAGTCTATTAGAATAAATATTGAACTATGAATTTTGTGTGCGCACTGTGAATTTTGCACATATTCAGACTTATGCACTGTGAATTTTGCACATATTCAGACTTATGTATGGCATCTCCTTGAAATGAAATCAATTAATAGCTCTGGATTTTTATTTCATTTGATATCATTTTTAAGTTTTGGGTTCAGTGTTCCTCTATTTGTAGGTTTTTGCAAATTTATGTTATATATGGAGTATGCTTATGTAACACAATTTATATGACGTGGACGGAGGACAGAAATGCACCGACGAAATGCATATATAATGCAGTAGGCTTTTATGGTAATCCAACTTGCAATTGAGAAGTTTATATCATGACACAATCTAGCATGTTCCTTTCTTAGTAGAATGCTTTATTCCCTGTCTATCTTGCTTTGAGAATAACCATTGGTATTTTCGTTTGGCCTCTTTTAATCCAAATTATATATATGAGACACGTATGATACATTATATCTGTTGGATCTTCTTTAATTTTTTTTACATTTGCTAAATAGTTGTGAAGTGACAATGAGCCATTGTGATTTTCTAGATGCATTGTGTGATGTCATGCTTTCTTTTGATTTTATTTATATGATTGAACAGAAAAGGTATTGTTTGATCCTTTCTGACAACTATTATTTCTCCCATTCCAAAGCAGTTTTTTTGAGCGTCTTAGTTATAGCAAATAAATTTCTATTGTGAATTTTATATGACTAGATTGCTTAAAAATCTCCCAAAAAATGAGCTCCCCTGTCAGCTGCAGTAATTAAAAAACAAGGGTTAATATCTTCTTTTTATGTCAAGTATTGTTCGATGCGGCTGTCGTGGCCTTGCGGTTGCCGTGGATTCTGGTTATTTGCTTCTGATTTCTTTCATGATGCAGGTTCAAAGGCTTTATTGTTTTCTCGATTTGTTTCCACATGTGCTGCTGACATCTGCTGTTGTATTGGAACCAGTAGAGAACCACATTGTTTCCACATGTGCTGCTGACATCTTCCCAATTGATTAATTGGGGAAGGACACTGCTTGGGTTTGTGATCCATGATGTAGGCTTGAAGGAGTTATTGATTTTCTCGACTATTTGATTTTTAGACAAAGGGTTGTCACTGGTTAGAAGCTGAGCCTCTGATTTCCTCTATTTTTTGTAACTGGGAGTTCTGTTTGCCTCATAATTATCCATGCTTATGGTTGAACTGCTCTTTGTTTACTCGAAATTTTTGTCATGTTTCTGTTTCAGCCGTCTAGCAGTGTCCATTCTCTTCACTGAGGCTCCAATCAATAATAGCAACTTGAGTTGTCATCTAGCTATTTGCAATATGTTCAGAAATATGGGTTCTGCTTGTGCACAAATTTGACTGTACCTTGACGGCGGCGGCCAGCGAGCTGCTCCGAGGAGAGGCGAACATGACTTGGTGGCGGAGAAATTTTATGCCCAGCAGCATGAACACTCGATTGGAGGATCCAGGTTTCTATCTCTCTTTTTCTATGGTGTGTCGTTGTCTTCTACAAGATTTGATCCCGGTGAGGTCAGCTTCCTCTCGATTGGGATTCTTCTTGGTCAGGGCATTCGATCTGGTCATGTTTCACCTTTGCCCTTTGCCCTCTTGGATTTTCCTTGTCTTTTGCTTTCACATTCCATCCAGGCCACATTCGACGATTTGCCTATGTTGTTTGTTGACATAGGTGTGTTCTCCTACAGGTTGCTGCTTGCTAAAACATGGTACTTCCCCACTCCCTCCTCAAGCAAGACCAGCCAACAGCTGCTATGTGACCCGGGTAAGATTTTTGTCTTCGAATCATTTTTATCATCTCCATTCCGGGAATCAAATCGAATAACGCATTCCCGGGATTCTTCAAGGGAGTGGCACACGAGGATATGCAAGACCAATGAGGAAGGCAGCTCGGCAGTGAAATTTGATATGTTCTCATTTCTCTCTATTTTTTTTGGTTCAAATGTGTTATGGAAGAAGATGAAGTTCTAGAGAAGAATAGGCCTTGATGTTCTACAGGTAATTGTGCATGAGTACTCTTATGTCTCTTATTTTTTGTGTGTGCTTATGAAAATAGTAGGCTATTAGCTTTAATTTAGTCTTCTGTGAACAAAGAATAGCTAATTTGCTCTGAAATCTGATATATTCTCATTTCTCTTTTTTTAGATGTGTTATGGAAGAAGATGAAGTTATAGAGAAGATTAGGCCTTGATGTTCTACAGGTAATTGTTACAGCTTTTTCGATCTGAACTGTAATGCAAGCTAGGGGTTGTTGACTTTGTGTAGTTGTGTTGTATGGCAGCAAGGTTGCGTATTGGATTCAGGGGTATGAGATATGTGCATGCTGCTAGCTTTGCTTAATTCTTTTTTCAGTGCTTCCCAGCAGTAGTGCAAGCTAGGGGTTGTTGACTTTGTGTGGTTGCGTTAGATGGCAGCCAGGTCGCGTAGTGGATTCGGTGGTGTGAGATATGTGTGTGCTGACAGCTTTGCTTATTTTCTCAGTGCTTACATCATGTACATTTATGCTAGATCAAATACCATGTATCATGTAACATGATGGAGTACAACATATTGTTATATCCACCAAAATTGAATACTTGACTGATAACTGAAAACTGATTGGTTGTATATACTTTCTACACAAGAGATTGGTTATATAGGTGCGTAGTACATTTCATATGAAGTAAATAGGTGGTTGATGCATGTAAAATGCATACATGAATTTTGCACTATAATACTTGTATTTCATTCATATTTGCATCATATAAGGGGTATATTACTGTTATTTAATGATTTTTGGTAATTAATAATGATTCCCCCTTTTTATGGAATTAATTCTGCGCAGGCAGAAAACCCCTACTTCTTTCCTTATTTGTTTCAGGACCTTAACGACGTCATAATGAGCTATAAATTTACGGGGATCATTATTTTGGAACGAGGAAGACCTAGGAGCGAAAGAAGCAAGCGAACGGAGGCCGGAGGGCCAGAATAGGATGCCCCACGCGGCTATAGTACCAGGACGTGTGGGCCCACCTATTTCAGCCCTCGTGGCCCCGTTTGCGTTGATCCTTCGCCCTGAAACATCCTCGTGACCTAAAAACGCCTATATCAAGAGCCCCCCGACATTCTTCGAGGAGAGAGCCGCCACACGAGAGAAACAAGAAACAGAGACCAGGAGGCTGCAGATTGGAGGGGGGAAACTTCGGCGGAGCGCTGCCGGAGAGGTCTCCTTCTTCTCCATCAACATCTCCACCGTCTCCATGATGAAGAGGGAGTAGTCCACCTCTGGACTATGGGTTTGTGGCAGTAGCATATGTATCTCTCTCTTGAGCTTCACTAATTAGCACCGTATGAGCTGCTGAACATGATTACGGTCATCGTTGTATTACCTTTGTGGTGGATCTTTTTATGAGTTAATATATGTTGAGATTGTAATGTTTATTTCAGTTATGAAAGTAGATGCATATTATGTAGCCTGTTCTTGTATCCTTGTTTTGATCAAGCATGTTTATGAGAGCGTGTGAGGGGGAACGTGTACATTAGTTGGAGTAACGGGGGTGGTGAAGTGATAAGCTGACAACTTAATATCATGATCCATTGGGTGTTTACCTTACTTTGTTTCCTCACTATGGACAAACCAAAATACCATGTTGCAAGGTATGAGGAGTGACTAGCCTCAACCTAAAACTAGATCCATCATGTGTTTATTTTCATTTCATGTCATTAATCTTAAAGCTATACTCTGAGTCATCTTAATTACTAGGGTGTATGATTTAGTTCACATCTTGGTGGAGTTTAAGTGAGACTAATAATCAAAAGGTCTCTATGTTAGGACGTGATGCCCATATAATTAGTAACATGTCATTAAACTTGTTTGCAATCTCATATGTTAATCCTATGTCTACTTATTTGCCACACTATATTAAAGAGAGAGTGCATGTGTGAAACCATGAACCCCGGTCCATTTTTAATCATAAGAAACACCTTTCCAACCATTTTTAAGCATCTTTTACATTCAGCCATTTTAAAATCAGAAAATACAAAAACACTTTTATTCATTGCATACACATATAAAAACCCCAAAAATATCATCCATCATCATTACTATCATCCTTGCATATTTATTTACCACCATTGCATTTTTATTTACTGTTTTGCATTCATTATTATCTTAATATCATTCTCACACCTTGTGCTTGACAACCACTTGGTGAGGTTGAGGGCACAAAGCAATCTACTTTGTTTGCAGGAAATCTAGAGAAGGACAAGGAGATAAAATCCACACTACTGATTCCCCGAGAGTTCGATATTAAACCCTCGAGTCACCTTCTTGGGGAAAAAGAATTCCACTCCTACATACTCTGCACTTGGAGGCTCAACCTATCCCTTATATATTATTTTCCTTTCAGGGTCTCAAGAGTATTCGTTGGCATTGTTGAGGGAGAAGAACACTCTCATCAATCCCGTCATCAAGTCATTTTTCTGGCGCCGTTGCCGGGGAATCATAGCTGGAAGGTTTTATCCAAGGATATCACAACAAAGTTAACTTCATCACCAACTTGTGCTAACATCTAAGCTTGGGGAGGTTGCACCTATGTGAGCATCATCTTGTCCATCTTTACCTTCAAGCATTTTATTTTGTTTTATTTTTGTCTTGCATATCATATTTAGATTTCGGTTTGGATATTTTATTTTCAATTTTGCATTTTGTCTTGCATTAGTTAATTCGGTTTGCATTATTTAGTGTCATTTTATTTTCAGTTTTGCAAAAAAAATTAAAAACACATAAAAATTTGCATAATGGAAAAGAGAACCTTTTGGCCTTTTAGTGTTAAGAATTTTCCTCAAGAGATGAATGTCCCTATTGAAGAAACTGAGGTAGATCCTAATATAATGAAATCAATCTTTGAAAATCATATCTATGGAAAACCTAAGGAAGATCCTTTAGCTCATCTTAAGAAATTTGATGAAAGATGCAACATGCTAAAACTGAACCATCCTAATGTTAGACTTAAGCTTTTTCCTTACTCTTTAGGGGGGAAAGCATTAGATTGGATATTGAGATGGCCATTTGGTAACTTTAGCATCTGGTTTAATTTGAAATCTGCTTTTATTGAAAGATTTTGTCCCATTTAAATGATTTGCAATATTAAACAAATGGTTATCAAGTTTAAACAAGAGGAAGATGAACCTTTGGTAAAAACATGGGAAAGATTTAGAAGTATAGGTTTTGGAATGGCACATGGTCTTAGAGATTGGATGCTCATGCATATCTTTTATAGAGGATTATCTGAAACCTCTAGAGTCTTTTTGGATAAGGAATGTGAAGGTTCTTTTATGAATATGTCTGCTTCTAATACTTATTATTTACTTGATGGCTTGCTTTTGGAAGCAAAAATTAAAGAAAGTTTAGATAAAGCCCAAGTACCTGAAGAAGTTTTTGATGACCGTTATGAAATATTTGATCTTTATAATAGGGGAGTAAAAGTTGAAGAAGTTAAGATGCTTAGTGAAGTTAATGATCCTTTGCTTGATTTAGAGAATTGTACCTTGCATGAATTAATATCTATCTTACAAAAATTTGCAAGTGATCCTTCTATTGATGTTAACCAATCTGGTTTTGGTTCCTATATTGCTAATCATGTCTTGAAAGAAAAATTGCTAGATACAATCCAGAAGCTATGATACCACCTAAGCTTGGGGATATATGGATCCCCAAGGTGCTAGTAACTATTGGAAAAGAGACACACCATGGCATACTTGATCTAGGATCTAGTGTCTCTATTTTATCTAAAGAATTATATGAAGTACTTGAATTAAAGAATCTTGAAAAATGCTCTGTTGAACTTGCACTTGCTGATAATACCATTAAACATGCATTAGGAAAAGTAAGTGATGTTATGATAGAGTTACATATGACTTTTGTACCTGTGGATTTTCTAATCATGGATATGGAGAATAAAACCTCTAGTCCTATTATTCTTGGAAGACCTTTTCTTCGTACCACAGGGGCTATTATTGATTCAAAGGAAGGGAATGTGAAGTTTCAGTTTCCACATAAGAAATTCATGGAACACTTCCCAAGGAAGAAGGGCACAACTTTTAAGCTCCCTCATGAGCTTCATCTTCGGTAAACAACAAGTAAGTAAGCCTAGCTATATGGCTATAAAGAAAGCGCTTTACGGGAGGCAACCCGGTTGTTTTTATTTGGATTTTCTTTGTGTCCTCTTTCTGTAACAAGAGATTGTTTTCTTAGCTTAGTTTCTGGAATTTTTAATAAAGTGCCAAGTTTTACCCATTTTGGTTTGAAAAAGTTGCTACTTCTATTCGGAGATTTTATTCCTGCACGAAGTCTGTGTACGGTTTGATTTTTCATTGCTATTATGAAACTCTTATTGAGCTGAGATTTTACTGTAACTTAAAGTTTTCATCCTCTGTATGCCTGAATTTTTTCAGAATTTTTCGATGAGTTTAAGTAGGATAGAAAAATACGTTTTTCTGCTGCTGTTTTTCTGGACAGATTATGTCCCATATTGTTTTATACATAGTTTGAACTTTAGAGTTGAATCTTTTTGATCCAATTGAGTTTATGAGTGGGAATACAACATTATACACTCTCTGGTCATTTATATGAATTTTAGTCCATGGATTATATGCAGCAAGAAGCCTATTTGTTTATCTCTACTAATATCACCCCACAGAAAAGAAATGGGAGAAACAGTGTTTTGAAGTTTTTTCACAGGGATTGGAGGAGATGCACCATGAGTTATCCAAGGATGGTGAAAACTATAAGCTTGGGGATGTGGAGAACATCCCCACTGAACCAACATACTCTCGGTTTGCACACGTCTAACTTCTGTTTTTCATTTGAAACACTTTATCGCATAAACTTGGAGCGTCTTTTTGTTTGTTTTTGCCTTGATTTTTATTTTGTGAGACCACCACACTATCATTTATATATGAGAAAGCTACTGGAAATATGGGTTGAAATATCTTGCATGCCTTTGTTGTATTGGGAAAAGGGATGTCTAAGTTGATTTTTAATGACACATATAGTTGCATGATTCATGAGCTTCTTTATGAGTAATAATTTGCAAATGTTTTATCATGAGCTATCTTTTATTCATGTTTTGATGCTGTATGCTATTTCACCTTGTTTGACATGAATTAGTTAGTTCTATGGACACTCATGCATGCATCTAGATGGTCATCTTTCTCCCTTTTGCTAGCCCAAAAATTCCAACAAGTAAAAACTTGTTTCCAACACCCTCAACCCAAGTTTTTCCAGTGAGTCCACCATATCTACCTATTAGCTTTATGCTATTCCAAGTATGTTTACCATGTTATTTGTGTTATCTATACCTCTAAATGAAAATGATTATGTTATTTATTGTAATGGGAGAAGTTGGTTAAAAAGCTCTCGCGAACTTGATGCACACTTTATTTTTATTGCATTTAATAAACATGAACCATTGTGATTAATATTATGATGATAGTGGCTTGATAAATGTTTAAGGTTGGGAGTTAGCCCATATGTGCTGTCACATGCAAAGCTTTCAACATGTTCCATCATTTATTTAGTTGATATCATGTACTTTTGTTTATGGATGCCTATCATGGTGAAATAATGTGGAAATAGAGTAAGTTTAAATGAGTTTGTATAAATGGTTAGAGAGAAACCTGGGCCGCTAATCTAAGCCATGCATCATTCATGGTGGAAATTTACTTACATGCTATTTTGAACTTTCTGTGATACACCCTACAATAAAAAGCTATATCAAGTGGTAAATAAAAAGGGTGTTGAGGTTGTTAATTATGTTTGTTTGTCTTGTTGTTTTGATGTGGGCTTGATCCATATCATGGGACAAGAGGTATCCCAGTTGAGGCTCTTGATGATACCATTATTATTTACAATGATAGATAACTTAAATTTACTATGTTTCCCAAGTTGAGTAATCATGGTGTAGATACTTGTATTCAAGGGGCATGAAACATCTAACCTTTAATTTATCAAGGCCACTACTCATATTTGCTTTCACATTTAACTTTAATCATTCAAGATGCTATGATAGGGGAATGACCGAATGAGAGCTTGACACCAAGTATTACCATTGCAATCAATAACTCAAGTAGAATAGTTTGGAGGATAGATGAAACTTATGCATGTTTTACCTCTACTCATTTATATATTCTTTCCAAAGTGTCCACCTTTTATATTCAGATTTTCATCTACACTCTATGGACCACAAGTATGCAAAAGTAAGAACGTCCATATTACTATCTTTTATGTTACACTTTGTGAACTATCATTGAACATCCTTGCATTGAATACTTGATATCACTTTATAAACTGTTTGCATATTGCTACTTCTTTGAAATAATGAATCATTTGACTTTATGTAGCAGTAGCAATCATCTTTTATATCCATGTTGTTATTATATTGCAAAGTTCATGTTAGTTTTATCACTTCCATACTCGAGGACGAGCATGAGTTAAGCTTGGGGATGTTGATGCATGTAAAATGCATACATGAACTTTGCACTATAATACTTGTATTCCATTCATATTTGCATCATATAAGGGGTATATTACTGTTATTTAATGATTTTTGGTAATTAATAATGATTTCCCCTTTTTATGGAATTAATCCTGCGCAGGCAGAAAACCCCTATTTCTTTCCTTATTTGTTTCAGGACCTTAACGACGTCATAATGAGCTATAAATTTACGGGGATCATTATTTTGGAAGGAGGAATACCTAGGAGCGAAAGAAGCAAGCGAACGGAGGACGGAGGGCTAGAATAGGGTGTCCCACACGGCTACAGTACCAGGCCGCGTGGGCCCACCTATTTCAGCCCTCATGGCCCCGTTTGCGTCGATCCTTCGCCCTGAAGCATCCTCATGACCTAAAAACGCCTATATAAAGAGCCCCCCGACGTTTTTCGAGGAGAGATCCGCCACACAAGGGAAACAAGAAATAAAGACCAGGAGGCTACAGATTGGAGGGTGGAAACTTCGGCGGAGCGCTGCCGGAGAGGTCTCCTTCTTCTCCATCGACATCTCCACCATCTCCATGATGAAGAGGGAGTAGTCCACCTCTGGACTATGGGTTTGTGGCAGTAGCATATGTATCTCTCTCTCTCTTGAGCTTCACTAATTAGCACCGTATGAGCTGCTGAACATGATTACGGTCATCGTTGTATTACCTTTGTGGTGAATCTTTTTATGAGTTAATATATGTTGAGATTGCAATGTTTATTTCAGTTATGAAAGTAGATGCATATTATGTACCCCGTTCTTGTATCCTTGTTTTGATCAAGCATGTTTATGATCCATTCATGATTCATGATTCATTCAAATGATTTTATAGCATTTTTCTTCAAAAAAATGGTAGGGACACCTACAACATGGTAAAAACTATTGTGAATGACCATGACATGTTATTAGGGATATGTAAGCACACAAAACAAGTTTCACCTCCTCATTCATCTTCCTTCAACCATTTTGTCCAATTTTGATTCATTCAAATGATGTTCTAACCTTTTCTTTCAAAAATAATGGTAGGGACACCTATAGTTGGTAAAAAATATTTTCAATGACCATAACAAGTTATTATGGCTATCCAACCACGCACAAAAAGTTTCACCTCTTCATCCATCTTCCTTGAACCTTTTTGTCCATTCATGATTCATTCAAATGATTTTATAGCATTTTTCTTCAAAAAAATGGTAGGGACACCTACAACATGGTACAAAATATTGTGAATGACCATGACATGTTATTAGGGATATGTAAGCACACAAAACAAGTTTCACCTCCTCATTCATCTTCCTTCAACCATTTTGTCCAATTTTGATTCATTCAAATGATGTTCTAACCTTTTATTTCAAAAATAATGGTAGGGACACCTATAGTTGGTAAAAAATATTTTCAATGACCATAACAAGTTATCTAGACTATCCAAGCACACACAAAAAGTTTCACCTCTTTTCATTCAACTTCCTTGAACCATTTTGTCCAATTTTGATTCATTCAAATGATTTTCTAGCCTTTTTCTTACAAAAAATGGTTGGGACACCTATAGTTGGTAAAAAATATTTTCAATTAACAAGTTATCTAGACTATCCAAGCACACACAAAAAGTTTCACCTCCTCATTCAACTTCCTTGAACCATTTAGTCCAATTTTGATTCATTCAAATGATTTTCTAACCTTTTATTTCAAAAATAATGGTAGGGACACCTATAGTTGGTAAAAAATATTTTCAATGACCATAACAAGTTATCTAGACTATCCAAGCACACACAAAAAGTTTCACCTCCTCATTCAACTTCCTTGAACCATTTTGTCCAATTTTGATTCATTTAAATGATTTTCTAACCTTTTCTTTCAAAAATAATGGTAGGGACACCTAAAACATGGTAAAAACTATTGGGAATGACCATGACATGTTTTTAGGGCTATGTAAGCACAAACACAAAGTTTCACCTCTTTTCATTCAACTTCCTTGAACCATTTTGTCCAATTTTGATTCATTCAAATGATTTTCTAGCCTTTTTCTTACAAAAAATGGTTGGGACACCTATAGTTGGTAAAAAATATTTTCAATGACCATAACAAGTTATCTAGACTATCCAAGCACACACAAAAAGTTTCACCTCCTCATTCAACTTCCTTGAACCATTTAGTCCAATTTTGATTCATTCAAATGATTTTCTAACCTTTTATTTCAAAAATAATGGTAGGGACACCTATAGTTGGTAAAAAATATTTTCAATGACCATAACAAGTTATCTAGACTATCCAAGCACACACAAAAAGTTTCACCTCCTCATTCAACTTCCTTGAACCATTTTGTCCAATTTTGATTCATTTAAATGATTTTCTAACCTTTTCTTTCAAAAATAATGGTAGGGACACCTAAAACATGGTAAAAACTATTGGGAATGACCATGACATGTTTTTAGGGCTATGTAAGCACAAACACAAAGTTTCACCTCTTTTCATTCATCTTCCTTGAACCATTTAGTCCAATTTTGATTCATTCAAATGATTTTCTAGCCTTTTTCTTACAAAAAATGGTTGGGCCACCTTAACTAGGTAATTTTTTTTGTCAAATGACCATAACAAGTTATTAGGGCTATGTAATCACAAACACAAAGTTTCACCTCTTTTCATTCAACTTCCTTGAACCATTTTGTCCAATTTTGATTCATTCAAATGATTTTCTAGCCTTTTTCTTACAAAAAATGGTTGGGACACCTATAGTTGGTAAAAAATATTTTCAATGACCATAACAAGTTATCTAGACTATCCAAGCACACACAAAAAGTTTCACCTCCTCATTCAACTTCCTTGAACCATTTTGTCCAATTTTGATTCATTCAAATGATTTTCTAACCATTTAGTCCAATATGTGACACATCTCTATAATCATTGAGGTTGAACGTGAGTTATGTACATAGTACACCAAGCAAACAATCTTTGTTTATGAGACAAGAATTTTGAAGCCCCAAATTTACTTGCAACTTTTGGTGTTCGTTCATGTCATAACCCAAGGTTTCACCATAATTTTTTTAACAATATGAACTCATAGATGAAACTTCGACACATAAATATGAATCAAACGAAACATGTGCAATTTGGTTGTCCCGGATTACTAACATGATTGTAGGAACATATATAGTTTTAAACTTTTAATGATTCAAATCATTAAAAGGGATTATATACGACATTAAATTAAATAATTAAAACATGTAACCTACGCTCAAATATTAATTTTTCCCCCCACTTCTGACCCGGTAGTCGAACTTCCCTCCTAACTTTGGGAAAATTTCGTTCCCTCCACTTTTCCCCGCCGCACGCAACTAATTTTTTTCGCCCGCGATACTATAAATACATCGTGCTACCCAACCCCCTTAATTCCGTTCCCTCTTAATTCGCACGTACAAATTCATTCCCTCCCTCATCGCTCTCTACCTCGCCAGATCCACTCTCTCCGCCGGCAGTTCGTACCCTCGCTCCGGCAGGCTATCCGGCGGCCGCCATGACCGGTCACCGAAAACCACCCAAGGCTCGCGATCCGCCCAAACCTACGCCGAAGAAGGTCAATCACAAACGCCAAGGTGATAAATCTATCCCACATTTCAGTACGTACTAGATCGATCGTTCAATAGTTAGACTAGAATTGTTAGTTTTACGTACGGTGTACTAATTTACATGATCACATCTAGGGTTCTACGAACATTTGATTTTTGTTCTTACCACGATCGCATCTAGGGTTTAAGAAAAGGAATTCTTCACGTTATATCTTCATGTACTACAGAAGAGGATCTGCCATATTTTTCAATCTTAGATCTGAAACATTGCATGAACTTTTAAGTTAGATGAATGAGATCATATATTTGTTATGTCCATTACTTACGGGAAATAATATACTCGCTGAGATCTGCAACATTTACGTGAAAAACAAACTTGTCATGTATACTATAAATTAGGCCACTTCATTATTTATGGAACGTACCACATAATTCTGAATTTGCGGTCACGATCGAATTCCATCACGCTAATACACACAAATATTTTCCTTCTTTTTTCAGCTGCTAAACAAAAAGAGGTACTAACTACAATAGAGTTAGAAAGGAAAAAACAAATGGAGGAAAATGCAACTCGTCTACAGCAAGCCATGGAAGCCAAATTTCTTGCTGGAGGTCTTAATCCACAAGATTTCAGAGAGGTTGCACGTACCTTCGTGTATGGTCGGCCACAAGGCGGGATTAATGACGAAGAAAAGGAGCCAGAACCTCAAGACAAGGAAGCTGACCCTGCATATGAACCAGATGATGAAGACCTTGCCAATGAAGATGATGATTGGCATACAGATGACGAGCGCAATGCATCAAAGCGGCCGTCTCAGGTCTAACATGTTTATTAATTCGCAAATTGGTTATCTGATTCATGGTAGTGGTACTGCATTCATACTTATGTCTTCATGCATTATCAAACAGGCAGTGGATGAAACGGCATCTGCCGCACATAATAAGCGTGTCAAACAGATAGTAGCACCTTCATCCACCATTTCAACAAGATCAAGAGTACCTGCTTTCACTGAACCTGCAGCCTCAGATACGCCTACGATGACAGAAGACGCCGACGTTGAAGAGCAAACCACACCTACGACGCAGATTCGTACTTCTGATGGCAGCAACTCATCACCTGATGACAATCAACTAGTTCCGTTCCAACGCAAAGGTACGACCATGGATACTTTACATGTTCTACTTGTACTTATTTGCTAATATTTGGACAAGTTTAGCCTATTTTCTGTCTGAATTTCAGATGCATTGTCAGTCTCTGTCAAGTCAAAGCAGAAAGGAGTTGGACGGAGACCTACCATGGGGCATTCACTCCATGAATGGACAAAAAAAAATGGTGGCAATAAAATGCAAATTGACTTCACTGCAGGCGTGAGAAGACCCAAAAATCCTCTACATGCAGCAAAACTAAGCTCTGAGGTTGGTATACACATCCGCAGCGATAAGATGCCCCTTGCAACGCACTGGAAGCTCTACGACAAAGATAAGAGTCTACAAGATGCTGTTCCTTCTGCGATTAAAAAAGTTGCGGTGAGTCTACTCTCTTCATCTATATTATTCAGACTGTAACATGGTTAACAACCTAATTTGTGCATATGCAAACCCTCTTTTGCAGGAAAAGTTTGTGATGGACACAAATGATGATGTGGCAAAAACTGTGTGCACAGAAATGATACAAAATAGTGTTCGACAACAACGCTATAGGCTTAAGAAGGTGTATTGGCCCAAGATTCAAAAGCTTACTCCTGAGCAAGCTTATTTGATGAAGCCAAGAAATGTAGACGAGAATAGTTGGAAAGAACTTGTGAACAGATGGTTTGATGACCACTACCAGGTACATAATTCATATTTCTTTCACCTACAGCTAGCAACTTAATTCATACATATTTTATTTTTTGCATCACCTAATTAGATCCCACCTGCTTAATACAGGAAATGTGTATGAAGAATGTAAAGAACAGAGAAAATGTGAAGCAGCACCATACCACTGGATCAAGAAGCTACATTGCCCACTACGAGCATGTTGTAAGTATTTCAACTAGGTCTACGCAATTACTTAGCTACTTGTACTGCAAATATATAATTTATAGAACTGATACTCAAAATGTACTAAACCTTGTAGAAGGCTCTGAACAACGAGGAGGAAACATCACCAATTGAATTTTACAGAATTACCCACACTACCAAGGATGGTGTGATGCCTCAGGAAGCACAAGAGGCTTATGTACGAAATATTTAACAACAACACAAATTTATTATTACTGTCTCGGCATACTAGCATTTGAAACATTTGAATCTAATTGCAGGAACAAATGCTGCTAAGAAAGATGGGACCACATCCAGAGGATCATCCTGAAGAAACAGATGTGATGATTGTTCAACAAGTCCTCAAGGAACAGAGCTCCTCCAGCTATAGCACATTCTTGTCAAGATTGGGCGTCTCATCATGCTCCCAGAGATACACCATTTCCAAAGAGCGCATTAGAGAGCTAGAAGAGAGGCTTGCTGATCAGGAGCAACAATCAGTACTGGCAGCTGAAAGGTATAAAAATGATCTGGAGTCAAGGATGCAAGCCCAGGAACAGAAATTTGAAGAAATGAGAAGAAAGCAGGATGAAGAACATGCAGCTCTCAAGAAATCTCAGGAAGAGAAGAGTCTGGCTTATGAAAAGAGGCAACAAGAAATGGATGCGCTGCTTAGTTTGCTCTTAAGGACGTCACAGCAATCATCGCAGCCCAACTGATGACCACCATCCTGATGAATCTTTTGAATAAAGAACAATGCTAGATACTACTATTTCCTCTTTTATTCACCTCAGTGTCTTACAAATGTTTGTGTCTTTCAGACTTATAGTATGTGTGCCACTATAATTCCTATAATATTGATTCGGTTCCAATTATATATTTGTTTTCAATTGTATTTCTCTGCTCAAAATTGCCAGAAAATTACATTTTTACAAAATAATTTTCCGTTCCAACAATGACGGAAAATGTGACACCGTCACCACATTCTGGGCCCACCAAACAGCAACGTATGGTCCCACAATCCTAAAATGTGGGTCCCACTTCTCGAAAAACGAAATGGTCCCACACGTCAGCATTTGTGGGTCCCACATACCAGAAAAAATTTGGTCCCACTCACCAGAAAAAATTGGTCCCACATGTCACGAATAAGTGGGTCCCACTAGCCAGAAAATATGTGTCCCACCTGTCTGGATCTAGCCCACATGACATCATCTGACGTCACAGCATCTGGACCCACTCATCAGCATCCACGTCACCATAGCTGGACCCACATGTAAGAAGCCACGTCAGCTAATGTTGACCAGTCGTACACTCAGATTCAACCAATTAGTGACAAATTTGCATACAAACGATGACAAATCAGGCTGTCACGGATTAAACATGATCATTGACAAAAATTCCCATCGTCACGGATTCATCTAAATCAGTGACAAAAATTTTCATCTCGTCATCCCCATGAATCTATGACGGTCAATCAATGACAAACCTAATGACGCACCATTTTTGTCATCCACAACTAATCAATGACAAAAATGGGCTAATAAGTGACAAAAGTACTTTGTCACTAAAGGTCATTTCGGTTGTAGTGTGAGAGCGTGTGAGGGGGAACGTGTGCATTAGTTGGAGTAACGGGGGTGGTGAAGTGATAAGCTGACAACTTAATATCATGATCCATTGGGTGTTTACCTTACTTTGTTGCCTCACTAGGGATAAACCAAAATACCATGTTGCAAGGTATGAGTAGTGACTAGCCTCAACCTAAGACTACATCCATCATGTGTTTATTTTCACTTCATGTCATTAATCTTAAAGCTATACTCTGAGTCATCTTAATTACTAAGGTGTATGATTTAGTTCACATCTTGGTGGAGTTTAAGTGAGACTAATAATCAAAAGGTCTCTATGTTAGGACGTGATGCCCATATAATTAGTAACATGTCATTAAACTTGTTTGCAATCTCATATGTTAATCCTATTTCTACTTATTTGCCACACTATATTAAAAAGAGAGTGCATGTGTGAAACCATGAACCCCGGTCCATTTTTAATCACAAGAAACAACTTTCCAACCATTTTTAAGCATCTATTACATTCATCCATTTTAAAATCAGAAAATACAAAAACACTTTTATTCATTGCATACACATATAAAAACCCCAAAAATATCATCCATCATCATTACTATCATCCTTGCATATTTATTTACCACCATTGCATTTTTATTTATCGTTTTGCATTCATTATTATCTTAATATCATTCTCATACCTTGTGCTTGACAACCACTTGGTGAGGTTGATGGCACAAAGCAATCTACTTTGTTTGCAGGAAATCTAGAGAAGGACAAGGAGATAAAATCCACACTACTGATTCCCCGAGAGTTCGATATTAAACCCTCGAGTCACCTTCTTGGGGAAAAAGACTTCCACTCCTACATACTCTGCACTTGGAGGCTCAACCTATCCCTTATATATTATTTTCCTTTCAGGGTATCAAGAGTATTCGTTGGCATTGTTGAGGGAGAAGAACACTCTCATCAATCCCGTCATCAGTGGTCCAAATAAAGAATGTCTGGTTTCCCTTGCAGGAGATCCATGCCATGTTCGTCCGTCCTCGACCGCCGTGTCCAGCGACGCCCCATCATTCTCTCTCCAATGCCTTATCGTTGATTTCGTCCCCATATGCCACCTCGCCGTCGGCGCTTGCTTCCGACCAGTTAAGCTCACCGGTTGATTAAATTTTGTCGTTACACATCTATTGAAGAAAGGTTCAGACCAGCCAAGCTCGTCGTTTAGAGGTTGACCATTCATCTCTTAATTTTATAATGACTCTGTATACAACTGTGAGGCTGCTTTATTAGTTCGGCCATAAGACTTCGTGTCTGATTAGCAACCTATAATGTCCATTCTGCTATATATTTCTTACTTGTGCTCTGAGGTATTCATCTCTGAGTTTGAGACAAGACAATATGGTTTATTTCAGATTTCAAATTGAGAAGAAATACAGTATGCTGTTCGTAGGGGCATAATCTTTTAAATGATCTACGTGTATTTTACTCTTGAATTCTAATTAATACTAAGACATTTATCTTTTCTATTTGTTTTTTCAAAGACCACGGGTAAGACGAACAATAGGACAAAATGTAGAGTCCTCTGAATGCGAATGTAAATTAGATCACTTGCTTTGTTATTTTGATGCATTCATTCGAAGTAGCAGCTCAAACATAGCTGATTTGAATTCTAGGAAAAAAAATCAAAGAACAAGGCAGCCACAATAAAAGATGATCTTAGTATTTTGACAAATCCTGAAAACTGAACCATTTGAGTTGGATTCTGGAGCTATACAAATAAATCAGATCACTTGCGGTATAGTCACAGTAGGTACATAGTTATATACACTCTAAACCACATTAAAAGATGATCTGAGCATTTTATGAAGTTGCGAATAGTAAAAAGATCATAGTACTTCATGGCACTGCTCAGCCTTTGTTTAAATATCTTAGTAGTTTAGTGTCAAAATCTTCAGGACTATAGCTTTTCTCCTGATGTAGGCATTGCTCAGCCTTTGTTACAATTCCTTAGTCAGTACTACTTCTATCTTATGGTAACTTGTGGTGCCTAAATAATCATAGGAATGTGATTCTGTTACACATCGATTATTTTGTTTACAACTTTTTCTAGAATGTATTAGGTTTCATTTTTCAGTGAGTTAATATGGAGCCTTTGTTTCAATTCCATAGTTGAGGCACTCGCCTTGAGAATCGCCCCAACTTGAGTACCTTCTGCTAGCCAATTACGGTATTTCTGCTACCTGCCTATGTTGGATAAAGTTTACATTGTATTATGTGTTCCTTCCCTTTTATCTGATTATGGTATGAAAAGATTTTGTCCAAAAGTCTCACATGTGTATTGTTACCATTTTATATAGCTTATATTAGCTCCTTCGATATTAACCATCTTATTAAGGAAAAATATTTTTTGGAAAAATATACTTACTGTTGTTTCATTCCACACAACTACTATCGATTAATTCTAAACTTTGTTCCTGCAGAATAGACTTATTTTGCCTTTTCAGTCGCTGTTCGTGGCTCTCCCCGACAAGCTGTGGTCGGTGATATTTTGGTTATGTCGTCGTCGTTGAGGTTTTGATTGCCGAATGTCTCATTGTTAATGATGTGAGAGGAGCCGCCTCTGCCATTTAGAATCATTATTATTTATATGAAACTCATCATATGTTTGATCTTTTCCCTATCCACTTTAGATTAGTACACTGACTAGAACTATATGTATTTACTATTTAGTACTGCTTTCATCTGTGTATATATATTATGTGCACCTAAATGCAACTCTCCTTGAGGCATCTTATGTTATGTCAGTGTGGTATGAATCGCTAGATTACTATCCCCGTGTGTTTCACCATTGCTCTTTTTCCTGTTTCTTACGCTTCTGATTGTGTAATATCGTAATTGTTGTTTTCATTTGAACTTAGAGATATGCCCTACTTTTATTTATGTAGATCTCTATGCTCGATCTAGATATGTTACACATATCCGCATGACTACGATTTTAACATTTTGTTTAGCTCATACTTTAGAATATTAACTATCTCTTTAATAATCTGTATAAAATGTGAAAACCACGGGCAAAAAATTGAAAGAACCAAAATGTGCCGCGCGGCAAGCCGCGCCGTTCGAATCTAGTCGGTACACAAATGTGCAGTTCATTGAGTTAAAATATTTTGTTTGGCTCAACGGATCCAAACCTCTTCTAGCTGTTGTGGCCCTGCTTGATGTCATATAGTACTCTATTTTTTCGTATTTCCATCTTTTAATTTTGGTAACCTCTTATCAGCTTGAAGCTGCTACAGTCGCGCAATTTTCAAATATTTTCATGATAATTTTACGACATAAAAAAGAGATACTCACTTTAGTAGATATCCACTCAGCATGTGCCAAGCTCTCCCCCATTTTAAATGTCTACGTTCCACAGTGGCGTGCTACTATGCCACAATATTCACTGAGCCCAAGTAATCTCTCATCTTGTGCGTCCATTATACGGATGAGTAAATCCAATCTTAATTTGTAATGAGAAAGATCCTTTTCACCTACTCACCGTTACAAAATGTAATTCACCTAATTATTAAAAGTACTACATCACCATCCTCCAAATATGTGCATACTGTTTTCATCATTTATACTGCACCAATCTTTGGTTGATGTGAATAATGTTCTCATCTGCTATATACCACTTCATCTTCAGCAGAGTAGATATATGATGCTCGGTTTGTCGTCCCTCTTCATCTTAACAGGTTAGTAGCATTAGCATTGTACATCAAACAGGTTTTATTCTTATTTTGGAGCTCATCAACTCCCAAATTTCATTAACAAAAATGAATTGCACACAACATCCCTAAAACTGTATTTCAAGACCTAGCGGGAAGGACACATATGTGTCGTTCGTGCAAAGGCAGCAACAAAACCCAACACCACACATAAACAAAACGACTATCAACTACATACACTATACAAAACATCTACTAAAACCATCTATCGGCGGTTCTTCTGAATATCCTTTTTTTTTTTGTATGTAGCAAGCAGTGGCAGAGGTTGACCATCATTGTAAGAGGAGGCAAAACAGAGTAGCTAACAGCTGAGGGAACCAACTTAAAGTAATTTGTGTTGAACTTCCTGTTTGGATGATCTATGTTGTACATGTGCTAGTTGGCATGATACGAGACACATTTTTTACCTTGAATTTGAATTCAAAATTCACAAAAACTACGGGTTTGAATGGAAATCTGCTAGATGAGACCCTTTCAACACCTAGTATTCTTATCGAAGAGTTATGTTTTGGAGATCGACTATATTTGCTCTTAGAAAATTTCTAAAAAAAATGCACCCCAGTGAAATTACATGATGTGGTGTTTGCTGAACTCAACCATACCAAGCACACTCCAGTTCCTCCTTGACCGGTAAATTAAAATGTTTATCTAGCCGCCAAAAATAGTAACTGGAAAATTCAGTTGAAGGACAAATCAACTAAAATTTGATCCTAATTTTCAGTTGTCGAAGATAACTTATGTGGTGCGTTCATCGCCAAAACTTGTAAACAAATCCGTTTCGAAAAAGAAAAAAAACTTATAAACAAATCGCAAGAAGTTCCTACGCGTCTGATCGCTGCTGTGGCCAACGTGTTGTCGCCACCTCACGACCCTCTGGGCGCAGCTGTTCCGTCTCGTCTCCCCTTCCTCGCGTCGCCCACCACGCGCCGCGACAGCTCAGCTCTTTCGCCTCGTCTCCTCTCGCCTCTCCCCTCCCAGTCCCCTCCGGCGCACGCACGAGCGAGCGAGATCGGCCGCCCCGGACCCTAGATCCCGATGGCCTCGCGCCGCCGCACCCTCCTCAAGGTCATCATCCTCGGCGACAGCGGGTGAGCACTTCGGATCTCTCTCCCTCTCTTCCCCCCCGTTTTCCGCGGCCCGATTTCGCTGACTTTTCCCCCTTGTTTCCTGCGATCTAGGGTTGGGAAGACCTCCTTGATGAACCAGTATCCTGAGATTCGTGTATAATCGCAATAATTTCGTCCGTGTTCGCTGTTTCGTTGCAGAATTATTGGATTCTGTACTGTACTTGTATCGGCCTGTGTTTTCTTGAACTTGATTAATTCAGATATGTGAATAAGAAGTTTAGCAACCAGTACAAGGCTACGATTGGCGCCGATTTCCTCACCAAGGAGGTGCAGTTCGAGGACAGGCTCTTCACTCTACAAGTAAGGTTTTCCGGCCTTGCCCTTTGCCTTGCCATGCTCCGTGAGTAGTTCAGTTCCGTCATGTGAGCACGACTGCTAATTAGCATGATCTCCATTAGCTATTGAACTGCTCCTCGCTGGAATAAAAGTAGTACTAGGAGAAAACGTTTGCTATTCATCCTTTATTTGTGTAGATCATCATACAGTTGATGTTGCGCTAATGGTTAAATCGGTACATGATCTACAGTTCTGTCTGCTTTGCTTAGCCATATTGATTTATTGTGTCTTAAGGTAGATGAATAAGTTTAATTTTTACAAGCATCATACAGTGCATCCTCATATATTGTTGTCTTTTAAATGACAATTAACACAACATTTAATTTTACAAGAGAACACTTCCAAGAAAGATCAAGTTGTTTCAAGAATTTACTATGGCATAATATTGTACCCCTTATCTTGCCATGATGTTACTCGGAACTAAGCCTGGGCCCTTGACATCGTAAACGTTGTTATTTGTGATTGTTTTGCCCTAAACTATTAACCCCTGGAAATTACCAGACGTTATAAAATTGCAAGGTTCAAAAAAGCACTAAGCGGTGATGCACAGCTTAGTGTAATTGTAGCTTAAGCGTGCCTAGGCGCAGCTTAAGCGTTCCGTACGGACGCTGTACAGACAGAAACAACGTAGGTCGTTAATCAAATTTCTGGGCATATTTAACCCTAAAACTGCAAATTTTGTATGCTAAACATCTACACACACCACACAGCCACACACACAGCGGCAGCAAGGACGACACAAACATGCGGCAGCAGCAGCAACATAGCAACGCACGTGCGGCGGCAGCAGCATATGAGCATAGCACCACACACATGTGCACAGGCAGCAGCAGCACAGCTGTGTGCAGGACGAACTGGAGCCGTGCGTTGGACAGAGTTGAGCTGGGACAAATTGGAGGGGGGCTAGGGAGCAGAGAGGGATACCTTAGGCTGGGTAGCGATGAGGAGCTCGGGCCTACTGAGAGAAGATGACCTAGCCTTGACAACGAGGACAAGCTCGCGGGATAGCGGGAGAGGGGCGATGATGAGCAGAGGGAGGAGCTCCAGCAGGCGGGCGGCACACGAGTTCAAGCAGAGGAGGGGGAAATCTAGCCGCCGCTGCCAGGTTTCTCCCCCTCCCTCTGTCTAAAAAACCCTAGTCCCATTGCCCCCTTTCCCTCCTATTTCTCCCTCACTGATGTCCCCCAAAATCAGAAATCCCACCTGTGAATGACCTGCTGCGTAGCCGCTGCGTTTTTACACTTTCCTCTGTTGCTGTGCGCTGAAGCATACGCTAGAAGCTTACGCGCTCCACCTAGGCGCGCCTCCTGCTCAGTCGAATGCTAAGCACGAAAGTGAAGCGGAAGCGCACCACTTCGCTCAATTTTCCGCCTAAGCGCGCTACATCGTACACTTTTTTAACCTTGATAAATTGTTTTGACACCATTCAAATGGTACAGTTTCAACCTTTAAGTCAGGTATTCTGAACGTTGAACTATTTCCTAGCGGCTTCCTTGTGTTTCTATTGATTCCTATTAAAGCACAATTGTGGGTGGATACATATGAAATCTATATTTTAGCTTTTCTGGAATCTATGATTCTGTATCGTTTTTCACCATCACTGTATCATTCCTCTAATGCTAATGCATGATACTCAACCATATATTTCTTTGTAGATATGGGATACAGCTGGCCAGGAAAGGTTTCAAAGTTTGGGTGTTGCATTTTACCGTGGAGCAGATTGCTGTGTTCTAGTTTATGACGTGAATTCTATGAAATCATTTGATAGTCTGAACAACTGGCGTGAAGAATTTCTAATTCAGGTGAAGTGCTTTACATAACTTATTAGCAGTCTAGAATCATGTTATGTGTGTCTCACTTTGGGTGTCTATTTTCACAGGCTAGCCCATCAGATCCTGATAACTTCCCTTTTGTTCTGCTGGGTAACAAAGTAGATATAGATGGTGGGAACAGCCGTGTGGTAATTATCACTATCAGCTTTATGCCTTACTTTCTCATTAAACAGTTCTTCTGCAGATAAGTAATTTCCTTTCATTTCAGGTCTCTGAGAAAAAGGCGAAGGCATGGTGTGCCTCGAAAGGGAACATCCCATACTTTGAGACTTCTGCCAAGGATGGATTGAACGTGGAAGAGGCTTTCCAATGTATAGTAAAGAACGCTCTGAAGAATGAACCAGAGGAAGAACTGTAAGCACAGTTTGTCTTTTTTTTTTTTTTGCTTTAGTAAAGTTCAACGACATTAACTGCAAGTTCTTTTAGTTCCGCTTCTGCATTAGTTTCTTAGAATTTTATAGGCAGATAGATTGCCTCCATTGAGAGATGCTACTTTTTGGGGACTTTATCTTTGGAAAGTTTTGGGATTAACACCAGTTATCTGTTTCTAATTGCTTCTACTTCGGCTTATGGTTCATTCCATGATCTGACGGAAACTCCTTTTGAAGGTACATGCCGGACACTGTGGATGTGGTGGGTGGCAACCGGGGTCAAGGATCATCAGGATGCTGTTAGGACATGACGGCTATACCCATTGGCTATCCTCTTGACATTACTGTATCTCCATGGTGACACCTGTATTTCATTTGTGACCTTTTTGAATCATCACCTCCTAAGTACCCAAGGAATGATTGTTGCGTCTGTTCCGAGCTGTCAATCTGTGTGGACGTTGTGTAGTTTATCATCCATGAGTAGCGTCATATCTTGTGAATACAGTCAGCGAAATAAGTGAAGTGTAAACTACAGTGCCTTCAATGTGGTTTTGTGTGAAAAGAGAACATACGAGTTTGCTCTGCTCTGTCTGCCCTGAAGATTCATCATATTTAAGTTGGTGCGTGCTGGAAACACTTTTGTCTAGGTGGATTTCCTCACAGTTGTTCATGGGGTTTTTTATGGGCAATTATATCTGCTCCGGCAATAATTGTTGGTCATGTCCCAACCCTGTTAGAAGATGGATAAAACGAGATAACCTGACGGAAATTTACAATGGCACCTGAGCTCACATGCTCCTGTTTTTTTTTCGACAAAATAAATAAATAGTAAAACATTATGAAAAATGCTGAAAAAATTTGAGGCACACGCATATGAGTTGTTCACCTTCGTGAATTTTTTCGAAATGAAAAGACATTTCCTGCGTTCTGTGCAAAAAAGACAAATCAGTGTTTTCAAAAACGTGTTTTTAAATCTATTTTAACCACTCATTTTGTCTTTTTTACAGAATGTAGAAAAATTCTTTTCATTCTGAAATTTTGCACGGATGTGAACAATGCATATGTGTGCGCCTCCAAATTTTTTCAAAATTTTACAAAATGTTTTACTATTATTTATTTTCGTTAAAAATAAGAAGATCATGTGAGTTCGGGTGCAAAAACGCCTCCCGTAACCTGAGATGTCAAAACTGCCGCAAAACAGTTGTCGCTATAGCTGTTGTAAACACGTTTATCCTCTCCAAAATGTGTCATGGAATTCAGCATCCTAAGACAAACTGTGGATTTTCATTAGGACTCTACCTTATCCTCGACGGAAATCCAGGTGGAATTCCGCTGCAATTGCCTGGCACCGTCTTCTGACGACAATACCGTCGTCCGCTGCGCCATGGAGCTAAACGGCCGGAGGAAGCTTCCGCTAGACTAGACAGAGTGGAAACGAGTCGAGCCCAGCCCGACGCCATCGGTCGGTCGGCACGCACACGGACGCGAGGCAATATCTATGCGGTTAGCCGCTTCCACGGACGCGGCCCGCACACGCCACAGCCGAACGAACCCCATCCAACAGAAACACCTGGGACTGGGAGGGATTGCCGACGCGCCGCCGCCGTCTTCTTCGCTACCAAGCCAAGCGAAACCATTCCCCGCACGTTTTCCCTTCGCCCTACAAACCCTGCCGAGGCTTAGGCCTACAATACAATGGAAATTCCCCGCACAGTTCTCCGCCACGCCACGCCACCTTTTGGGGTGTGCCTTCGCCGGTGGCGGTGCCGGTGTATATATATGCCACCACGCGCCACGCCAGTCACTGCAAAGACAGCAACGTAGCCCGGCACTTTGAGTCGAGCTTACAGCGTGCCATCGTACGTACAGCAATGCATATGGCGCCGGTGGCCCATGGCGCTCTGAGCGCGCGCGGCGGCGTGCTCTCCAGCCGCCGAAGCTTCCTGTCATCTCCCGGGGCGGCGACGGTGCGGTTCGGTACTCGGCGCGCCGGCGGGAGCAGAGCGATCCTCTGCCTCGCGCCGGGAGGCGGTGGTGGTAACCCGCGGGACGGCGGCGAGTGGGAGGAGCCCGCGGGCTCGCCGTGGGACGGCCGGCTGGTCGACGAGGGCATGGACACGCTGCGCCGGCGCATTCGCCAGGTCAGGGCGGAGTCCGACCCCGAGGAGTACGAAGACGACGAGGATGTGGAGGGCGACGGGCTGCTCCCGGCCGAGTGGACGGAGCTGGAGCGGCGGCACCATGGCAGCTACGTCGCGGGCGTGCGCGGGGCGGCCGGCCTCCTGCAGGCCATGATGGTGCGCGCGCGGCCAGGGCTCGGCGCCGGGGTCGTGGCGCTGGTGCTGCTCAGCGTGCCGGCCTCGGTGCTCCTCGTGTCCGCGGAGCTCATCCGGGTCCTGGACTCCATCTCGGCCGCCGTGCTCAATGGCAGAATGTAGTACATGTTGCGTGTAAATACTTTTGCCTCGTGCACGAGTTTTGGTGCATATTATTCGTCTGATGGAAGAATTAAGGAATGCATTAGGGATTTTTTTTTTGAAATAAGGACTTGAAGCCTCTCTGCATCAATCGATGCACAGAACCATAAATGAAGTTGGAAATAACCAAAATATATAGGCAATATGGCCTAGGGGATATTTTCAAAGTTCGAAGACCATTCAAATAATTTGAGAGAAGAACTAGCCAACGTTAAATTATTGACACCAAATGGACAGAAGATGCATAGTGTGGCCACACAAACAAGATCACACAACAAGTTTGTAAAAAAGATGTGAAAGTAGCATTATGCATGCATAGACCAGATCGATAAAAGCAAACAACAAAAACGAACACCCGATGGGTGGATGTGGGGCTCGACTCATGTGTCGACCATGTTGTAATTGGCCTCTTGGCCTTCTCCTTCTATAAAACCGATAAGTCTTTCCAGGACGTATCCTTGAAAGAAAAAAAAACACCCGATGGAGGAGACCTAGACACCTACAAGAACACAGTCAAAGGGACATGTCAATGGTTAGTTTTAAATGCTATTATAATTACTACGCCACAACATAATGAACAAATTGTAATTGTATTTAATCACATCGCCTTCAATCTCTTGCACAAATGGGGATCTGGCTAGGGATGGCACCCGCAGGGTATGGGTGCGGGTGGAGCCACCCCATACCCTTACCCGTGCGTCCTAGCTTGCCCATCACCCGTACTCATACCCGTAAGCGGGTATAATTTTTCCCATACCCTTCACCCAACAGGGTAAAGGTATACCCGCGGGTAAAAATACCCGCATTTGTAACATTTAAATTCATAAACTCACGACAAAATATAGAAATAATGTAATCATACATAAGGCCATAAAATAAGTATTACAATAAAGTTTTGACACTATAACAAGTTCAACCAAAATAAACTCGAGCAACCAGTAATTAGGTTAGGTTCAATTAAACTAAGCCCCACCTGACATAATTTATACGGGTACAAGGGCACGCGGGTATGGGTTATGCAATCCCATGCCCGTACCCGCTCTTCCCGATAGGCACAAAATTTCCCTATTTATATACCCATGGGTATTTTTTAGTCTCAAACCCTTATCCTAATGGGGTTTTTACCCGCAGGGTACGCGGGTACAGGGTACCCATTGCCATCCCTAGATCTGGCCGAGCTCCCCCTAGAGCTCGATCTAGAACACCAACGAACGCTGCACCTTGCCAAAGCACACATCACCTTAGCATGCTACGTCTCTGTCTCCAAGAAGTCAGCATCGCCCATGGGTGCCACCTCCGCTGGTCTGGGCATGCCTTACATGTTATCACCTCTGCAAGAAGATGTCCGCTTCCATATCCAAGTGCATCCGGCGGGCCGAGAAATCAACATAAATTTTTAGTATATTTTTTTTACTTTTACTATGCTTGTAAAATTAATATAAGTGTATATGAATTAAATATATTTCACAAGATAAATACAACAATACCATTGATACTAAGCTTCATCCATATACTTTGGCGGAAATCCACTTTGGCACCCGAGCTCATATACTCTGTCCAAATAAAAAATAAAACAATAGTAAAACACTTAAAAAAATTCTGAAACTTTTGGTGACGACATATATATGTTTTCTACATTGCTGTCAAATTTCGTGAGGAAATGACATTTATGCTGCTCTGCGCAAAAAAACAAAATCACTGCTCTGAAAAGATATTTATTAAATCTCATTTTGATCACTGGATTTGTCTTTTTTACACAGACAAAAAATTCATTTCCTCACGAAATTCTATAGGAATGTATAAAACATATATATGTTCGTCACCATTTGAAATTTTTAAAAACATTTTACTGTTTTTTCGATTTTTTATTTGACTAGGAGCATATGAGCTCGGAGTCAAAACGCCTCCTTCATACTCTGGTATATATTCGGCATCTCTCAATGCTGTAGACAAATTGTAGACATGTTAGTCTAGAGTATGCATTGAGGTGGTTATCTCTAAAATTCTAGCATCTTAGGCCTATGCCAATGCAACGGCTTTTAGCGCGTTATCATAGGAGTAATAAAAACTTAAGATATAACTAGTACAATGCATGGTTTCCTATGGCTTGTACCTATATTTAATGATTTGTGGCTCATGCATGCATATGATTGGGTTAAAACTCCTTTTTTGGCTATGGCCACGTGTAAAGGTTGTATGTTAGCTAAGCTACAAACACACTCTTTTTCTTCATTAATTAGTATGCCACATCACCAAAATAGCTATGAAGTCGTGATAAGAAACTTGCATTGGCATATTACTATAGTCGTGCTAAGAAACTTGCATTGGCATAGTACTATATAGGATAATGCGATATGCCGTGATTAGTCAGCGAGATCGTGAGGTTTTCAGTGCGCCAATTAATTATCCCGTTAATCTCTGAATGATTAATTCGTGGGAGCGGGATTTTAGGGAACTTAACACAACCGGTCTCCCATGCCTAAATAAGGCATGCATATTTACGCATGCAATTAATTTTGATATAAATTCTTAGAAAGCATTTAGGATAATATATATTATTTACAAATGAGGCAGCATGCATACAAAAATAGAACGGAAAAATCAAGCAGTAAATATTTGACCGTTATGGATTTGACGATTTATGCTTCTATATAACCACGCAAAGGGACATCGACCAAAACCACAACAGTCAAACAAAAGGAACGACAAAACCTCTCCATATGTAGGCCTGTAAGTGGGCAAGCCCTATTGCGTCTACCAGTTTGCCACTTATACCCACTTAATTAAAAAAGACTACACTTTTTCATGAAAGCTAAGCGACGAACGGAAATGTGGTTTGACTGCAAGCTCGAGTCATTGTTTGGTGGATTTGAGCTGGCTAAACGTCTGTCATGAACGTAAACGGAAGAAATTATAGCCCTAATTAATTAAGTGGGTATAAGTGGCAAGCTGGTAGACGTATTAGGGCTTGCCCACTTACAGGCCTATCCATATGGCGCTTGTCAAGAACAACACAGGGGCCATGTGCTTGCTAGCTCTCTTGGTGATCTCTACTGCTTTCTTTCCCTCTCATGCATCAAGGTCGATGAACATAGGTACGTTCTCTTTCTTGATCCCCTTTGGATATTCCTGTAGTTACGGATAACTTTTGTGTCCCTTGTATGCATATTAATTTGGCTCAGTTGTATTTCTGCAGGTCTAAAAAATGAATTTAATAAATTTTGTCTTCCTTTCGATGGATGCAAGGACCCACATCCGTAGGGGCGTACCCAGAATTGGGCCAAACCCCGGGCTGGCCCATGTGTTTGGGCTTTGAGCAATCGATTTATTTGATTTTTTTCTAAAATTTAAAGCATTTTTAGTATAGTTTTGGGCCTAAGCACCGGGCTAGAGCCCTGGCTGCCCTGGGTGCAGGTCCGCCACTGCACATCCGACCCCGTTTACCATTTCCGCTTGCACTACAACAAACTCATCACGTAGAGACGTTATGTATGAGACGCATTTCTTTTCGTCCTTAGAATAATGGAGTAGCTCAACGTAGGGACGTTTATCAGCTAGCTAAATAAATAAATTTTGTAATTTGCGGGCACTTAGGGACGAATCTTGAGTCGTTTTTGTCCATAGGATAACCATATTTTTTTCGTCTTGGCGCTAACTTTTTTTAGTTTTGCCGCTTAAAAGAAAATATTCCCGCTTATTTTCTACTAAAACAACTCCATAATATATACCGTCGTCCATATTTTCCCCTCGCCTACATCTTTTTTTAGGCGAAGAGAGGAGCCCTTGCCTCCATCTCTCCAGCCGCCACCCCGTTTCTTTAATCGCTCACCAATGATCAAATCTGCTGCCGTGTGCCTCCTCCCAGGTTCGTGCTCCCTCAAATCGATCTCGTTTTGAGTTATTCTTTCCATTATTAAATCAATCTAGGGCAGGCCGGGAGGAGGCGCCGCCGGTTTCGTCACGGAGGACGGCAGAGGTGGGGTATCTACGGGAGATCCAGTTGGTGTGTGCGCCTGTTGTGCTGCCTTGTTACTTTGTGGAGGCGGCGAGGATTATGGAGCAGCGGCAGGAGGCGCCACTCGTGGTGCCAGGGCTGTCCGTCGACGCGACGTAACAGGGATATAGCAGCCCTATCATTTAACAGGGAACGAACGATGCAGGTCTCTACATCCATCTATTTGCACATCACATAACCAGGTACTAGCAGATCTGATTGTCGCTCTCTCTCTTCCCAGTTTTCTTTTGTCCCCCTTAACTATTCAATTTTAATTATTATTGCATCTGTCAGATTACCTAGCTACAGATGAATCTGAAATTGAGATGCAACTGGAACATATTCTGTCGGATATCCAAGATATTGTCATCCTTATAATGTCAGTTCAATGCCCAGTTTTCTCCTTCAGGTCACATATTTCAGAATCTCTTGTGATCTCATCTTATCGATAGTTTGCTGTTTTTTTATAAGTAATCCCTTCTCCCCATTCTAATGTAGTCCCAGGTTTGCTTTTTTTTTCCCGTTTAGTTGTGCATGTAAATCTGAACCTTTGGCTAATTTGCTAGGTGTATGTGGTCTACAAAATAATCATTGCAGATGAGGATCGACAATGGCAAGCAGCAAACAAATCACTTAGTGAGCATCTAACGACCAGCATATTGGTTATTTCAATCTCACTCATATTTTCGCTGCATGATAATCTGTTGCTACAAATTTGTGGGTTTTTTCCTCTATATTTTTTCGGTATTATAATATTAGTTGCAGGACTGAGATAAGGGACATGCCTTAACAAGGTGACGATTGATGAGCAATTCTTTTGAGTATACGAAAAATATAGGTAATTATCCTGGCAGAACTAACTGAAACTTAATATCTCTACATTGGTTTTTCACCTGACTATGTACAGGTGTCCATTGGTATATTTTACTGTACGTCATGCTTGCTACAGCCCATCAGGCACCTCAAAGCAGAATATGATTCTGAAAATCTCGATGACATTTTGTTTGAGGTAATCTGACCATTGGAGGAGGCATAGGTACATGCGAGGCTAAATAGTACATTTTTGGTGATTCACATTGCATGATCTTGCTGAGATATAAGAACCAACAGATGTGATCTAGAATCAGTTTGTTTACACAATGTGTACAATGCACCAACTTGAAGAATATCAGATGGTTGTTTCCATGATTTTACAACTTCTGTCAAAGTCACCTATCAACCAGATACAACTTTGTTCATTATATTAAATACATTTGTTCTGAAAATTTATATGCACATTTTCCTATTTGTTTAAAATTTTCTCAGCCATGATGTTATTACTTAGTCTCTTTCCATGTCCACTACTATATTCACTTCATATGGGAGTGCACTGTTGAGCCATCAGGTAATACGCCACACTGGATACAATGATACGGTGCATCTACTCGCTTATTCCAGGGATTTCTCACCTTCCCTGTGTCTTGCTTTTCAGGTTAATTGTGAAGCTAAACGACATAAAACTAAATGAAGATGGAGGGGATAAAGCATTTGTTTATGCCTCGACAAAATTATGGAGGGCTTTGCAATCAGTTTAGAAAGAGATTTGATGATGTGTAGGATATTCATTATTTCTACTGTTCACGATCGTTCTGATGTATATGTAGATTGTACTTATATAACATTTGATTCAGTTCCAAATTTCATTTGTTGTTATTGCAATTATTCTGATTTATTGTACAGTTTAAAGTGCTCTCTGCTTATAATGGTCCAGCCTTGTACGATAAGTAGGTTCGTGATCCGTTTGTTCTTAAATTTCTTAACAAAATTAAATTAATAAAAGTTAATTATATTAGCACGTGTTGAGACGCTTTATAAAAAAGAAAAATAAAATGAATGTGTATAAGATGGATATACCTCATGCATACGAAATACGTATGAACTCACATAATGTGTATATGAGAAAACATCTCTAACCTTTGTTGCGACGCAAATACGACGTGTCTATATTAGTAGAGACGTCACACAAGCGTCTCTCTGAAACGTCTTTACATATATTGACACGATTCGAAAGCGTCTTTATATCACTTGAGACGGTGGATAAGGAGACGCTTCAACGACGCTTTATGAAAGCGGCTGTACAATCGTCTAAAGATGTAATATCGCATCTCTAGCCTTCAAATTTAACGTCTCTACATGCCTAGTGTGTTGTAGTGTTGCCAGGTCGACTGCAAAGGTCAAGGTTATGTCCTAGAGAAAAGCGAATGTAAAAAGGGTGCTTGCTGCTGCTATAAGTGAACATCGAAATGATGCAACCTATGATCACCCATGTACCCCTCGTTGTAGTTCAACATATAACCGAATAATCTGTTTGTTGCTTTTTGGATATCATGAGACCAACTTGTGTGCAAATTTTCAAACGCCGTTACCCCCGTCCTCATTGCTAAATTTTGCTTGTTTTAGTCGATTTTGGTCAGTTTTCTCAGTTGTCGAGTTTCATACAAATTTTGACGCAGTGCAACAAAAAAAAATTACACCGACACCACAACCAAAAAAATATTTTGCCAAACTTGCAGTCGTAGCATGACATACACAGTGGAAAATATGCACTCATGCCAGGACAACAAGGCAGACATCAAAATACAGTACAATAGAAGGCAAGGCAAAACATGCCAACACAATGTTGAGGAGGCGGAACAAAACACACACTCATGATAGAAAAATATTTCGCCGAAGGTTCCTGTTATCTCCCGCCGCGGCGACGGTGCGGTTCGGTACTCGTCGCATCGGCGGGAGCAGAGCGATCCTCCACCTCGCCCCGGGAGGCGGTGGCGGTCCGCGAGACGGCGGCGAGTGGGAGGAGCCTGCGGGCTCGCCGTGGGACGGCCGGCTGGTCGACGAGGGCATGGCCACGCTGCGCCGGTGCATTCTCCAGGTCAGGGCGGAATCCGACCTCGACGAGGATGTGGACGAGGACAACGATGAGGAAGGCGACGGGCTGCTCCCGGGCGAGTGGACGGAGCTGGAGCGGCGGCACCACGGGAGCTACGTCACAGGCGTGCGCGGGGCGCCCGGCCTCCTGCTGGTGATGCTAGTGCGCGCGCGGCCGGGGCTCAGCGCGGGGGTCGTGGCTCTGGTGCTGCTCAGCGTGCCGGTATCGGTGCTCCTCGTGTCCACGGAGCTCATCCGGGCTCTGGACTCCATCTCGGCCGCCGTGCTCAGCGGCTGAATGTAGTACATCTTACATGTACAATACTTTTGCCTCGTGCATGAGTTTTGGTGCATATTAGTCGTCTAACGGAAGAATTAAGGAATGCATTAGGTATTGGCACTACAGTTTTTGTAGATTAGTGAGAATAATCCCTGCCAAACCCCAAATTTCCATTTATAACTAAAAACATGTTTGGTATAGTACTCCCTCCTGTATGATTTATAGGACGCCCATAAAAAATCTTTGGGATTTAGGCAATCGTCGATTGGTCAAAAAAATCTCTCCCGCGGACGTAATTCCAGCAGGCCCATAACTCCTACCGCGCCTAATAGATACGCTAATTTGTTGCTATTAATTCCCCTAGCCAGTAAATTAGTTGCCCAACACGCAAGAGTAATTATTACGTTCACACTTGCATGGAGGATTTCCACCGGGGGTACACACCAGCGAGAGGAAAAGAAAGGAGATAACTACTAAGGGTGGCAATCGGGTCGGGTTCAGCCGGGTCGACATTTACCAGACCCATGCCCGAACACACTATCGGGTGCAAGCCTTACCCACGACCCGACCCATGGGTCCTAGATCTGACCCATGCCCGACCCATCGGGTCGCCCGACTAAATCGGGCACCCCATCGGGTTTGGAATATTTTTTATTTTCCTTCTCGCACAGGACGCGCATTCCGACTGTACTAATCCAACGGAGGCATCCCTTGCTTCTTTATAGGCAAAGCTCCATGCGCACTACGCTTGGCTAGCCGAGGTGGTACTAAAGAGGCGCTGAGACTCTCGTTGAATCGCTAGAACCTGCATGTACGTCGCTGCCGCTGCATGGGCTTTTGATATATGGGCCATACCACTCAAATGGATTAGCAAAACGTGAGTATTGCAGACACTTAGGGTTAGCTAGTTAGGTACTTAGGTTGGGCTGGGCCACTGGGGCATGACTGCGTGAGTAGTGGGCTAGCGTGTTGGGCTGGTTCGTGCTAGGCCTTTTGCAGCAAAGGGCCCACATGTCAACTAATCGGGTCGCCCAATGGGTAACCCATGGGCAAAGATATGTACCCAGACCCGACCCATGACTAATCGGGTCGCCCATGGGCGAGACCCATGGGTGAAAACTGCGACCCAAACCCTGCCCATTCGGGTCGGGTGCCCATGGGCAGACGTGCCCATGGGTCAAATTGCCGGGCTTAATAACTACGGGCCTGATTTCCGTTTCTTCGCCATAATTAAATCACCAATTAATGCAAACACGCCTACAAACTGCATGATATTGGAATGGCGCCCAGTAAACTGTACTAGAGGGAGTACTAAAGTATTGGACGAATATAATTCCCACTTATCCCCACTTTCCTCAAAAATCTTAGGGTGTGTTTGGTAGCCTGGGTGGCCTATCTCGGCCCATACAAGCTGAGTATAGCTATACCAACCTCATACATGTGTGTTTTAGTTATTGTGTTTGGTAGATTGTATGAGCTCAGCTGAGATCCTGTTTGGTAGGCTTTCAAAAAAAAAAATCCAGTTTAGTACAGTACCATGTATGAAGTGAACCAGGCCATATAAAAATAAAAAGCAATCCGGTCCCTGCCTAAAACATAAAAAGCAACCAGGTCCAGCTTTGACTTTGGGCTCGGGCTCCAGGACCAGCACCGGCGAGAGCGGCCGCCGGCGAGCGCCCACCGCCGCATCCGTGCGCCGCCGTCATCGAGGAATGGCTCCGTCACCGAGCGCGAGAGGAGCCGCCGCCGTGCTCCGCGTCGAGGAGCCGCCGCCGTGCTCTGCGTCGGGAGTTCTCGGGAGAGGCCGAGAGAGGAGGAGGCCGCGTCGAGGAGCCTCCGCTGTGCTCTGCGTCCGTGCGCGCCGCCGCCATGCTCCGTGTGGAGGTCGAGGACGAGCTCCGCATCGAGGAGCCGCCGCCGTGCTCCGCGTCGGGAGTTATCGGGAGAGGCCGAGAGAGCAGGAGGCCGTGTCGAGGAGCCTCCGCCATGCTCGACGTCCTCCGTCCGCGTCCGTGCGCGCCGCCGCGCCGAGCCCCCGTGCGCGGCCGCCATGCGCCGCCATCCTGGAAGAGATCAAGAGATCCGGTTCTTGAGGGCGAGAGATGCGTGCGGGTGGGGGGAATGAGGTGCGGGAGAAATGACCCCTGTCGGGCTGGACGCACGCGCCGGATGGACTCAGCCCTGCCCGGTTGTGAAGCTCGATTTGAGCTTCTCAAGTGGGCAGGGCTGAGGGACGTTTTCGTATGTGTTGGGCACTGCCCGATGAAGCCAACCCGGGCTACCAAACAGAGAAACGTGAGATGAGAAGAGAATATCTGTGTTGCCTCGGGCTACCAAACACACCCTTAGGCCTCGCTTGGTTCGCTTGGTTCGTCGGTAATTAGGAAAAACGACGGGAATATTTTACGGACCTCCGGAGGTCCTGTTGAAAATACGGAGGAAGCTCCAGAGAATATTACAGTCCGTAATTTGAACCAGCAATCGAAGTGGGGCCTTAGTGTATTATTTCTCAATCTCTAATACTCTACCCTACCTAGTGGATTGAAATTGGGATTTTGTGGGGATTGGGTGAAGGTAGGGGTTTCACCCAATACTCTAGAAGATTATCCCACAAATCCCCACTAAACCTCTAATACCAAACAAGGCCTTAAGGATTTTTTTGGAAATAAGAAATGAAGCTTCAGCCTCTCTGCATCAATCGAGACACAAGACCTTGAATGAAGTTAGAAATAACCAAAATGTATAGGCAATATGGCCTAGAGAATATTTTCAAAGTTAGAAGACCTGGTCTTACTCTGCAAAGTGTAGTGTAGGAGGCTGGTTCGAACTAAGAACCTCTTGGCATAAGTGGGGAGGACCTTATCATTGCACCAAAGCCTGGCGTCCAAAGTTAGAAGACCATTTAAATCATTTGAGAGAAGAACCAGCCGATGTTAAATTAATGCCGCCAAATGGACATGAGATGCATAGTGTTGCCACACAAACAAGATCACGCAGCAAGTTTGTAAAAAAGGACGTGAAAAGCAGCACTAAGTCAGGGCCGGGCCGACAAAATCCGGTGCCCTGTGCCAAAATCTAAAACGGTGCCCTATCTCGTACAAAAAAAACCAATTAATAAAAAATTCAAATATATATAATAGAATATTTTACGTAACAATTGAATACATTAAAAAATCATACCTATATATCTCAAAGCTGCATAAGATTTATTTGAACAACATCATTCTTTTGTGTTTTTTGAAATAAAATCTTCAATCATATCCTCATAATTTATCTTCTCCAACATGTCGCCCTCAAGAGCTATTGTGGCCAAATCGTTGAGTCTTTCTTGTGTCATTGTAGTACGCATATAGGACTTCAATAGCTTCAACTTAGAAAAGCTTCGCTGCGCCGATGCAACCGTCACGGGAATGGTCAACAAAACTCTATATGCAATACTTGCATTGGGAAAACAATTATGCCGCTTTATAAACTTCAACACTTCAACAGGCCCAATATTTTCGTTTGGCATGAACTTTTGGAGAAACTTCAGCTCAACAAATAGATCATTAGCATCAATATCAGATTTGTCATCCATTTTAAGGGCAGCCTCAAGATGATCACAAGAAGATTAGTGCCCTCATTTGCCAACTGACCTTTCTGATGGCCTTTGGTAAATAATTTACAACCAAAGCAAAAGACTTTATCAAGTTCCTTAGAATACACAAGCCAATCCCTATCACAATGCTCCCCATTTGATAGAGATCTAGTATAGAACTTTGCAGTAAACCTTTTCCGATATGTATTCTTAGGACCTTTCTTAATTGAGAAGTCTCTTCTTGGACCCTTTTGTGCTAAAATATCAATCTGTTTAGAATCAAGAAAATCCCAATTTCTTGGATCAAATATATCAGACCGAAAAGAATCATCAACATCGACCTCAATAGGATCTTCCTCTACCTCAATATTATCTGTCTCTGTCTGATTGCAAGGAACAATTGCAAGTGCAAGTATAGAAGGATCAGTAGACTGATTACCAGATGAACCTTGTGATGCTTCTTTTCTAACAAACCTATCCATAGCCCCTTTTTGAGATTTAATCAATTTCTGTTCATTTTCTTTTCTCTTACGTTTCTGGAAACCGGACTCTTGTTTCCCCATGATCAATCAAAGTATCAAACCTGTATTATTCATTATTCAAGAACAAGACACAAGAGATGAATAAATAAAATTTAAATGTGATTCGATCATGCAACCAGATAATACATTAATACAAGTGACATACAGACCTGTTTGGCTGTTTCCAATCTGCCGATGAAGGGGAAGGGGATTACAGGAAGTGAGGCGGCGCAGCACGGCAGCAGCACTCCTAGACTCGTGCTTGCGCGGTCACTCGCGTCGGGCCGTCGGCGACTCGGCGGTGCAGCACGGCGCTGTAGTCTGTACTCTGTAGTTTCGATCGATCGATTGGTATTCAGCTGAACCGTCACGGCGTCGTTTGCTATTCACGCGGAGGCCAGAGGCAGCTATTCATGCGGCTGCGGTAGTTTCGATCGATCGTTTGCTAATTGCTATTCATGCGGAAGGCTGGTGCAAGGCTGCCAGCGGGCTGTTTCATGGGCCAGCTTCTCCAGGGTCATATACACATATACATACGTATAAAAAAATTTGTGCCCCTAAAAATCCTGTGCCCTGTGCGGGCCGCACACTTGGCACCATAGCCGGCCCGGCCCTGCACTAAGTATAGACCATATCGATAAAAGCAAATAATAAAAACAACCCCCGATCGAGGAGACCTAAACACCTACGACGAAGAACACATTCAAAGGGACATGGCAATGGTTAGTATTTCTTTGGTTTAGTTATAAGAGCTATTATGATTACTATGCCACAACTCAATGAAAAATTGTAATTGTATTTAATCACTTCACCTTCATCTCTGCCACAAAAGGAGACATGGCTGAGATCCCCTTAGATCTCGATCTACAACACCAATGAACGATGCACCTCGCCAAAGCACACATCACCTTACCATACTGTGCCTCATCCCCACCACCACCACACTGCAAAGAGACGCAAACCAAGTGTCACACTAAAGTTCCATTGCATTCTCAAAAAAAAAACTAAAGTTCCATTGCCGCCAGATCCGAAGGGGTCATGGATTTTTACCTACAACATCGGAGAGAACAAGGAACAAGTTGCAATGACGCCTCAAATAAATGAACATCGCCTTTCGGTGCCACCTCCGCGGGTCTGGTCATGCCTTCCAGTTTCTCACCTCTGCAAGAAAATCTTTGCTTCCATATCCGAGTGCATCTGGCCGCCAAGAAATTAATATAATTTTTGAGTATATTTTTACTTTCAGTATGCTTGTAAAATTAGTATAAGTTTATATGAATTAAATGTATTTCACAAGATAAATACAATAGTACCATGTTCATAATAGCTCCCGAGCTCACATGCTCCTATACGGTTTAAAAAAACTTAAAAAATAGTATAACATTTCAAAATAATTGAACAAAATTGTCAACAAACATATACAAATTGTAGACATAGGTGAAAACTTTCGTGATGAATAACATTTTTGGTAGCCTGTGCAAAAAGAACAAAATCACTAGCCGAAATGGGTTTCCAAAAAGTATTTTTTAGAGCACTAAATTTGCTGTTTTCCCACAAGCTAGCACAAATTTCATTTCATCACGAAAGTTTGCACGTATGTCTTTTGTATATATTCGTTGACAAAAAAATTCACTTTTTTAATGTCTAACTATTTTTTAATGTGTTAATTGGCCAGGAGCATGTGAGCTCGGGAGCCAAAATGCCTCCCTCTATTAAGCATCATCGATATACTTTGGTATATACTCCCTCTGTTCCACTTTAGTCCATATCCTGGGCTAAATATTTGTTTCAATTCAGTCTTTGCTTTCTTTTTTTAAAAGGAAATTTAGTCTATGTTTTGTTAAAGGAAACACACTTTTTCACTAATATATCCACTCGGTAATAGCTTAACATTATAATAATGCAATAAGAGACAATGCGCTGAAGAGACCTTACATTGTGGTTTGAATAAATTTTGCCTTGCATTTTGTTTATGGTATGTAGTTCCTCGATTCCCGATTGGGAGGTGAATGAGGATTGGCACTAGAAAATATAGGGAAATGTTTAATTGTCCCATTAATATAGGAGGAAAATAGTTTCTGTCAATTATAAGGTGCGTTTCCATTCTCCCATCTTAATTACTCGTTAATCTTGGAGACAAATAACTAGATTAGACAGCCAGATTGTGAGGTTTTCACCGGCCACTTAATTATCCTTTTAATCTAGGAAGATATTAATTCGTGGGCGCGGGATTTTAGGGCCTTCCATACCGTCGAACGGGGGGATTTTAGTACAATATTTAGGCATGCAATTAATTTTGATATAAATTCTAAGAAAGCATTTATGAACAATATTAGTACTCACCAATTCGGAGTAGTAGTCTGTATTTATCCTCATTAATTCACCAATGCAGCCACATGCATACAAAAATAGAATGGGAAAATCAAGCAGTAAATATTTGAACGTTATGGATTTGGCGATATGCTTCTATATAATCACGCAAAGGGACATCGGCCAAAACCACAACAGTCAAAGAAAAGGAACGAAAAAACCTATCCATATGGCACTTGTCAAGAACAACACAGGGGCCATGTGCTTGGTAGCTCTCTTGGTGATCTCTACTGCTTTCTTTCCTTGTCATGCATCAAGGTCGATGAACATAGGTACGTTCTCTTTCTTGACCCCCCTTGGAGTTTACAGCCTTTTGGATATCCCTGTAGTTACGGATAACTTTTGTGTACCCTGTATGTATACTAATTTGGCTCTGTTGTACTTCGGTGTGCAGGTCAAAGAAATGAATTTTATAAATTTTGTCTTGGTTTCCCGGGATGCAAAGACCCACATCCGACCGAGTTAAACATCGAGTTTTGCCAGGCCGACTGCAAAAGTCTAGGTTATGTCCTAGAGAAAAGCGTATGCAAAAAGGGTGCTTGTTGTTGCTATAAGTGAACATCGAAATGATGCAACCTATGAGTCACCCATGTACCCGTCGTTGTTGTTCAACATATTAATGAATAATCTGTATATCATGAGACCAACTTGAGTGCAAATTTTGAAATGCAGTTACCCCTGTCCCCATTGTTAAATCTTGCTAGTTTCAGTCAATTTTGGTCAGTTTTCTCGGTTGTCGAGTTTCATACAAATTTTGACGCAGTGCAACAAAAAATGACACCGACACCACGACCAAAAAGATATTTTGCCAAACATGCACTCATAGAAGGACATACACAGTAAAAAAATATGCGTCCAGGCCAGGACAACAAGGCAGGCATCAAAATACAGTACATAGAAGGCAAGGCAAAACATGCCAACAACACACTCAGGATAGAAAAAACATCCGCTCAGAACGACATAAAAATATAGGAAGACATGACACACCATGCAGTCAAGACATGATGTAGCATGCACTAAGGGTAGCGCATACGAACGAGATGCATCGAAAAGCCAAGGTAGTGCAAACATGAAACAATGCACACAAACAATGAATTCGTCGACACATATCAATATTGGATCTAATTTTAAAGAGCTCGGTGCGACTAGCACAATCATGGAAACATTCCGTTTAAAACATACTTCATTTATTCGAATCTACAAAAAATGGACCCAAACAAACCTACATATGGGCCCCTGCCTCACGAGGACTCTCACTGCCAAATGATGCACGGGGAGGAACTCGCCGACAAATAACCCTATTTTTAGGGATTCTGATCTTATTTAAGCATGCAATTAATTTTCATATCAAATTTGAGGAAGCATTTATGGACAAGCCTTTTTGGGTACTAGTTAATTCACCAAATTAGTGCACATTCCAAAAATAGAAAAATAATAATAAAGCAATAAGTATTAAACATCCATAGAATTGGCCACGCTTCTATATAAAGCAGCAACGCAAGGGGCTTACGTAGCTCAAGAGTTCGACTAGAACCACAACAGTAAAAGAAAGTAACGAAAAACCCTCTCCACATGGCGCCTACCAAGAACAACCCAAGGGTTATGTGCTTGGTAGTTCTCATGGTGATGTGTACTGCTTTCTTTCCATGTCATGCATCAAGGTCGATGAACATAGGTACGTTTTCTTTCTTGATCCCCTTTCGATTTCAAAGACTTTTGGATATTCCTGTAGTCACATATGACTTTTGCGTGCCTCTTGTATGTATTCTAATTTAGCTCGATTGTACTTCGGTGCTTGTAGGTCTAAGAAACGAATGGGATATATTTTGTCTTCCTCGTCCAGGATGCAAGGACCCACACCCGACCCACTTAACCTTGATCGCTTGCCAGCTCGACTGCAAAGATCATGATTATGACCCGGATAAAAGTGGATGCAAAAAGGGTGCTTGCTGCTGCCAAAAGTGAACATTGAGACGATGCAACCTATGAATCACCCATGTACCCATCGTGTAGTTCAACATATTAACGAATAATCTGTTGGCTGTTTTTTGTATATCATGAGACCATTGAGTGCAAATTTTGAAACACCGCTTTGCTAGCCACGGAGTAAAGCTGCCTGTCCTTGTATCGCTAAACCCTAGGCGACCAAGGCAACGGCCAAGACCCGGCTGCACAGTCTCTCTCTTCCACGACTCACTCCGCACGCCACCTCCATGGGTCACCACCAACTAAAGCCTCCACGGTGATGGCAGTGGTAGACTTTGCCCTCTTCTAGTAGTGGTGGAGCTCCTCTGACCAGCATGAAGCTGTGGGATTCGACGCTGTAATGTCGTGTCGCTAGTGACGACGAAGAATGCTGCGGTCGGCCATCGATAACGACAACGGATAGGTGGTGTGTGGTGCTGACATAAAGGTCATGGTCTCAATGTCGTAGTGATATGGGCTCGTTGGGGGGGGGGGGGCATCTAGGCTCGAGCGGTCCTAAGGATTCAAACATGTGGAGGTGGCGTTGGGATGTGGGGCACCGTGGCAGCGTCGGTGGACCACCAGGCAACGACGGGGTATATCTTCAAACCCTCTATTACTAAATGGTAACATTATTTTTGGACCAGAAATAGAAGCATAATTCCGCATAACAAAATAATTGGGCGCGAGAGATGTGCGGGATTTTTCGGCGTGCAGCCAAACTTGTGAGTTAGAAGTTTCTATATTGGCTATATTTCATTGATGAAATTAATTTATGGACATTTACCGAAATTTTAAGTCAATTGTAAACTACAAGTGTGTGACAGACTGCTCACAAAAATCAGATAAAATCATCTTCACGTGCCTTAGCAAAGATCTACACTATGTACATAGGAGGAGTGTTGAATAATTCCAAACATTTTGTATGGAAATGGCATGCCGCAATTTTTGACTCTGTTTAAAAAAAAATATGAAGAATATATAAGAAATGACATTCTTTCGCATGGGGTCCTCCAACAAGTACTAGGTTTCATGAAACATGATAAACTTTTGATAAAAGTGTTCGTAAAAAGGCTATCATGTATGAACATTTATGGGTTTGAAACTAAATGAGCAAGGTGATTATATAATTGGCTATAATTTGCCCACAACACACAAAAGCATCTTGTCTTGGCAAACAAAAATCAGAAAATAATTCCAACTTTTTAATATAGATTGTTGATACCCACAAGTATAGGGGATCGTTGAAGTCTTCGATGTGTAAGTATAGTATCGATCCCACGAGGAGTAGAAAGTATAAGTATTTATCCTTTCAAATAAGAGTGCCACTTCCCTTATTATCTATGCACTAGACAAACTAAAATGATTAAATGATGTAAGTGTTTTTGGGTTTTTGGTGTATAGATTGCAAGAAAGTAAAATGCTAAGAATGCAATATGACAAATGAAAGCTCTCAAAGAGAGAAAACCCAATCCTCTATGCAGCAAGAGGACAAGCTCAAGTGTATGTTTCTTATAGGTGGAGAGAGTTCCCAAGGGCTACCTAGACTTCTTGGCATAAATATTTCTACACAACAAGGTAAACATTTTATCAAGTTTTAATCTTCTTTGGACGGAGCCATAATTAGGAATAGATAAAGAATTAAACTAAACCTCTTATGATGGATCATGAGGCCAAGTAAATGACTCCACAAGAGTTATTAAGACATAAAGTCCCACCATAGCATTAATCTTTAAGGTCCCCGATACTAATACCCCATAAAGTAACTTCATGATTCGGTCTCAGGTTTACTTGTCCCCCTAAGTCCTCCTCAATTCATCACATTATGGTGTTCTCCTATGAGCCCATATAGGTGAAGTGATATGCAGTCGACGTTCGCACAACACCATCATAGAATCACATAAAAGATAAAAACTAGACAAAGTACCAACACATGTCATATATAAATCATTGCCAATTCATCCTATGCCCCCAGGAACATGAGAGAACTACTCACAACACCAAGACATGATATGATTCAGTGGTATAAGTGATACAACACAATCTGAAACTATGATCTCCCCACAAAACAATGACAAGTAGCAATTCACAAACATGTAGAATAGCACTTAGACGATAGCTAGGGATCAACCAATCTCAAACTATGAGGGGGATGAAGTGGATCACGAAGATGGTGATGGAGATGGTGCTGGTCTTGGCGGTGGTGTTGATGGAGACTCCGGAGGGGGGATGGACAAGACCTCCGGAGGTGATTCCGGCAGCGTTTCCCCCCTCCGATCTTCTTCGGCGGCAGCCTTCTGTCTCTCTGTTTCTGGTTTCGTGTTTCTCCGCCGCCTCCTTCTGGAAAACGTCGGGGGACCTTTTATATAGGCGTTTTTAGGTCACGAGGATGCTTCTGGGCGAAGGATCGATGCAAACGGGGCCACGAGGGCCAAATTGGATGGGCCCACGCGGCCTGGTACTGTAGCCGCGTGGGACCCCCCCCTTTTGGTCCTCCGGCCTCCGTTCGTTGACTTATTTCGCTCCTAAATCTTCTCCTTCCAAAATAATGACCCCCCTAAATTTATAGCTCATTATGACGTCGTTAAGGTCCTGAAACAAATAAAGAAAGAAATAGGGGTTTTCTGCCTGCGCAGGATTAATTCCATATAAAGGGGAAATCATTATAAATTACCAAAAATCATTAAATAACAGTAATATACCCCTTATATGATGCAAATATGAATGGAATATAACTATTATAGTGCAAAGTTCATGTATGCATTTTAGATGCATCAATTGTGAGAGCCAAATTTTTTTTGATTAAAACAACTACCAAAACTATGAATCAAAATGACACCACTGAAATGTTCACGCAAATTAAACCTTGTAGGATGGCTATATGTGAGGAATTTTCTCGCTTGGTACATATATTTGTTTTGTTTTCGAGCTTCGGTCAAATTTTCAAAAGTAACACAAACTTGAAATACAATGCATGTTAATTTGTTGGTAACAATTTGCAAAACAAAATCGAAGATGCCCTAGTAGACACGAAGAAAATTCAAATATCCCACCCCTTTCTATGACTAGCCAAGCCAGTATTTTTTACCTCATTTTGAAAAAATAAAAATAAAAACATGCGCGAAGATTCATTTAAATTCACATTGTCTTTAAGTGACGTTGTCAGAAAAAACACCTAACCTAGAATATGACACTTTAGAAAGAAAAAAGTGTTCACAACAGGGAATATCATGTATGAACATTCATGTGTTGCAATCCAAATGACCAAGCCGATGGTCGTATCTATGGCATACTTCATTATAATTCGCTCCCAGTCGGCACACCTATGCATCTTGTAATGACAAACACTTAATTTTCTAGTTTTTTTGCAAAAAAAATCCATGTTATGAGTGGTACAAAATGTTTGTTGTGAAGCAACTACCAAAAATACTGGCCAAAATGGCACCAATTCAACTTTTGTAGAGAGTGGACCTTGTAGGATGGCCAACAGCCACATGTGAACAATTCTCCAACTTTGTAGATTTGTTTTTATAGTTTTGGTCGATTTCCCAAAAGTAAATCAAATGTGAACTATAGGTGTGTGATAGTTTGGTCATAAAATTTGGAAAAATCATTCTAAAATATCCCAATATTATTTCATGCAATTGATACGAAGAAATTTCAAATATTTAATCATTCTAATGGCCAAGCAGACAATTTGGACCTCACTTTGAAAACATGCAAAGAAAATGAGGAGAAAAATAAAAATCTTGCACAAATGGTCATTTTTATGTGACATAGATGAACGTTCGCGGGTTTCAACCCAAATGACCAAGGTGATGGTCATATTCATGACACACTTGATTATAATTTTCCCATATTTGGCACAATGTGCATCTTGTCACCACAAACAAAAGTCCTAAAATAATTTTGTGGGCGATGCCATGATCCTGGTTAAATGGCCGGAACTTGATATTGTCAACCATAAGTTCCTTCTCTACTTTGAGGCCATGTCATGGGGTACTCCCCAGAAGAGCAGTGACGGATAGAGGACAACCTCAATTACAAGTTATCATTCTCTATCTGGATGTCGCTTTGCGATTCTAGGTTTCTAATCAGATATTTGGACCCGCTAGTAGGATGGTCAAGTCGAAGGCAAATCCATAGCATGTGAAGTTCACTTTCCATGGGGAGAAAATTTGTTCTCGTAAAATCTTGCCTCTCTAGCCTCTCGATGTATATTATGGGATTGTACATCCTACCGGAAAGGCGCATTTGACAAAGAGTTTCCGCGATTCTTCTGGCAGGCGGGAAATGGGTGACAAAAGTATCACATGGTGAAATGGGCTGACATTTGCACCCCTAAGGATTAGGGGGTATAAGTATTATGGAATCTCGTCTGATGAATGTCACTCTTATGCTATGATGGGTATGGCGGATCCTTAGGGACGAGGGGGCTTTGGCTACAACTAAAGGAAATATCTACAAAGTTTCCCTCTCCTTGCTTGCGATCGGTGGGAGGGGCCCTGGTTTTGGAGATCTCTCCAGGCCATCAAACATGAGATTCACATGGGACCAGCTTCTCCATAGGCGATTTGGAGAGGGCATCCTATTCTGGCTTGACCCATGGCTCAGTAGGAGCCCACTTCTGGAACCACTTCGTAATTTGTTCAAATCCGATGCTTTCGAACATCTTGTTTCAACGAACATTAGGGTCGGAGGAAGCCTTAGCTTGGACCGAGCTTTGGGCAGCTCACCTGGAGTCTCTATTGGGGCCCAGATGTGGTGCATTAGGTCAGGTAAGGATATTGTTGTCTCTTTTGTGGGTAGCCTTTGTTGTGTACATCCCATATGTGGAAAGCCATGAAGCCTTTGAATATAAAGATCTCGTCTTGAAGCTGCTCCATGACCCGTATTCCCTCGGGTATCGAGGTGCTGAAGTAGCACGAGCCTGGTGATGACTTGTGCCCCGTTTGTGGGGTCCCCAAGGCGGTACCCATATCCTTTTCTCGTGTCCCGCTGCCCACTTCCTATGTATTTTATGTACTATTCGAATAAAATGCTTATCAAGCGGGTTTTTCTCTCTCGAAACAGGCTTTCGCCCAGCTATATTAATATAGCAACCACCACCGATACAAGAGTTCGAACCAAAGGAAAATGCTGGGGCAACAGCACAAACATGCCCAAAAAGGAAAAGAAATGAAGGCAAAGGCGAAGCGACGAAACGATGATGACCCGCAACCGCTGCGCCCTCCGTCTCCGGCCCACCACGCTCCCAGCACTCCGAGGCGCCCCGTACCAAGCAGCACCTTCAGGAAGGGAAACGTCGTCGAGACGACGCTGCTGCCCGGACCAGACCGGTCCTAGGGTTTCCCCCGGTACATAGGGTACAGTGGACAGGGGATTCCCACGACGCCCTCCAGGGAGGAATGGTGCCACTCGACGGCGGCACCGCGTCAGGGTCAGACCCGCTGACAGGGATTTCTCCCGCCCCCGTCCACAAAAAACCCTGGCGCAAGGGAACACCACCACCCAGCTTCGCCGCCCACCAGTGTGCGCCACCACGGTCTTGCAGTCGTCCTCATCAGTCGCTTCGTGATACTGGCAAGCGGCCTGGACACCGGACACGACATCTTTGGGGCTAGGGACAGTGATGTCTACTACACGCTTCTATTCTTGTAGACCTGTTGGGCCTCCAAGCGCAGAGGTTTGTAGGATAGCGGCAATTTTCCCTTAAGTGAGTAACCCAAGGTTTATCGAACTCAGGGAGGTAGAGGTCAAAGATATCCCTCTCAAGCAACCCTGCAATTAAGATACAAGAAGTCTCTTGTGTCCCCAATACACCTAATACAATTGTCAGTTGTATAGGTGCACTAGTTCGGCGAAGAGATGGTAAAATGCAAGTGATATGGATGGTAAAAGGTGATTTTGTAATTCTGTAATAAAAATGGCAGCAAGCAAACAAGTGACAAAAATGACTAAAAACGGTGTATCAATGCTTGGAAACAAGGCCTAGGCTTCATACTTTCACTAGTGACTACTCTCAACATCATTAACATAATTAAACACATGATAGTTCCCACAAAAACACATACATGTTAGACATTACTCGGTGATCATTCTTTTGTGGATCAAATAGGATGAGAATTACGTAGGGCTACGAGAAACACACCTTAAAGTTCGTATTTCACATCTATGGACACTTCATGCTGTCACTATCCGCATCCAAAGATAGTACTAACAAACACCACAACCTATTTCTTGAATAGTCGCTTTCTTCAATAACATAAGCATCAAGAAACCTCATGATCTATTCAATCCAACAATAATAAAGAACAAACTCATGATGAAGATCCCTCTAATCTTGATGCATAGAGTCACACACGGCACTCACACTGTCATCGAGGTACCGTGATCACAACGGTGACTCCGCAAATTATACTAGATAACACCACTTGAGCAACATCATATCCATTACACATAGGGAAACATCATGTATTCAACTATACTAACAAAGCCCATGATCACAATGAAGATCACATCATGGGAGAGAGAGATAACCACATAGCTACTTGTATAAGCCTCAGCCCCGGTGAGGGACTACTCCCTCCTCATCGCGGGAAGCAGCGGCGTTGATGGAGATGGCCCCGGCGGTCGATCCTCGTCCCGGCAGGGTGCCGGAACAGGACCTTCTGAACCCCCGAAACTTGTCGGCGATGGCGGCGGAGCTCTGTATCGTATTTGGGAAAATCCTTCGGGGGTTAGGGTTTTTTCATCGGGGATGATTTTATAGGCATCGGAGGCGGTCGAGGGGGTGCCCGAGGGGCAGAGGCGGGCTGTGGCCGTGGCCCCCCTTAGACCCGCGGGTGGGACCCGCCCCTGGCCTGTGGGTCCCCCCCCCGGGGTCGCCCTTCTGGCTCCGGTCCTTATTTCTTCAATAAAAAATCGTCGTAAATTTTCGTCCAATTCCGAGAATATTTTCAGAAGTAACTTTCTGCAACAAAATCAGCACAAAAACAGGGAACTGGCACTGGGCATCTTGTCAATAGGTTAGTCCAACAAAATGCATAAAAATGATGTAATATGATAGTAAAAACATGTGACAATATCACAAAACTAGCATGGATCAATAAAAAACTATAGATACGTTTGACACGTATCAGACAGCAGCCTCGCAGCCACGCGGAAGGGATCCACCTCCACCGCCGAGAGGCAGTCATCGACCGGACAAAGCAGCGGGAGCACACCAGGCCCTCACTGGCCCGACCTGCTGCGATAGGCAGGCCGCAGAGCCGTCGTCCCGTGACCCCGCCGAGTCGCTGTCTTCACCTCCAGGGAGCCCTGCACCTGCAGCACTCCGGCCCGCTGAAGCCCATCTGGGCCCGCCCGAGCCCATCTGGGCCAAGGCCAAGCAGCAGCGGACGACAACTGCGACCGAGGAACTCCGCCGCGACGGCACCGCCACCAGCAACACCCGGCCTCGCCGGACCAGAACCTCCCGAAGTGCACCGCCGTCAAGGAAGGGGAAGGCCCCGACCCGCCTCCCAGGACGCGGGGAAAGGAGAGCCGCCGCCACCAGCGTCGCCCGGGCTTCGCCCGACGACTCCTGCCGGCGGCGGCGACGGGGGAGGGGGAGTGGAGGAGGGCCGGAGGCAGGTGAGGTGGGGGAGACCCGTCGCCCTCGGGGGGGCGAGAGGGGGCGAGGAAGAAAGGTCCAACCCGTAGTCCTTCACTCATTCCTCAAGCGGGTTTTTCTACGACATGGTTTTGATTTTGGAGAGTTTTCCTAAGTTGATGCGAACCGTACCAGGAGGAGGCGTCTATTCTAGCTTGTGTTCGGCACGATAAACTGGACTCTATGGACTATTTAAAATAAAATGTTATGGAGCGGGCTTTCATACGACATGGTTATGATTGTGTGTTTGTGTGTGTGTTTTTTTTTTTGCATTCCTACATCTGTGCCACCTACTATGTAGCCAATGGGACATGTACCAGCTAAACAGCATGCTTGATGCTGTTATGGAGGCAACAAGTCTCTCCGCAGCGTCTTATCCGTTGAGCCCCTTTCTCTTTTGGAGGTACAGCCTTTTTATTTGTTACCCTTATTTGTTTGGATGGACTTTTGTGTTGTTATCTCAGTAGATTATCTTCTTTTAATTTGCACTTGAATTTCAGGTATAGACGTGGTTGTTTTGTGGTTGTTTGGATAGCCGATATTAGAAATCAGTTTTTGGAAAACTAGTTTTCATACAGCTCGTTTGGTTGGAGGGAATTAGAACTAGGGAATGGGAATTGTGGACTTCGAGAGTAGAATTCTCTCGTAGGGCTTGTTCGGTTTAGTTGGGATTGAAGTGGATTGGAAGGGATTGAGGGGGTTTAAATCCGTTGTAAGTCAAAATCCCTCCAAATCCACTCCAATCCACTCTAATCCTCTTAGATAAGGGATTAACCGAACATGGCCGTATGGTTGGAGGGTATGGGAGTTTAGCAGGGAAAAGGGATGGGAATTAAGGGCGTGAATTCCCTCTGATCTCTTCCCTGGAGGGGGGCAGGTAATTCAGCCAGGGGATTGGGAATTGAACAAAACTCCCATTCCGTTTCCCTTCTTTTACCAAACACGCTGATAGGGTTTTCAGGACAATCGGTTTCATGTATAAAGCTATGCAAAAGTCTATTTCTAGATTACAAGTCAAAAAGAAAAAAGAGGTGATTGAGATTATGAAAATTGCAGGGTGCCAAATCAGAAAGAAAAAAAACTTATTTTACATGCAACAACTTGAGTTGGAGGCAGAGTAGTTCCTAGTTTACCGCCACGCCCGCGCGTGCCGGCCTGAGTGTTCCGGCCGGGTCGGTGGCGGCAGGCTGACCGTTGAGGTGGTCAAAGCAGACCTGACGGAAGATCTTGACGATGCAGCCGTGGTGCTCGTCGGCGTTGAGCGCCAGGTAGCACGCGAGCAGCCGCTCCAGCTCCTCCGGCCGCCCGCCGCTGCTCGCGATCATCTCCGACATGGACTCCCGGAACGCACGCTGCGGGTCCCGCGTCCGCCGCACCACGGCGAGGCTCTCCAGGTCCGCCCCCGCCCGCCGCGAGGACCGAACCTTCACCCTAAGCGTCGTCCTCCCGGAGAACGACAACCGGCGGCCGCCGCTTAGGCTGCGGCGGTGCCGGCGGCCACGGTGCCGACGCCTCAGCCTTGCGCTCCCTGCATCCGTGTCCGACGGTGCCGCGGCTTCCTGCGGCGGAGCAGGTGAGACCGCGAGGGAGAAGGGGATGATGTGGCCAAGAGGCGCCTGGAGGTCGCGGTCGCCGCCGACGGAGCGGTGGCGCCGGAGCCTGCACTGCTGGCGCGCGGCGACGGCGTCTGCATTGTCGTTGCTAACAGACAGCCGCCGCGGGACGACTTCTTCGACGGCGGGAGCGGGAGAGCGATGACGCCCGCGCGCGGAGTCGGCGCCGGCACTGTCGTTTCCAACAGAGAGCCGCCGCGTGACGAAGTCGACGGGAGAGAAACGCGGCAAGCCTGGCCGTCCCGCCTGCGCGATCACCACCTTTGCCGGGCTAATGCGATCGGGGACGAACGACGGGAACGCTGGGGTGGCGCTGCCGTCTTCGTTCGTGGACGCGGGCGCGCGCTTGGTGCCGCCAGCCTTGGGCTTGGCGGCGAGCTTGGCGAGCCACGAGAGCGGCGAGAAGGAGAAGGAGAAGGCCTTGCTCTTGCCGTTGGCCTTGCGCCCGGGGGTCTCGGTCACTCGCTCCGGTGCGCGTGGCGGCGTTCCGGGCTGCTGCTGCTTCCTGCTTCCCCATCTCATGGCTTCTCGGTAGCTAATTACCACTACTGTCTACTGAGCTCCTCGTGTCAGCCTGTGGAAGTGTGGAGTGAGGTGTTGTCTGTCGATGACTCAATGTGTGTATGCTTGCGGCGACGAAGACGAGGGCAATTTAAAGCCGTGGCAACATGGGAGATTGGGGAGTGGAACACCACCGGCACGATGAGTAGTAGCAGTGGCTAAGGGGGAGACAGGCAGACAGGCGTGATCTGAACTTACTGAAGAAGCCTATATCTGCATGCATGCAGCCTGGGTTTTCGAAACCCCCTGGCGGCATGAAAGTTCAGAATTCATAGGCCCCATACGCGATTCGCTCAGTTCAGAGGCACACACACGCTCATGATTCGACGATTCTATTCATTCATTAATCAACTCCACATGCCACACTTGTGTGAGTGTCTTTTGTACTTTCTGCTGTCCTCTATCTCTACCTTTGTCTTAATTCAACATTGCCAAATTTCCTAATTCAACAGTGCCAAATGCTAGTTAAGGGAGAGCAAAGGAAGGAGACAAAGCGGAGGAGAAAGTGGGTCGACACTCGATAGGTGAAAGGATGTGAGCTGAAACAAAGGAAGGTTGGCTTACTGGTGCTTTTGCTTTCTGCATCTTCCTGCTTCTGTGTTTCATTGCCCCTTGTTGGAACGTTTGAACAAAAGTCCCGCCGTTTTTGCACATCGCCATTCTTCCACTCCTGCCCTGCCGGGGAACAGCTAACCTTCTAGCTTCTTTTCCACTCGAGAAAATGTGCCATGTAGCTGCCTGTAAACCGTACAAAACTTCTTCAGATTTGAGCGAAGTTGTCTGCCACTTCCTCGTCTTGTACAGTTCTATGCAAACTTCAGATGTAAAAAACCGTAGCAAGCTTCAGAGGACTGCCCTGGATTCGAAACTGTGGCGTAGGCATACTTCTGTTTCTGTCTTTCTTACGGTGTAAAAAACAGTGTCTCAACGGTTTCTCGAAAAAAAAAAAACTGTGTCTCAACGTGTTTCCAGCAATCAGAACGTTGTCCGGCAAGTCAAAGTGCAGCTGGTTTTTCAGTCCCTTTCTCACAAGGGCATAATTCAGAACGAGTAAATGTTAGGTCCAAATGGCAGTGTTATCATCTCGGTGAGCCTGTCAGCCTGCAAGTCTCTGAATTCTGAATAGTATACGGTTTCCCTCTTTTGGTTCCTTCCTCTCGTATAGCAGCAATACAACATCTTCGATACCAGGGAGAAGCAATCGATATGATGATTTTGAAGTTGTCTTATGTGATTGCAATCCCGTAATTCCCATTCATTGAATTATCTTATGTTACACTATTGATGTTTCGGTTTTTCAAAACGCATGCAACATGAGGTTCTGTACAACCTGAATTTCAAGTTATACCATTTAAGTGAACTCTGAAAGCGACAGGGAACAGTCTGCCATGCCGTCGTGTCGTGTAACCAAAAGTAAAAAATATATAATCAAAAGCCAAGAGGTGCAAAAGGGGTTCCCTCCAAAAATCAAAAGCAGCGTTCAAAATGGAACACCTCAAATCAAAACGATTCCAATCCACATCGCACATGGTGGACGAGTGTAACTGTCAACTCTCCTGCCTCAAGTGTCAACTAGTTAAAGCCCACAATGCACTCGCTTTCACTAGCCCATCCATTTGCTTTTCTGCCGATCGTGACGGTGCCCAAAGACAAAGGCTTTGCTTCAAATGGCGAAACAAAGGAAACATCGTAGAGTCTGTGTCAAGTGTATCGGATGGAAACAAAAATGCTAGTCTGCTCATGCTTTCTCTTGAGTACATTTGCTCGGTGAGTGGCAAAATACGCTCTTACAGAAAATTAGCTTTGCTTCTGCTGTCCGAAGACACTAATCGTTTATCAAATGAAATGCTGGGCTTTTTTTAATGAAAGGCTCAAAACGTCCGACTTTATATTAATGAAGCCACAAACGGTCGGTACATACGGTACATAGTGCATGCACAACTTATAAGGCTCGACAAAACAAGTAAACAAAAGAATGAAAAGAAACCCCGCTTGAAACGCTGAGGCAATCGTCATCCACTGTGACCGACACCAGAAACGAGGCAAGGATCAAAGCAGGAGGTACCAGCATCCGGAGAACGATCTTAGTTCGTATCCGGATGGGCAACTGGAGAGGGACCCTTTTCCTCTCGCCCTGGTTCGAAGGGCGGTGCATCATCGGCAAGCAGAGAGGTTCACCCGAGTACACATAGGATAAATACACCCAAATTGACCATGGAAGAGAAAAACCGAGTGGCTAGCATGCCAGAACTCCCCCACAAATGCATGCCGCCATCAACCATGACACCGCAAGACGGAACCTGAAGAGCGGAGACACACACACACTAGGAACATCAGAACCAAAACAACAACAACATAACGGAGCTCGCGAAGCCCGGGCGCTCACCTCCACTGGAAGTCGCCACCACCGTAAAGGGGAACCTTATCTCCTCTTGCCCAGGACTGAGGGTGACAGGGGCACACTGAGGAGATGGACAACAAGCACTAGGAATTACCAGATATGCCACATGGCGTGATCATCGCAGACCATCCACACCGCATCAAGTCGACACCGACCATAGAAGCTCGCCAACTGCCTCCACAAGCCCCGGACAACGTCGTCGCCGGCCAAACATGAGAATATGGTTTTCACCCAAGAGCAGGTGGGGTTGGGTGAGGGGGAGAGGGAACCTCAACAAACCCTCCAAGGAGGGATCCTGCGCCGAGGTGCCATCAAAGTCGTGGCCACTGCCGGCCAACGGTTCCCCACGGTCCCGAGCACACCATCGACTACTCGGTCATCAGTTCGCCAAAACAGCTCTGGACAAAGGGGGCAAGCACAACGGTCGGGGTGATGATCTCCCCAGATTTGACGTAGAAAGCCAATGTCAATGCAGGACCTGTTCAACTGTATCAAATGTAGCTATATAATTTACAAAGTACCATTCAAATTATTTATCGAACACGAAGGGCAACAAAAATATCTTAGGGTCCACTGATCCTCATATGAAGATTCCATCAGGAAAAAGCTTAAACAGTACCTACCTACATACTATATGCAACTTGCCTCTTGCTGCATGGCCAATTTGGCTACATATATCATCGGATATTCTCAGTCAAGTTGGTCTACTGGACCGACTGAACCTACCTAGAGACAAGGGCAAAGGGCAACAACATGGCACTTCACATTATCCGAATAAAATCCAGGGGATATGCTATGCTATGCTGCCCCCAGATTGTCATCATGAGCTAGCTGGACGGCTGCTGCACCTCGCGCCTAATGGACCACTAAGATTTGCTTATCCCCGTTTCTTTTTCTTGAAAGAGAGAGCTTAAGAGTTAAGATTTGCTTATCTTTTTGCCTGGTTGTTGGGTTAGCTGGTAGCGTGGTAGTATTAACAAAGCATATCCTTTGCAGTGCGTGGGTCTCGAGCTAGGATGACTGGCTGCCTACTTGGAACGAGGATCCGATGGTGACGGCCCGGTCGCGGTCGCCGACATGTCTCGCCGCGAGAGAGCGTGACGACGGTCCACGTGGTGCCAAGTCACCAGTACCCAAGACGCTGACCCCCCGGTTGCAGATCAAATCTGTGGATCGTTTGGTGCCGTGTCACGGGCACGTATACAGTAGATATCGCCCGTCCGGCCGACGTGGCCGCGTCCGCCACCGGACACGTGCTGCGATCCAGCGCGCTTCCGTCTCGCTGTCGCTCGCTCTCTTGCGGAACGGAAACGACGACCGCGACGTCTCATGAAAGCGCCGGACGATTAAGCCTGGGGAATTATATATATCCACACCCGCACGGTAGGTCCACGAGCGATCCTGGCCGTCCGTCGCGTGTACGGACCCATCGCGGCCGTCCGGGCAGGTGGACCAGCGCGTCGTCAGGTGGCAGCGTGCACGCCAGCTGGCACCGGTGGGGCACGCACCACCTTATCCTCTTTCCCCCCACGCATCGTTATCCCCCAGGGCGCGGTCCACTGCACCGGCCAGCTCGCAACGGACGCGGGGTCCACAGGTCGGTGAGAGGATGGCCCACGAAGGCGAGCGAGTCCAGCCGCGTGGGGAATATACTACTGTGTGCTCGTCTTCCTCCGTCGCCTCCCCCCTCCCCACCCCCATTTTCCTCCCCCCGAACTCGAAACGGCGGATCGGGTCAAAGGGCGCGGACCTAGGGTTTGGTTACTTGAGCCTCCTCCGCCGTCTCGCGGATCGGGAGGCTAGGGCTCCCGCGGCCGGGATCGATCCGCCGCCATGATGTCCAGGTCGTACACCAACCTGCTCGACCTCGCCGCGGGGAACTTCGCGGCGCTGGGACCGGCCGACGGCGGGCGGCGGCGGTCGTTCGGGGCGACCAGGCGGATGCCGCGGGTGATGACGGTGCCCGGCACGCTCTCGGAGCTGGACGACGAGGAGGACGACCGGGCCGCCACCAGCAGCGTCGCCTCCGACGTGCCCTCGTCGGTCGTCGGCGAGCGCCTCATCGTCGTCGCCAACCAGCTCCCCGTCGTCGCGCGCCGCCGCCCCGACGGCCGCGGCTGGGTCTTCTCCTGGGACGACGACTCGCTCCTCCTCCGCCTCCGCGACGGCGTCCCCGACGAGATGGAGGTGCTCTTCATCGGCACCCTCCGCGCCGACGTGCCCGCGGCCGAGCAGGACGAGGTCTCGCAGACCCTCATCGACGGCTTCCGCTGCGCCCCCGTCTTCCTCCCGCCCGACCTCTACGATCGGTTCTACCAGAACTTCTGCAAGGGCTACCTCTGGCCGCTCTTCCATTACATGCTCCCCTACGCCACCGCCGGCCAGGCTCCGAAGGACGCCCCGTCCGGCGGTAGCCGGTTTGACCGTGGGTCCTGGGAGGCCTACGTCCTCGCCAACAAGCACTTCTTCGAGAAGGTGGTCGAGGTCATCAACCCGGAGGACGACTATGTTTGGGTCCACGATTACCACCTCATGGCGCTGCCCACCTTCCTCCGCCGCCGCTTCAATCGCCTCCGCATCGGCTTCTTCCTCCACAGCCCGTTCCCCTCTTCAGAGATATACCGCTCCCTACCTGTCAGAGAGGAGATCCTCAGAACTATGCTCAACTGTGATCTCATCGGATTCCACACATTCGATTATGCCAGGCACTTCCTCTCTTGCTGCAGTAGGATGCTCGGGATAGAGTACCAGTCAAAGCGTGGATACATTGGGCTGGATTACTTTGGTCGCACCGTTGGGATCAAGATCATGCCTGTTGGAATCCATATGGGTCAATTGCAGACAGTGCTGCGATTACCTGAGATGCAGCCCAAGGTTGCTGAGCTGCGACAGCAATTTGAGGGCAAGACTGTGTTGCTTGGTGTGGATGATATGGATATATTTAAAGGCATCAATCTGAAGCTTCTTGCATTTGAGCATATGCTGAGGATGCATCCTAAGTGGCGGGGAAGGGCTGTGCTGGTGCAGATAACTAACCCAGCACGTGGCAAGGGAAAGGATGTTGAGGTTATCCGGGCTGACATTCAGGATAGTTGTGAGAGGATTAACAAGGAGTTTGGCCGGACCGGGTACAACCCAATTGTTTTCATTGACCAGAATGTGCCAAGTGTGGAGAAGCTTGCCTATTTTACGGTCGCCGAGTGCGTCGTGGTGACGGCTGTGAGGGACGGGATGAATTTGACCCCATATGAGTATATTGTCTGCCGGCAGGGCTTACCTAGCTCGGAGTCTGCGCCAGAGGTGAGTGGGCCACGCAAGAGTATGCTTGTTGTGTCGGAATTTATTGGGTGCTCGCCTTCACTGAGTGGTGCTATTCGTGTTAACCCGTGGAATATTGAAGCAACTGCGGAGTCACTGAATGAGGCCATCTCGATGTCAGAGCGTGAAAAGCAGCTGAGGCATGAAAAACATTACCGCTATGTAAGCACGCATGATGTTGCGTATTGGTCAAGGAGCTTCATCCAGGACCTGGAGAGGGCTTGCAAGGATCACTTTAGGAAGCCATGTTGGGGCATTGGATTGGGATTTGGATTCAGGGTGGTAGCCCTAGACCCAAATTTTGCAAAGCTTAGTTTCGATTCAATTTTAATGTCTTATGGGAGATCAAAGAGTAGGGCTATATTTCTCGACTATGATGGTACATTGGTGCCACAGGCTTCTATCCACCAGAAACCGAGCGAAGAATTAGTGAGCATCATTAATACCCTATGCTCGGATAGGAATAACATTGTTTTCATTGTAAGTGGAAGAAGCAAGGCTAGCTTGGCATCAATGTTCTCTTCGTGTCCAATGCTAGGCATCGCGGCTGAGCATGGTTACTTTTTAAGGTACATCTTCTTCATTACCATCAACCTACATTTTGTTTCAGATATGTAGTAAAGTCTGTACTTTATCCTGACATAGTAGGAAACTAGGAATATTGGAAGTCTAGGCCAAAGTCCAGACACAAAGATGCCATGTGCCTACTACCTTCTAGTTGAGCAAATAGCAATCTAGTTTGCTTTTGTTGGTTCTTCTCTTAATAATAGGAAAAACTTCCTGTATTGGTTAGCAGCCTACTACGCCTTTTGATTGTTTGCCACTTCATTTGCAATGAGTTATCAACAAAACTTCAAGGATCATACACCCTAGTTTCATTGGCTGACCCATTAGTCGAGTTAACGGAAACTAAAGGATCATACACCCAGGTTCATGGAACTTCTAAGGTCATGCTTTTACTTCAACATGACTTGCTTATATCATAAGATGTTTGTTCATGCTTATTATCTGTTGGGTGTTTAATTATGTGGGGAGAATTGAAGTCGTTGCAGATCAATCTCGATTTTTTTATCTGGAGACTAAAATAAATGATGAAATGTCATGTTTTCATGTGTAGGTGGACTCGAGATGAAGAATGGCAAACCAGTGCCCAGTCCCCAGATGTTGGGTGGATGCAAACGGCGGAGCCAGTGATGAATCTTTATACAGAAGCAACTGATGGATCCTACATTGAAACCAAAGAAACTGCATTAGTGTGGCATCATCGGGATGCTGACCAAGGCTTTGCGTCTTCTCAGGCTAAGGAGATGCTTGGTCACCTGGAAAGTGTACTAATAAATGATGCAGTTGCAGTCAAGAGTGGACAGTTCATTGTCGAAGTCAAACCTCAGGTTCAACCATCATTTCTTGCATTCTATCATTCATATGAGCTGACAAATTTTTTGTGCCATCCATGGAGGACATGCTTCCATGTATTTTTTTTTTGGCCTAAGTTACTTCACCATATTTACCTGGCAGCTTTCAATTAAATAAATTGGCATTCTTTATTTTAGTCATGTCATACATAGTGCATGTATGTTGCATTTCCTTTGAATTTTAAAAATGCATTCAACCAGAAATAAAAAATTACACAACGGTTTTACTTCACTGCTCCAGGTTTTTATTTCTGATTTTTTGCACTAGTGCTGAGTTTTTAATAATTCATTTGGTTATCTCTTTGTGCTGCAGGCTGTTAGCAAAGGTCTTGTAGCTGAGAAGATACTTGCATCAATGAAGGAGAAAGGCCAACAGGCAGATTTTGTTTTGTGCATTGGTGATGACAGGTCAGATGAGGATATGTTTGAAAATATTGCGGATGCCATGAAGAGGAGCATAGTTGCTCAAAAGACACCACTGTTTGCATGTACCGTGGGGCAGAAACCAAGCAAAGCCAAGTTCTACCTGGACGATACATATGAAGTAGTCAGTATGCTGAGTGCACTAGCAGAAGTTTCGGAACCAGACCCGACAGACTTGGCTGATGACTTGGCTACATCAGTCTCCTCATTAGACATCGGTGATGAACAAACACAGTTTGGTACTACAAGGATAGAAGGATCTTAGCCCGGAAGTGAATCTACATACTATGATGCTTTGACTCGCTAAAGGTTTTTTGATTGATCTGAAGTGGTGAAATCCAGACGAATGACCCGCAACAGGGTAGAAACTATCTTACAGGCTCAATTATTGATTTCTTGGACTCATGATTCATTGTAGAGAAGATAATGTGTTTCTCCAGGTGGACAAGGGGTTGCAGTCTCGGACTGCAAGTAGGACTGGGATTACAATCGTGGATGCATTGTGGTTCAGCGAGTTGTTGCAAGGAGATTCATATGTGCATAGCTGACCTTTCATGTTCCCATGTTTCTCATTTTATCGCTATGATACTGAGGATATTGGTCTTAAACCTGTGAGGCGCAGCTTATGATTTCTTGTCTGCCGACTTGGTTAACAAAGAGATTATCTAGTCAAGAAAGCTAGTGATATTTTGTTTTATAATGTTGCGTAGGTGTTAAGGATGTGATTCGATTGATAATTTGACAGCCTTATCTGTGCCTTTAGATCTAGCTATTTTTTTTAAGATGTTATCTGCAGTTCATTGCCTTGAACTTGGCATTGTGAATGATGCTTTGCCCCTCATCCCATGTTAGTTTTCGCTTAGAAATGTTTTACCTGAAGGAGACATCAGATTGAGATTTGCGTAATGTATTTTACTCATTATCAACTTAATCCCAATCAACGCATACAGCTGGTAAAAGAAGGCATCCTAGTTGATAGTTAGATCATCAAATTGTGAACACTACTAAGTATAAGAATAGGCGCAAAGAATCTACTGCTAGTAAGATTGGGAATTATCATCAGCAAGACGAACCCAGTAACAATCTGGTAGCTTTAGTAGTACAAGATGAATACAGTTTGGAGGATGATTGCTCTTTATTTACTACGACAACGGCAAACGTCACTGCTACTGATGTTGCTCCTCCAGAGTGGGAATACCCACAATCAAGCCTAAGAATGATTTACTACTGAACTGAAGTTCTCATCGATACAATACAACAGTACAGGCAGCCATGGAGGGCGCACAATACAACAGTACAAGACTCTGCAAGCATCGGGGCTCCAGTCTTAGGAGAAGAGGTACACCTCCTCAAAGGATTTCCTACAAAGCAATGCACGCATACATTCATTTACTTAGCTCGATAAACAGAGAAGCGGGTGGAGGTGCGGCTGGTACACAACCATACAAGATCAACAGAGGTCGCTTACGAGGTTTTCCCAGAAAATGTAGGGCTGTAGTTGTAAATCAGGTTGTCCAGCACCTTGTCGGCAGGAGGCCTGTTGGGAGACTTGCGGGCTTGGCTGTGTGTCACATCAGAGCGAATGGTGAGATAAACACCGTGGTCTTACCTCCTTCATGAGCCGTTTTCGCTTCGAAATTTAGTTCTTGCATACATGCGTAGAAAGGATGGAACACAATGCATTGGAGGAACAGAATAATGCAAGATGCTAGTATAGTGGAAGCCGATAATGGAACCACCCAAGATAAATGACAATATAATTAACTATCTGGTCTGCCGCCATAACCGCCTGGATTTGAGATAATACAACAATAGCAAAGCCTTAGTCCTTGGGATCAGCTAGAAATGAACACCAAGTTGAGCCACACACATACACGCACGAGGAAAAGATAAATGCAAACTGCTGATTGTGGCCATTTCTGGTTTAGATCAAACGGCAGTGCATTCTGTTGATTTCTAAGGCAAGGCGACTACATTGTGCACATAATACTAGAACCTGAGCAGCTAAGGAGACTAAGCTGGAATTTTTGTTTTGAAACAAGGCAAAAGACTTGCCATTTTCATTAATAAAGAAAGAAGTTTTTAGAGGTTTTGGTTTTAATGCCTAGGACACTCCCTAGGCCTTTGCGCAAAGGCCTAATCTCCCGGTATTACATAGCTCAAATGTTTTGCCCCCGCCTTTCCCCAAAGCTTGGCCTCCTCCTTAATGTTTGCGATAATGACGATGGGTGGGGTCACAGAAAAGAAACTAGATTACTGCATATAGAATAAACAACAGGACATGTTTCTACAAATCCATGTAGAATCTGCAATGATTTCACGAGCACTGTAGAATTATTCATGAGTGGAGTGAACATGAACTTGCCCATGCAGAATGAGAGGTCTGGTTGAACAAAATTTGCGGGTCTGGTGATCATCAAAAGGAGAAAAAACTGAGCAAAGGCCAAGGTTGAAGGCCTATAGCTCCTATAGTATGGGGAAATTAGCGATTACCACCATAAAATCATTTTGAACAGGTAATTTGCCATCCGCGCAGTATGGTTTTCGTCAGAGTGAGAAGTTGCTAGTGGCCAATGCATGTGAATAATCCCATGCCATGTTGCTTATAATATATTCCCGTTATAAAAAAAATGTGAATAATCCCATGCCATGTTCCTTATACTAATAAACATAAGGTCTCAATTGCAAACCTGACAAAATAGTTGGCAAAATTTTGAGTCACTTGTACCGCATCTTCACTGTGTGGAATCATTGGTTTACCCCACTCAAAAATGGCTTTCTGCAGAAAGTGAACAATCTAATTATAGTCTAACCTCTGAATATATCATATTTATCTAAGTGGCTAGTGGCCACATGAAGATATATCACAGCCCAAAATGATTTTAAGGGAAACGTTTTGTTAGCAGATTAGTAATATATAATTCTAACAAATGCCAGACAACGATAAATGGATGCAAAAATATACAGCAGCACTACAGTCAGCATACCTCAGGATGCCACTGAGTGCAAGTGATTGGATATTTCTGTGCCTCTACGGTTGAGACATAAACCTGATTTGCCAAAGAAAGGAAATTAGTGTGTTGTATCGTGCAATGATTTGTCAATATTTCACCAAGATCAAATATTTGGAAGAAGATTTGCCAGATTTATCAGAGTTGTCTTCTTTCTACAATTATTATTGTTTGGTACTACCTCTGAATTAGGCTGGTTGAGTCCAAATCGGTTAATTACAAGGTGTAGGAAAGAAAAACCTTTAGAGTGGATGTTGTATGTAGGGAGTAAAAGATGACATTATGTACCTCACCATTTTCATCAGGGGATGTAGTAAGAATCCTGAAGAAACTTGATAAGGCAGAATTCTCTCGCAATCTCTTTGGAGATATACCATACTTTGACCAATTGAGAAATAAACCATGTTAGGGGAAAAAGGAGATAAAGAAAGTTACTCTGTAATCTGCATAAAAGGTGTCATTTCCAAATCACTGGTCATGATTTGACTCAACTAAGTGTATCATGTAAAAGTTAATATCAAGCTGAGGTCGAAGATAAAATGCGAAGAGCGCCCAGGAATTTTCTTCTGATAAAAATCGACACACATTTGGGTGTGTGTTTGAGAAGAAAGAAGAGCACCCTGGGATTCTACTTACTTTGTGATTTTGCATGACGAGACAACTGGTGCTGAGTTTCTTGATGAGATTAGGATGAAATCTGTGAAATTATATCATTATTTATTAGAAGGTATGCAAAAAGAGTCAAAGAGCCAAGCTAGCAATAGAAGACAGTATTTGTGTCACAAAAAAAGTACCGAGAGACAAGGCTATATCACAGATAATTTTAAATATGCCAGTGACGTCATTACATATATTTGTTTTCCTTTCCAACTAGTGAATAAAATCTAGGAAATATTAAAACCACGAGAGCAAAAGATGATCGCATAGTGCTTGTATTCAGGGAGCCATTCTAGATATAATATCTATATCCAAATCTAACCAACTGCATAATTGACATAAATATAATCCACTTTTGCAATTTAAAATTTGATGAAGCTGCCGTCTAAAGTCTAAACCTGAAATTTCATTTGCAATGGAGTATATTATAAATCTTAAGCTTAATTGCATTCTCTATGTAAAGAAGAACCTAACTTGCATAACCTTTTCATATAGAGCGGAACAAAAAACATGGCCTTTGCAAGTGCCCATGCAGACTTTTCAGTTGAGGAAAGTGGGAAAACTTCACAAGTTCAGTTTTCAGGATTCCTACCTTCCAAATACTGATCCCTCAAGTGATGAATAATTGGGGAAATCAAGAGTTGATGCTTGATTTGAGGCGTGGAATGACTCCAAAATATTATTGTCCTAATATCAGAGTAAACATAAGTCACAAGTGAAGAATAATTTAGGACCTGAAGAGATAATGCTTTATTTGAGGCACTGAATGACTAGTATTATTTTCCTAATATCAGCATAAAACAAAAGTCACTTTCCAGTTTGTGGAGACAAAGCACAAACTTGTTATGGAACACACTAAGTGAATGTCCTCTTCAGGGAACAGTACAGTGCAGCCGACCAGCTGTAGCTTCACTGCCTTGCATGAGGCAAGAGCAAATGTGTTACTTTTGGTTTTAACAGATTATATTTCTTAGACATATATCTAAGTTTGAAATTATGATAGGCAACAGAGATTTAATTTGTATTTTAGCCACTAAATTTGCATGTTGAGATTGACAATTATGTTCATTATCTTAGAAAAAGAGAATTACCTTGCTCACAATCATGCTTACAAGCTCAAAACCAAGACACTGTGCAAATAGTGGAAATTGAATTCCTGCATCATTCTTGTCCAAGACATACTACAAAAGAATAGATGATGAAAGTGAGGATTATTCTGTCATCCTTGATCCCATTCTGATTAAGCCAAGACCAATAATACAAATAATATGAGGTATTGAAACTGAGACCTAGTACGTTCCGGTAGTGTAAAGAACTATAGAGTAGAAGTACAATGTCTGAACGCTGTCAAAGAAAGGAGTACCTGAAACACTTTTTTAATTGTCTCAAAATATAAACCACTCTTCACTGATCCACCAGTAAACAGCACACCATTCACCAAACTCAGTTTCTGCAGTAAAAAGGACAAAGACAAAATTAAGACAAATTATCAGAGAGATAAGTAGGTGCTAGTACTACTGTGCAAGCAGGCCACTGAGTAACTAATAGGTGGTCTATTGCCCTGAGATCATATGACTGCAGAACAGAAAGAATACAAGTAGTAGCCAGAGACATCGTAACTGATAAGTGAGCTGTTCCATCCAGATCAGCAAACGATGGATGGATCGTAAAATAGGTTAGATTGGCACTGAATGATCAAGTCATGACCCACCTTGCTTTTTGATTGGTCACACTGACTGTGGTCCTATTCCTATATAAACATGTCCCTCTGAACTTGAGAAACTCTAAATTATCAGAATTACTAAGTGTTCGGGGAAGTCAGCTGAAAGCCTAGTTCAGATTCATAATCCCCCCTCTAGACCATTCAATGACATGGATTTGCTCCCCGAAATCCATAAGAAAAAACTAAAATCCAATTCGGGCGGTCCAGCAGCAGGTTGAACTAGTGAACATGCAGTTTAGAGTTTACTGAGACAGGACATTATCCCTATATCCCCTCTTTTTTTCCTGCAGTGTTGGAACATGATTTGCACTGGTAGACGTAGTTACTTATAATTATAAGGATCAGTGCATCTTCTTTGGGGTTTGACTTTGGAAGAACTGGCATTATTAAGTACTAGAGGAGCATTCAGACTTAAGCAAGGGGAGAGAGGGAGAACCGAAGAGAGGGAATCTGGAAGCGGCGGACCTGGAGGATGCGCTCCTCGGGCTCGTTGTAGATGAGCGGGATGACGCGCGCGCCGCCGGCCTCGACGAACTTGACGTAGGAGGCGGCGATGTAGGAGGTGGAGGTGGCGTTGCTGATCCTCCCGGCCGCGCCGTCGCCCGGGTGCGTCACGATGCCGATCACGGGCCGGTCGTAGACCGCGGGATCCGCCGGCGCGGCGCAGGCCCCCGCGCTGGGAAGCCGGATGACGGCGGGGGCCGCCGACGAGTGGCTGGGGAAGGCGAGCGGGAGGAGGAGCAGCAGCAGCAACTGTGGAGGAGGAGGAAGAGCCATTTGGACCTGGCCGTTTGCGTGTGGCGTGCGTGCTGAAACTGGAGTGGACTGGATCGCGCGCGGAGCCTTCACTTTATCGCCTCGTGACCACCGGAGCAGGGCAACGGGATTTGCGTTGGGAGTTTAAAAATGGGTCGCATAGATCTCGTGCGAAAATGGTAGAACGTGCAGATCTGATCTAGGGAGTAGTATTTCAGAAAAACAACCGCTCCCATACGTTAGCGAGACGTGACAAAAGAAATAGTTTTGTCTTGATATCTTGGCAACAGTATGTCACCACATATTTCTTTTTCTTTTTTTGATCTGACATATTTCACATTTTTTTAGGTGATTTGGGACTATACCAGAGTAGCTACATCGGCCTATAATGGGGTCCTAACATACCATCCCCTGGAAAGCCGCCCAGGAGACATGGCGATGCTCGCCCAGATACCAAATGTTAGCGTCCACTTAGGCACAACCCAGCACTCGGTCTACATTCGAATGTTTATGCGCACACAGCTAGTCGTGGACTCCTCTCGTAATCGAGGTGGGACTAAACATGAGTTGCTACACCGGCCTACGAGTGGTCCTAACATCACATCCCCTTGGAAAGCCCCCCCCCCCCCCCCCCCCCCCCCCCCCCCCTAGAAAGGCATGACGATGTTGGCTCCGATGCCAAATGTTAGCGTCCACTCAGGCCCAGCCTAGCACTTAAGCTATGTTCGGACGTTTATGTGCACACGACCCAGCTACAAGTGGAGAGGCCACTCCATACCAAAAGTCCGGACTGAAAGGAGAAGGGATACTCTCCCTTATATGCTGGTTGTGGCCTCCTCCCGTAAGCTAGGTTGGACTAAACATAAGTAGCTACACCGGCCTACAGAGAGATCGTAACAGCAAGTTAGATAGTTTAACTCGTTATAAGTATGCAAATAAGTGTGCATGTGAGAAAAACAAGTACTAACTATTAGTTTAGAATTAGAACAATGATAGTCCTTCAAAATTTCATGCCACTACTCAAAGGGTAGATAGGTGCAAAGACAATATATATAACTCTACACAATTGCAAGTCCAAAAAACATTGACAGTTTGGCTCTCACCTAACACTGTGTTTGGATGTAGGAATTGGGGCCTGGAATCACGAATCTGGAATTGCTGGAGTAGTTTCCGTTGTTTGGTGTGGCTTGGGAATTCTAGGCTGGAAACGACAGGCAATTCCACGCGAGAGCCCGCGTACCTGTTCGCTGGGGAAAAACTTTCCGAGCCTCCACCCTCGGAAACGCACGGAAACTCCCCTCGCGTACCTGTTCGCTCCACGCCGCGTCCCTCTCCTCTCGCCCGCGAACAGGAAACTCTCCGTGCGGACGAGCTCGACCCGGAGCTCGCCCAGCACACGGCGGCGCCGGCGTCCAGGTATGCTGCGAGCCCCGCCCTCCGAGCCCTCTCCTGTCTCTCCCTCGCTGGCCGCTGCGCGCCCCGCCCCGCCCGTCTCCCCCGTGGTCCCTGGCGCCGCCGGAACCCTAGATCGACCGAGGACCGACGGCGGATGAATGGTGGCAGGAACCGACGGGGGGAGGAACGGCGGCGGGAGGAACTACTCTCCCTGGGCGTGCCTCCTCCTAGCCCCGCCTCCTCTCTTTCCCTCCCTGCATTTTCTCCCTCCGACCCGGCCTCTCCTTTTTCTCAGATTTTCTAAATAAAATTTATGTTTGAACTGCAGATTTACAAGAGCTTCTACTAGCTGCCGTGAAGATATAAATCTCATATTCTCTGCCCCTAGATTAGAATTTATGTGGTATATCATGATGTGTTGTTGTAAGTAGAGTGCAATTTGCTACTCTGATATGGATGAGTGCAATTTGCCGGCGATTCTCAATGTGTACAGGGATCATCCTCACTTGTTGGATCTTATGGAAGCAACCAAACTCGCGGGCTTTTAACAATGTAGCCCAAGTCTGCACAGTTCTGGAGCTGGTGGATAGGATTCAGGAGGAGATCCCGGAGTGGAGATTAGCAGGATTTGGAGGGAACATAAACGATGTAGGAGAGTAGGCTTTAGTTTTCTGTTCGGTGTAACCTACCAACCGGGCTTTTACCCCCCTTTCCATTACTTGCATAACGGAAATACATTGTTTTTGTAGCCAAAACAGCAAATAAAAGGAAACAGGAAAAGAGAGGTGCCCTTGCACTGATAGGAAACCCGCTGATAGATGCCCGGCATCGGAACATCCACTACGGGGCGAAAACCTATCAGCACTCAAACCTAGCTACCACAAAAAGTTCAAACCATAGGAGTCCAGACCAAAACACCAAAACAAAACCACCACCACAAAACTCGCCTAACATCACCAAACCGGCCAAAGGAACCACACTTCATCGCCAGCTTTTCCTCCCTGGGTCTCCTCCCTTAGGCACCATCAATCATCAGGATCCCTCCACGTCCTTCCTCCCTTCGAGCCCTGCGAGTCAAGTCCGCCGTCATCTTCATCAGCTTGTTTGCGCCCGCTTTCAACCTTCCTGCATCAGCTTCGTTGTCCATCCCTGCCCAATACACAAGAAACGAAGCCATAGTGTAAACGATGACCTCAGGAGACCTCATCACATATGCATCAAAGGTTATTTTGTTGCGAACTATCCAAATAGACCAACAGATAGCAGCCAAAAGCACCATATAATTTTTTTCATCCCCGGTAAGAACCTATGAAACCAAACAATAGGCTGCCAGATATTTTTTGGACAAGTGTCCGTACCCACACACGCACCTAAAACCCCCCAAACTACCTTTGCCGTGGCACAAGAGAAAAACATATGCAAGGCTGTTTCCACATTCTCACAAAAGGAACATTTTGGACACCCTGTCCATTTTCTCTTTCTCATATTGCTCCTAGTCAACACCGCATCCTGAAACAGTTGCCACATAAAGATTTTTATCTTCAAAGGGATCTTCGCTTTCCATATGAGCTTATTATCCGGTCCCACCAGGTTCCTCTCGAGTAAGAGATACACCGATGAAGTTGAAAACTGCCTATTAGGATTCAACAACCATCTGACCACATCAGGAGTATGGGTATTAGGCACATCCCATACCCTCTTTTTTGTTTCATTCCACTGATCTAACAAATTACCAAACAACCTTCTACGGAAGGCAATCTCACATTGAACACCTCTCACCTCAGCAAAAGTACTCTCTTGCATTTGAACAATACCAAACAAATCAGGATACTCAGTGTTTAACGGCTTATCATCTAGCCAAGGATCTATCCAAAATCTCACCAGGTTACCTCTATTTAAAACCACCTTTCTTCCCATAAAATATACGTCTTTCACTTTAAGTAAATTTTTCCAACAAGGAGAATCCTTCACTCTAGGTTTCACTGAGGCTACCGACTTATTATGCAGGTACTTAGCCTTCACAATGGTTTGCCACAAACCCTCCTGCGTTTCAAGTTTCCACCACCATTTACAAAGAAGGCTCAGATTTTGTTTATGCAAATCTTTCACACCCAACCCTCCTTTATTTTTTGAACGACACACTTTTTTCCACTTCACCATATGATACGCTTTTTTCTTTTTTATACCAGCCCAAAAAAAATGTCTTCTATGCTTATCCAGCTTTTCAATTACTGCCTTGTTAAGCAAATGCATTGACATGTAATAATAAGGAATACCCGACAAACAAGCGTCTAAAAGAGTAAGCCTAGCACCAGAAGAGGCCGAATCACACACCCAGGCATCCAACTTCTTAATAAACTTAGCATCTAGAAAATCCCAATCAACAGATTTCAAATTTGAATAAGTAACAGGAACTCCCAAATATTTCATAGGCATTTGATTTATCTGGCAGTTAAACAAGTTAGAATAAAATTCTGATATGATACTATCCCCACCCACGACCAGAATTTCGCTTTTCTGAAAATTAATTTTTAGGCCTGACATCATCTCAAACATATATAACAATAATTTCAAATTTAAAGCTTGATCAGGATCATGCTCAATACACAACACCGTATCGTCGGCATATTGTAAAATAGCAACACCATTTTCCACCAAATCTGCAGCAAAACCAGTGATAAGACCATTTTTTTGCGCACATAAAACCATCTTCGTTAAACTTTCAGCTACCATATTGAACAAAGTGGGAGACATAGGATCCCCCTGCCTCACACCTTTCGCACTTTGGAAATAAGGTCCCATCACATCATTCATTTTCACACACACTGTCCCATTATAAAAAATAGATTTGGTCCAGGAACACCATTTCTCCGAAAAACCTCTTATTTTATGACAATCTAAAAGGAAATTCCAGTTTACCTTATCATACGCCTTTTCGAAGTCCAGTTTTAAAATGATCCCCGTCTTTTTCTTAACATGCATATGATGCATTATCTCATGCAACGACATAATATCATCTAAAATATTCCTTCCTTTAATGAAAGCATTTTGTTGCACACTAAACAACTTAGATGCATAAGGATCCAGGCGCAAGCAAAGAGTTTTAGTAATCAATTTATAAATGCATCGCAGCAAACAAATAGGACGGAATTGTTGAATCCTATTCGCCTCTGCCATTTTCGGTAACAGAGTAATGACCCCATAATTTAGCCGTTGGACATCCAAATTGTTATTATAGAAATCAAGAAAAAGCTTCATAATATCATTTTTCACCACCTCCCAACAGTGTTGGTAAAACTCCACAGGGATATTATCAGGGCCAGGAGCCTTATTAGTTTCCATAGAAAAGAGAGCATATTTCACTTCCTCAATTGTAAAAGGTCTAGATAACTCAATATTATCTTCCTCACTTATTTTTTCCTCCAAAGACCACAAGTTAGGATCTAACTGAAACATATTTCCAGGCGCAGGACCAAACAACTCCTTATAGTATTCAGTCGCATGTTGAATCAGATTCTCTGTCCCCTCTATTAAAATCTCACCATTTTGTAAAGATTGAACACTGTTTTTCCTTCTACGGCCATTAGCAATTCTATGGAAATAGGACGTATTTAAATCCCCCTCCAACAACCACTTGCCATGAGATTTTTGAAACCAGTGAGCCTCCTCCTCCGAATATAGATCAAACAACTCAACCTGTATCTGAAACCTGAGATGATGCTCTTCAGGTGACAACCCAACAGACTCCTCCAACAACTCCATTTGAGACAACTCATTTTTTAACTCTTGCCTTCTTTTCTTATTATGACCAAACAAATTAGACCCCCAACCTTTAAAGTACTTTTTAATTCTTTTGAGCTTGATATTAAAAATATCAATGCTATCTTTACTCCTCACAGGTTTCTCCCAAATATTTTTTACCAAAGGTAAAAACTCAGGATTCTTCAACCAATTGTTATCAAATCTAAACTCCCTTTTTCTCTCAAAATTCTGATTATCCCCCGAATCAACAATAAGAACATTATGATCTGACTGTTCTCTAACTACTTTTTGAACATAAACTAGAGGAAACAGATCCTCCCACTCAGAGGACATCAAAACTCTATCCAACCTCTCCAGGGTTGGATTTTTTGCTTATTCGACCAAGTATAAATCCCCCCTCTCATGAAAATCTCCCTCAAAGACAGAGAGTGAATGACACTATTGAAAACCTCCGAGGAGTGAGGCAAAACAGTAGGTTTATTCTTTTCCAGACAATGTCTAAGGATATTAAAATCCCCACCAACAAAATAAGGCCCATCCACCTTATTGCAAAAGGAAGCTAACTCCGCAAGGAAACCAGATTTAAACTCCTCATGAGCAGGCCCATACACAACAATAGCATACCAACGACACTTTTTTTTAATATCCCACATGCTCATCAAAATCATATGATCCCCAGTTTTAACAGTTTGTACCTCCAAGGTTTCATATCGCGCACCACAAAGGATACCACCAGATTTCCCCACAGAAGGAATCCACTTCCAAAAAAATTTATTTTGCGGATCAATTTTTCTGAAAAAAATAGGAGTATATTTCTTTTTCATAGTTTCTTGTAGACCTATAAAGTCCACACCATAATCATCTATAATGTAACCTGATGCAGCTATAAAGCTATGGTACACAGTCGTAATTTTGTTGGACTATTCGGTGTAACCTGATGCAGCTGTTCGCAGCTGACATTCCAGGATCTTGTAACTGTATTTCTCTCCTTCTATAAAGCTATGGTACACAGTCGTAATTTCAAACTATTTAATTTCTACCTGTGTTATTGTTTGTGACTTGATTTCGAATTTTTAATGTTATTATGTGTGCAAAATAATATATCAATATTCAAATATACACATACAAGTGTTTTCATACATGTAAGTATGAGATTCATACATCCAAACAGAAATTGAAATTGTGTTTTACCCTCCGATTCCGGCCATAAATTCTAGTGACAACCAAACAGCGGAATTGGAATTGGAGACCATTTCCTTTCCATCTGGGAAATGGAATTGCTAGTCCAATTCAATTCCCAGGAAACTTTCCTACATCCAAACACAGTAAGGGAAATTATAGGCTCCATATTTGAATGAGTTTAACGAGCTAAAGCAATAGCTCGTAAACTCGGCTCATTTATCTTGATCACAAAATAGCTTAAATCCAAAACTCGGCTTGACTCGTTAGAATTTCAGCTACTTTAACCTATTTAGAAGTCACTCAATACTATGAAAAAAATACACATATTACATGTACTACTATGCTGTAAAAAGTCCAAAAGTTGTCGGAATATTCATAGATGATTCGGGTTGCATCTACACCATGATAGAAAAAAGATTTGAAAAATCACACATGCATATGCAAACTTTTTATTAAAAAAATGACATTTTCTATGACTAAAAAGGTAAATTTGGTGCTTCGAAAATTGCTGTATACAACACGGTTTTTGTTTTCAGACTATCGCATATGTTTTTTCTTGACGACATTTGCAGACATGTCAAAGACACCACTACGTAGATAAAAATAATCAGAATTAATTTTTATTTTAACAATTCTTCACACTTGATGCAGATGCGCCTGGTGCACAAACTTAATGTGTAACTCAAGAAAAAAATTTAGCATCGTTGGTGTTGGGCTGAATCCACAGCCCATGTCGATTTAATTACTATTCAAAGCTAGATTTCTCGTTTTCATTTCTATGTCGTGTACTGAATTTGATTTTGAATTAATAGTTGTGACATGATTCATAGTGTAGCTAGCAACCGTGTTTTCTTGAATATTTTTATAACTTCTACACTTTGTTTCTTTTCTATAACTAAATATTTTTATTCATTACCTATAAACAAGTCACTAACAGCAATGTGCAGCACTGCCCATACGCGCTTGGTCATCCATGATTGAGTCGACGCCTCGACGGTCACCGTCGAAGAGCGGCATCGATCGTGAAATGCACGGACGCCAGTTGCGCTGGAGCTCTATGGACATGCGAAGACGTTGCCTGCTAGCTCTTAATTAATCAGATCAGAAGAATCAGCGTCCACGTCATTTAGCCGCCAGCTGGTCCAGTGGCATCATGTGAACTGTCCCCTGTGTGCTAGAAGTCGGAGAAATATAGATTTATCCAAATATTGTAATGTGTGTGCTTTCCATGTGAAGAGTAAACTGATAAGTATTCGGTCAACCAAGAACTGTATTTATTTCCTACTAACATGGAGTGTGATTCTCGGGAGAAGATGTAGAGAACAAGATCATATCTCGCAGTTTTTTGTTCTTCTTGTGTGTGAAATCTTGGCTACTGGAGAATCGTTCCGAAGGCACAGTTTGCTCCCGAACGTTGCTTCAGTTTACAGTTCAACCCAGTGTGTTCAGTGCTGACATGATGTTTCTGGATAAGGATATCAGTGAGATGATTTTGTGTGAATTTTATGAGAGCTTAGGAAATCTGTAGTTGACCTAGTGCAATCTGGAGTAACTTGCCATACAGGAGGCCGGAACGTGTCAGTCTACATAACGGAAGCTTCAGAGCAGAGCAAAAGAAGCATTCCCCAGCAAGCCATGGCGCAAGAGTACAGCTACTACCATTGCCTCCTCTTGGCGGCCATCGTCGTTCTCCCGGCCCTCCTCGTCAAGCTAAGGCGGAACGGGCAGTGCCACGAGACAAACCTGCCCCCGGGCCCATGGCGGCTGCCGGTCATCGGCAACCTGCACAACCTCGTCGGCACCGCGCTCCCGCACCGCTCCATGCGGGACCTCGCCCGCCGGCACGGCGCACCGCTCATGCTTCTCTGCCTCGGTGAGCTCCGCATCGTCGTGGCCTCGTCGGCGGAAGCGGCGAGGGCGGTCATGAGGACCCACGACGGGGCCTTCGCCACACGGCCGCGCACCGCAACCATCCGTGCGCTCACCAGGGACGGCCTCGGCGTGGTGTTCGCGCCGCAGGGCGAGCACTGGCGCCAGCTCCGCAAGCTCTGCGTCACCGAGCTGCTCAGCGCGCGGCGGGTCCGGTCCCTCCGCGGCTCTCGCGAGGCCGAGGCCGCCACCCTCCTCGCGTCCGTCGCGTCGCTGTCGTCGGCGTCCGAGCCGGTGAACGTCAGCTCCCTCCTCACCACCTACGTCACCGACGCGGCGGTGCGCGCCGTGATGGGCGACCGGATCGGGGACCGCGACGCCTTCCTGGAGTGCCTGGACGAGGGCGTCAAGGTGGCCGCCGGGTTCAGCCTCGCCGACCTGTTCCCGTCCTCGCGCCTCGCGCGCGCATTCAGCGGGGGGGCGCGACGCGCGGAGCTGCACGCTGCCAAGATGAGCCGGCTCATGAACGACATCATCGAGGAGCACCGCGCGAGGAGGAGGTCGGCCGGTGGCGCCGGCGACGAGGAAGAAGCCCTCATGGACGTGCTGCTGAGGATCCAGACGGACGGCGGGCTCGACGTTCCTCTCGAGATAGGAACCATCCGCGCCGTGATCGCCGTAAGACCTCCATCTCCATCTCGACAAGAAATTGTTTTAGCAAAAACTCACGTGTTCGACGAAATTATTCGCAGGATCTGTTCGGTGCCGGGAGCGAGACCTCGGCCACGACGCTCCAATGGGCCATGGCGGAGCTCATGCAGGAGCCGAGGGCGCTCCGCAGGGCGCAGGAGGAGGTGCGCGAGGTCCTCGCCGGTGAGGGCCGCGTCCGGGAGGAGGTCCTGCCGGAGCTGCGCTACCTACAGCTTGTGATCAAGGAGACGCTCCGGCTGCATCCGGCGGTGCCGCTGCTCCTCCCGCGGGAGTGCCAGGAGCCCTGCTACGACGTCCTCGGCTACGACGTGCCCGTGGGCGCCATGGTGCTCGTCAATGCGTGGGCGATTGGGCGGGACGTCGAGAGCTGGGGCGCGGACGCCGAGGAGTTCAGGCCGGAGAGGTTCGAGGAGGCCAGTAGGTGCGCGCTGGACTTCAGGGGGACGGACTTCGAGCTCGTACCGTTCGGCGCGGGGCGGAGGATATGCCCCGGCATAGCGCTAGGCCTCGCTGTCATGGAGCTCGCGCTCGCGAGCCTCCTCTTTCATTTCGACTGGGAGCTCCCTGGTGGCACCGCCCCACATGAGCTGGACATGACGGAGGCGCTCGGGATCACGGCGCGGAAGAAGAGCGACCTGTGGCTGCACGCCACTCTTTGCGTGCCTCTTCCTAGTCTGTAGATACTCATGTACGATTGCCTTGTCTTCATAAACGATGCAAACTCCATCGTGAACCACAAATTTGCCATCCTGCTACAATTCGAAATAGAAGTTTTTACAGGTTGAACAAGATCAGTTTGAGCCACAATTGAGATTCAGTCCTAATTGAGTTTTTAAATAATCTGACTTCGCCATTGTTCAAACAAATTAAATCAGATAGGAGAAATTGAAACACATCAAACAACAAAGATGTGTGATAAAAGTATAACGAACATCAAAGTATTTCGGAGTCAATGTCTCTAGTGCCATCTTTAAATCTCGATTTTCCACAAGGGCAGCGCTGAGCGTCCCCCGGGGGATCGAACGCTCTGATCCCCCGCCTCCAGAACCGTCAGATCATTATCACGTACGTCTCTGATTAGTTTTGACCAGGTCATCCAACTCGCACATGTGCACCTCGTCAGAGAGTAAAATTCCCCACGACTCGCCCTCCGCACAGCGCGCATGCCTCCGCTACTCGCCTCCGCCTCGGTGAGAAAAAGAAGCACCGGTCGCCATCTCGCCGGCGCACTCCTCGCAGCATCACCGCGCGCTGTTCCTAGCCCGCCGTCTCTTGTCGCAGCACCGCCGGTATCGTCCGCAGCTTCCTCCATGGCTGCCGACAGCGGTGGCGATCCGGTCTGCCCTTGCAGCACTGCTGTAGCTACGACGGACGGCGACAGCAAAAGCGCTCAGTGGTGGCCGACCTTATAGCAGCGGTGACCTTCTATTGTAGCAGCGGTGGCCTACGTTTGTCGCAAAACTGGATGGCGTTCGCAGCAAGCGGCCTGACCTGTGTGGCTTTCCGAGAAGAGAGATGGGAGTACGAGTTGGGAGAGAGGGGATTTGGCTGACGTGTATGCCGACGGAGTGGCGGCGAGCCCCACCCGCTGACGGTGACGCATGGCTCTTGACTCCATGCGAGAAACCTGCGGCGAATCTGATCTGGAACGAAGGACAGAAGAAAGGAGGAAGATCGAACTTTTGCTACAACAGGGATGTGAATTTGCATCAAAAGGGGAAAAATTCTGCTACAAACCTTATAAAGATTTGCATCTCATGAAGAAAAATTGCATCCGAACAAGAAATTTGTGTCTGCGGATTTGCATCAAAGGACGAATTTTGTTGCTACAAACCTTTCAAAATTTTGCATCACACGAAGAAAAAAATGCATCATAAGAAGAAATATTTTTGCTACAAGCGTCTATGAGTTTGCATCAAACGAGAAAAAAAATTGGAGGACCAAAGCTCACAGCAACTCCCACACCGTATACAGCTTCTCCGCTAGCAAGCAGCACATCCACCTTGTGCGGATTTCAGCTTCTACGCAGCATGGGCTTGCACGACGCGCAAGAGAGTTAAGAGACAGAAGAAAAGAGGCAGCAAGAGGATGGCCTGGAGCTGACCGGCCGCCCGCGTGAGGCGGCGGCGAGGCCGGCGAAAAAACATAGGCATGCGCGACCTTGAGGGATGGCAGCACCGACGCGCGTGTGGAGAGTGGAGACCGGAGAGAAGCCTGACAAAACGATTGAAGAAGAAGAACAATGCCAGGAAAGAGATAACGTTTGCGGGCGGGCCCGCCTCTCGCTGCTTCCCACGCGGGTGGACGCGTGGCGCACGCGGAAGGAGGAGGTTGCGAGCGTCGGATCCCCCGGAGGAACATCAGGCTTTCCCTTTCCACAAGCATTCGTGGACATAAGACTAGACCTGCATGCTAAACTATCCCATAGCTTTGAAAAGCTATTTTTTTTCCGACAAAGGCTAATATAGTAATATTAATAAGATATAAAGTCACAACGCCTCTCCAATAAATTAATACCATGAGCAGAAAACAACTGTCCCATCCGCCTCCTAACCCTCCGCCCGCCTCCGCGCGGCGGCGCCACGCCGCGCCGGGGCGCCCACTCCTCACCGTCCTCGCGTTCCCCTCCTGCGCGTTGACCTCCCGCGGTCCCGCCGCCGCTGCCGTGGGCGTCGCCCAACAAAACTCGGGTCGGCGTGGTGGCGGCGGCGGCAGCTTTCCTCGGCTAAGCTCGGCCCGATGCGGCGGCGCCCGCTAGGGTGGATCATCGGCAGGGCGGCGGCGGAGCGACGGCCAGGATGGAGCTGGCGGCAGCGGGCGTCGAGGGCGGCGGGTGGCGGCCTGGTCCGATCTGGGCTGGTATGCCTCTCCTCCGATCTTACGTCTTCCGTGCTGCTCTTGGGCTCCACCCGCAGCTTGAGGAAGCCGGTGGCTATGACCCTGGTATGGAGGTGGTGGCTTCCTCTTCCGACGGAGGTGGTCGGCCGGCTGGCCACGACAGCGAGTCGGGGAGGCGTGGTTGCCAGTGAAAACCGAGCCCGACTTCGGTCATGGTAGGCGATGGCGGCGTTTATACGTCGTCACCTTGATGAAGGCATTGCCATAGCAGCCTGCGTCTACTCACTCGCTTCTGCTCCGGGGGAAACCTCAGATCCGGGTTACCCGAATCGGATGATGGAGGTGTTTCGACATCTTTTTCCCTCTTGAGGGCATCACTTTTTGGAGCAGATGTTTTGATGGTGGTATCGCATAGTTGGTGTGCGGTGTGCATCGACCGCATCAACGACAACGGGCCTTGGCAGCGAAGCGCTGCGGAGTATCGATGTCTAGTGCATGACGATGGACGAGAGCAGGGAGGTGGCGCTATTTGGCGTCGTGGTGGCGTCGATAGCAGATCTGGCGAGGGTCTTCACTTCATTCTACAAGCTGGAGGTGGGTTGGTGGAAGATGGAGGAGCCGACGGCCGGAGCATGTGCACAAGGCGCTATCTCTGGAGTCGTCGGGGAGCCGTCGATGGCTGAGGACGAGGAACTGAAAGGATCGATGAGGTTAACTAGAGGGGGGGTGAATAGGTTAACTACAAATTTTACTTCTTTTTCGTTTTAATTGAGTATTGCTCAAATATAAGTTTTTTAGATTATGCAACTAGATGAACAACCCTATATGTTGCGCAAACTACTACTAGCACGAGATATATAATGAAATAAGCTAGTAGCAATTAGTAAAGGAAAGTTGAGAAATAACCAACAAGTTGACACGGAGATTTATCCCGAAATTCACTTCCCAATGGAAGCTAATCTCCGTTGGAGCGGTGCGGTGTTCACCAAAGTGAAGCACCGAGTAGCCTTGATATGGCACACCGTATCTCCGATGTGTTTTACCACCGATGTGGCGAGACGCTTGTCACTATGTTGCCGTTGAGGTTGACAACTAGAACCTTTACGAGGATAAAGCTCACTCCACAAGTTGGAGGGTCTTCACCAAATACACCGAGCCGCCAAGACTCGATTCTCAAGGCCGGGGCACACACCACAACTCAATTGGTAGCTCCCGGCAAAGTCTTCGTAGCTCCCAAAGCTCCGAAGGACCACAACCTCTTAGGGTTCCAATGAACTCAAAGAGTAACAAGCTCCCTCTCACAAATCAAGGGGGAAATCAAATCGGTTTGGTGGAAGTGTAGATCTAGGTCTCCTCTCTCAAATCCCCAAAGGGCTAAGTGATTCAGTGGCTAGAGAGGGAGATCTATTGATTTGAAGCTTACAAACAATGGCGGTGTTCTTCTTTTTGGTCATGGTAGTCGTCTCGAGGTAGATGGAGGGGTATAAATACCCCTCCCCGAAATTGAGCCGTTGGGGTCTGCAGGATGCCCGGTCTGGTGGCCAGCCTAGGCCGGCCACAGATCTTCATGCAGGAGCAAACAGGGCAGCTGGCCTGTGGACCGGCCAGGGCCGGCTAGGAGGCCGGCCGCCCCCCCCCCCCCCCCAGAGCCGCCCGGCCTGTGGACCGGTCAGGGCCGGCTGGGAGGCCGGCCGCCCCCCAGAGCCGCCCGGCCTGGTGCCCGGCCTGGGCCGGCCTGGGGGCCGACCACCGATCATTACGCCAGGGACAAGTAGAGCAGGCGGCCTGTGGATCGTCCTGGGCCGACAGGGAGGTCGGCCACCTCCCAGAGCCGTCCGGCCTGGTGCCCGGCCAGGGCCGGCCTGGGGGCCGGTCACCCACCAGACACGCCCGGCCTGGAGCCCGGCCAAGGCCGGCCTGGGGGCTGGTCACCCACCAGACACGCCCGGCCTGGAGCCCGGCCTAGGCCGGCCAGGGGGCCGGCCAGCCTGCTGCAACGCCATTCCTTTATGTTCCATTTCCGACAACCGGCATTTCTTCCTTTTTGCATAGATGGACATACACTAGTATCCTTTTGATGTAGATAATCATATTTCCTGTGGATACTAAAGAGTATGTTAAATACTTCCAAGTGTTGTGATCAAACGTCAAAACAAGATTAACGGACAATGTCCTTTCAATCTCCCCCTTTTTGATGTTTGATGACAACACAAGGATTTGCAAAATAAGTCTCATTTAAGCATGTCTAAGTGACGAGGTTAGGGCTCGGCAAATCCCTGGGTTGAGCACCCCGGGTTGATTGAGGGGGAGAGAGAGATGAACGTTGGTGATCACGACGGCTAACAGGGGGCGATTTACCCAGGTTCAGGCTCCCGGAGGATAACACCCTACTCCTGCTTGTCTGGAATTATGATCAAGGTGGCTACAATGGCGAGATGGCAATCTCGCTAAGGTTGGCGATGGCGGCTATGAGTATGAGCGTATGTGTTGGCGATGAGTTCGTTGCCCTAGACGAGGGACCCTCCCAGCCTTTATATGATAGGCTGGGTCTCGGGTGAACGGTGCTGATGGCACGTACAGGATGATCAAGCTGATGACCTAACGTCGACTACCTTGGGCCGCACATCATCCTTCTTGGGCCTTCCTTGGCGTGACCCAGGTACCACCACCGTGGGGTACTCGAAAGGTAACCCCACAACAGTAGCCCCCGAGTGCTTAGTCGAATCGTAGAATCGGGTAAAGGACTCCTTCCTTCCGGGCACGCCACCAGGTTCCTAAAAGGAACAAATAAAATGGTCGACTCCGGCCGTTCAGGGCTTATGGAGGATTCCTTAGTCGAAATATCGACTGCAGGGTAAAAACTGCGAGTATTGCTTTGGTCGGTAATTTTTCGACTGCGACTGTTCTGAGTCATTCGGGAGCGCGAACAGTGCTCCCGATGGGAGTAGCCCCTGAGATTAAGCTGAATTGCCTGCAATTGAGGTTAAACTCAATTTTTCCTTCAGTCGAAAAGCCCGCTCCCGATGGGGGTGAAGAAGGGACTCGAATTGATGGAGTCGCAACTTGCTTTGCATGACTTACTTTGTACTCGCCCGGTTTGGCTTACTGCTTAAGTTTGCTCAGCTCGTGGAGCTTACTGTATTTCTTTTGCAGTCGAGTGGATTTGTCGAGTCGACTCAGCTCTTAGAGCTTACTGTATCCTTGTTGCACCCGAATGAACTGTCCGGGTGCTTCATCAGCCCGCTGGCTTGCCACGCCTCCGCGAATGACGTCAGTGCTGACATTTTCGGCGTGCTCTGCATTCGATGGGATGTGACATGGTGGTCCCAGTGCCAGCATTGACTGATCTGACCGTTGGGCACGAACTTTTCGCGACGTGATGAAGACGCCTCGATTCCCACGCGTAGTGGGCGGTGTGGGCGGCGACGGTTGGCCTCTCTGCGCAACGCATGGACGGCCAGATGAGGTTGTGGAGAGCGGCTTCGCGGGGAACGGCCAGGATGAACTGTCCCCGCGGTATATATTTTTCACCGCGGTGGGGAACAGTTCACGCCGTCCTCATTTCGCCGCCATCTCCACTGTTTTCTCCTCCATTGCTGCTCCTCCATTGTTGCTCCTCTGCCAGTTTCTTCTCCACCCACCATGAGCAAGGTCACGATGAAGAGGGGAAAGTCTGCCGCCGGCGCCGTCGCCGCCACCGAGGCTGGCGTGATGAAGAAGCCCGAGGGCGACTGGACGAAGTCGTCGGTGAAGAAGGCCGATCTTGAGGGCCTCCGCGCGGGTGGGCTGCTGCCGCCGGCGGACCAGGCGGCAGTGCGCGCTCCAGGGAAGGAGGTATTCCCAGCCCCTCGCGAGGGGGAACGCGTATGCTTCGTGGATTTTCTTCCGCGGGGTTTCGGGTTCCCCCTCCATGATTTTGTTCGTGGTCTTCTGTATGCTTATGGGGTTCAGATCCACGATCTGACTCCCAATAGCGTCTTGAGCATCGCGAGCTTTATCGTGCTTTGCGAGTGCTTCTTGGGGATCGCACCCCACTGGCTGCTATGGAAGTCGCTGTTCCTCATCAAGAGGAACGTGGGGAAGAGCGGGCAAGTGTACCCGGTGGGCAGCTTCGGCATCCAGTTGCGTGGCGACACCGCCTTCTTCCAGATGAAGAAATCCGACTCCGTCCAAGGCTGGCGGAGGAAGTGGTTCTACGTCAGGTGCGACCAGGAGGGGCTTCTTCCTTTCGCGGCTGATCGCGAGTTGAAGAAGACAAAGGCATGGGCGCACCCACTGTCGAAGGAAGACAGGGAGGCGACTCAACCCTTACTAGCACTTCTCAGTGGCCTGTTGAAGAGCCTTGGGCGCGAGACTGGTGGGGTGCATCTCATTGCCACTTTCTTCAGGCTTCGGGTGCAGCCGCTCCGTGCTCGCGTCCACCCGATGTGGGCGCTTGAGCACGGCGATGAACTCGGCGATGATGAAGTTGAGTCGAAGGTGAGGAGCATCACCAGTCTCCGAGCCGCCGATCCGTGCAACGTCAAGTGCCCGGTCCAGCTGTATGGGCCGAACAACCCTGTGCCTGAGGTACGCTTCCTTCTGCTTTGCTTCTGTTTTGTATGTTTTGTCGAAATCTTCTTTTGTCTGACCCGAATTCCTGGGCAGGGTCGTTCCAACATTGTCAGCCTTCCTCCGTTGATGGAGAACGGACCTCATGAAGAGGCGGAGTTCCCTGAGGATGAAGAGGTTGATGAAGATGACGTTCCCTCCGCCACTTCTCGGAGTGAAGAGGTGGTGGAGGACGATGAATATGAAGAGCCGCTGCAGAAGCGGCAAAGGTGGAAGAGTGGCGAGTCTGCTTCGGCTTCGTCACCCGCAAAGCAGGTGGAGGTGGAGGACGTGGGCGAGGCGAGCGAGTCGTTCTCAGGTGCCAGGCACACAAGCGACCCGACAGAGCCTTTGGGCGTGCCTCCCCTTAGCTCTGCGCCGCCGACTGGGTTCGCGAGGATGCCCTCCGTCTCCCTGGACAGCGAGGATGATCTGGACGTCACCTGGTTAGTCTTGCAACCATCACCTTGTTTTGTCGAGTACTCTTTTGCCTTTGCGAGTATTTGAATTGAATTATCTTGTCGCAGCAACCGTACTGGCGATGTCGGTTCTTCGCCTCCAGAGATGGAGCACACTTCTGCTCCCTTGTTAGAGCAGACCGCGAAGGCGACCGAAGAAGAGCCGCAGGCGGGTGATGCGTCGACCTTGAAGGCTTCGACTTCCTCCGTGCCAGAGAAGACCACTGATGCGACCTCGGTGGACGCCGGATTGCTTGAGCATGTAAGTCTCTTAACTCAGTCTGCAAGATCTGTATCGGGTGCGCGAACAGCGCTCCCGATGGGAGTAGCCCCCGAAGATGTGCGTGACTAGAATAGTCGGGCGCAGATTGATGTCTTTGTTTTTTCCACAGCCGTTTTGTCGCCAGCTGACGGAGGGAGCCGCGGCCTTCGTTCGAATGGAGAAGGAGGGGGGCCGTCTCCGCACTGCTTTGGAGCAAGCAAAGAGTGAGTACTAACCCTTGCGTTCAAGAGGTGCTTCGACTATCTTCATTATTAACTTTGTTCCGGTGATCCATAGGCGAAAGGGAGAGCCTGGCGAAGCGGGTCGCGGAGCTGGAGAAGTCACTGGCGAAGCTCAACAGCGTGAGCGGGCCCGGGATGAACTGGAGAAGGCCCAGGTTGAGCATTTGCTCTCACTCGCCGATGCTACTGGAAGTAAGTATCTCGGCTGTTTGCCTACTTTTTCTTGTGTCGACTTCTGGTGTCTTATCAGTGTGGTCTTTTTGGAGCAGAGACCTACGGAGGTGCTCCTCCCGAAGGAACTTCCAGTGCCAATGTCAGCTTGGCCGAGGCTGTCGGCTTCGTCGATCGCGTCTGTGCGTATGCCTCGACGGCGCTGCAGAAGTCGACAGGCGCCTTGGCGACTGTGCACCGGAGCATCTTCCCTAGCCAGCCACCGCCGGACGCTGTTGACGCACTTGCTGCTCCGTTTGAAGGCGACGCGACCACCATGGCGGACTACACGCGTGCTCAGACGATACGCGGCTCAGAGCTCACTTTCCAGCTCCTACTTGGTCACCAAGTCGCAGGTGACTTTGAGAAGGTTGTCAGCGACTTCCCTCGGAGGCCTGATGGCAAGACCGCGTCCCTTAGCTCTGTGGAGGCGCGGGCGAGTCAGCTGGCTGCGAAGTTGGTTGCCACCTTCGAGAAGAGAATTGCCAAGGCTGCAGAGTTGGCCGCTAGGAAGGGCCGTTCTCGGTCGGAGTCTGCGATGTAGATTCCGTTATTTAAATTTCCTCTGCTTTTGGTCTTGGTCTGTAATGAACTATGTAGTTTGCGGTCTTCTGGCCATGAATCATGCTAATGTTGAAAATGTGGATATGTGCCCTCGAGTCTTCTTTCATATCCATGTTTGAATGTCTTCCTCATTTGCCACTGTCGAATTTGGCAGTCTGAGATGGGCGAGGCACCCGTGGTTGCTGGAGCGGCTGGTGTGGACGATGAGGAGGACACCTCTTCAGCCGCACCTGATCGCCGTCGCCGTCGGACTCCTCCGGCTCCTGCGCGAAGCGTAAATGACCAGCGAGTGATCACCTTCATGAGGAACAAGATTATGGAGCTCGAGTCGAAGTTGAAGACCGCCGAGGTGGAATTGGAGTGCTTGAAGTCGCGGCCTGCTACGCCGTTCTCACAGCGTGAGGAGTTCCTTCTTGGCCAGATAGACTTGATCAGTCGACAACTGCAAGGTTTGTCTTTTGGCGCTTTGCTCCGGCTCCTTTATGCTTTCACTGTTCTAAGCGCTGGGTCTTGATGCAGATGTGAATGCTGACTGGAAGGCAGAGCAGGGTCGAGTGGACGAGCGGGTGGATAGAGAAGCCGACGGTGACTCACTCGAAGCTCGTCAATTTTGGTCAGACAAATCCAAGGGCAGTGTATTAGCTAGAATGCTGGATCGCACCTGGCGGGCTGCTTTGCTCTTAGAAGGTTGCAGAAAGACCCTCCTACAGATCAACAAGGTGTTCTTTCCGCACAACGAGCAGCCTAACGGACTGCCTGCGCTGCTTGAGAGGTACCGCGAGGGCAAGGGCAAGGCGTTGAAGGAAGTCGTGCACACCCAGCTTGTTGCCGGGGCGAACATGGCGCTGGCGTACGTTCGAATGCACCGGCCTCATCTTCCCTTGGACAAGGTGCTTGACAGTTTGCCTGGAGCAGGTGACTACGCCGATACTCTTACGGCTGCGCGTCAGATGATTCAGCAGTTCCAGGCCTTCAGTGAGCAACTTGTAGGGCCGCTCGATGCGCCAAAGGAGGATCCTGTAGAGTAAGAATACCAGACTGCTGTTGTATAGCATTAGTTTGTAAGAGATGTTTTCCCAGGTGGGAGCATGAGTGTATGTATGCCGAGGTGGTGGTAGCCTCCGAGTGAATAAATTGTATCTTGTGGACTTCTGTAGACCTGTATGGCGCAGCCTCCGAGTGGTTCGGGTGGCGGCCTAGGATTTTGGGGTTGGACCTATGCGGCGCAGCCCCCGAGTGCGTCGAGTGGCGGCCTAGGTTGACTTAGACCTGTACGGCGCAGCCCCGGGGTGGTTCGGGTGGCGGCCGAGGATTTTTGAGTTGGACCTGTGCGGCGCAGCCTCCGAGTGCATCGGGTGGCGACCTAGGTTTTGACTTAGACCTGTACGGCGCAGCCCCCGAGTGGTTCGGGTGGCGGCCGAGGATTTTCGAGTGGAACCTGTGTGGCGCAGCCTCCGAGTGCATCGGGTGGCGACCTAGGTTTTGACTTAGACCTGTACGGCGCAGCCCCCGAGTGGTTCGGGTGGCGGCCGAGGATTTTCGAGTGGAACCTGTGTGGCGCAGCCCCCGAGTGCGTCGAGTGACGGCCTAGGTTTTGACTTAGACCTGTACAGCGCAGCCCCGAGTGATTCGGGTGGCGGCTGAGGATTTTCGATTAGAACCTGTGTGGCGCAGCCTCCGAGTGCGTCAAGTGGCGGCCTAGGTTTTGACTTAGACCTGTACAGCGCAGCCCCCGAGTGATTCGGGTGGCGGCCGAGGATTTTTCGAGTGGAACCTGTGTGGCGCAGCCTCCGAGTGCGTCAAGTGGCGGCCTAGGTTTTGACTTAGACCTGTACAGCGCAGCCCCCGAGTGGTTCGGGTGGCGGCCGAGGATTTTCGAGTGGAACCTGTGTGGCGCAGCCTCCGAGTGCATCGGGTGGCGACCGAGGTTTTGACTTAGACCTGTACGGCGCAGCCCCCGAGTGGTTCGGGTGGCGGCCGAGGATTTTCGAGTGGAACCTGTGTGGTGCAGCCCCTGAGTGCGTCGAGTGGCGGCCTAGGTTTTGACTTAGACCTATACAGCGCAGCCCCCGAGTGATTCGGGTGGCGGCCGAGGATTTTTCGAGTGGAACCTGTGTGGCGCAGCCTCCGAGTGCGTCAAGTGGCGGCCTAGGTTTTGACTTAGACCTGTACAGCGCAGCCCCCGAGTGATTCGGGTGGCGGCCGAGGATTTTTCGAGTGGAACCGGTGTGGCGCAGCCTCCGAGTGCGTCAAGTGGCGGCCTAGGTTTTGACTTAGACCTGTACAGCGCAGCCCTCGAGTGGTTCGGGTGGCGGCCGAGGATTTTTGAGTTGCTTGCTGATAAAAGTAACAGGGAGAGCTTGTTCCTCAAATCACTTTATTGATTTTTGCGAGCAGGCCGCCTCATTAAAACCCTTCCAGTCCCCTCAGGTACCCTGGCGAGGGAAAGAGTGCGTCTGAAACCTGCCGCTTCTTGACATTGTACATTATTACAAATTGGGGTCGATCAGGCGTAGAAACGGCGCAGTTGCGCAACGTTCCACGGGTTGCTGCAGACTGTCCCCGTCTTCGAGTCCTTCAGGCGGTAAGCTCCGTCGCCGATTGCCTCTGTCACAATGTATGGACCCTCCCAAGGGGAGGCGAGTTTGTGCACCTTCTTCTGCTTGAGGCGGAGGACAAGATCACCAGGGACAAACGCTCTGGGCCGCAGTCGCCGCCCGTGGTAGTTGCGTAGGTCTTGCTGGTACACGGCTGTGCGGGTAAGGGCGATGTCACGTGCTTCGTCCAAGGTGTCCATGTCGTCCTCGAGTGCTTCTTCTGCATCGGACTCGTCATAGGCCACCACTCGGGGGGCGTCGAACTTGATATCACAGGGCAGGACTGCTTCTGCGCCGTAGACCATGAAGAATGGCGTGTATTGAGTGGATCTGTTCGGCGTGGTGCGCAGACTCCACAGCACGGATGGCAGCTCTTCGATCCAGGCGCCCGCGGCGCGCCTCAGTGGTACTCGCAGGCGCTTCTTTATGCCCTTGCAGACTAGGCCATTGGCTTTCTCGACTTGTCCGTTGGACTGCGGGTGCGAGACAGATGCATAGTTGAGCTTGATGCCTTGGTCAGAGCAGAAGTCCTTGAATTCTTCGGCTGTGAAGTTCGTGCCGTTGTCAGTGATGATGCTGTGTGGCACACCGAACCTGAAGATGATCGACCTGATGAAGTTAACTGCTGAGGAGGCAGTCGAACTTGTGATCGATGCTGCTTCGATCCACTTCGTGAACTTATCGACTGCCACCAGGAGATGAGTGTGTCCGCCCGGAGAAGACTTCTTGAGTGGACCCACCATGTCGAGCCCCCACTGAGCGAAGGGCCATGCGAGTGGTATGGTCTTTAGCGCTGATGCTGGTGCGTGCGGCTTGTTGGCGAACTCCTGGCAGCCGATGCACTTCCTCACGAGTTCTTCTGCGTCTTGCATTGCGGTGGGCCAGTAGAACCCTGCTCGTAGGGCTTTGGCCACCAAGGCTCGACTGCTGGCGTGGTGTCCGCAGAGGCCGGCGTGGATCTCGAGTAATATGGCTTGACCATCAACTGGGTCGATGCACCTTTGGAGGACTCCTGAGATGCTTCGCTTGTAGAGTTCCCCGTTGATGACGGTGAAGCCCTTGGAGCGGCGGACGACGCGCTTGGCTTCGACTGGGTTCGCTGGCACCTTCTGATGCAGTATGTAGGCCAGGTATGGGCTTGTCCATGTGGGTTCGACCAGCATTACCTCCATGGGTTCCATCTCCGTGCTTGGCGGGTTGGCGGTGCTCGTTGTCGGTGTAAAGGGTCCCGGCGCAGGCCGGAGCTTGATGGAGCGTTGCTTGATGCACTCGAGGAAGACTCCGGGTGGCACCGGTGCTTTGTCTGAGCCAAGGTTGGCGAGGGTGTCAGCTTCCTCGTTGCTCTCGCGGCCGATGTGCCGCAACTCGCAGCCGTCGAAGGTGCCTTCCAACTGGTTGTATAGGTCCCTGTAGGCTATCATGTTGTCGGCGATGGCGTCACATTGCTTCATGGTTTGTTGCACGACAAGGTAGGAGTCCCCGTAGATCATGAGGTGAGTTGCGCCGCAGTTTTTGGCCATCCGCATGCCGTGGATCAGGGCCTCGTACTCTGCCTCGTTGTTGGAGGGTGTTGGGAAGTCCATCTGCAGTACATACTTCAGTTGTCGCCTTTGGGTGAGATGAGGACGACTCCGGCCCCTGCTGATCTGAACTTCTTGGACCCGTCGAAGTACATTGTCCATGCGTTGGACAAGTCGGGTACGTCTGGCAGCTGGGCCTCTATCCACTCTGTGGTGAACTCTGGAAGGACTTGAGCCTTGATTGCCTTCGGGTGCGCATACTTCAGCCCCCAGGGTCCCAACTCAACAACCCACTTGGCGACTCGTCCTGTCGCGGCTTGGTTGGTGAGGATGTCGGAGAGCCCAGAGGAGCTTACCACCGTGATGGTGTGCTCAGAGAAGTAGTGGACGACCTTCCTTGATGTCATGAAGACTCCGTACGCTAGCTTCTGGTAATGCGGGTATCGCTGCTTGGAGAGGGTTAGCACCTCGCTAAGAAAATAGACGGGTCGCTGAACAGGGTGGCTGTGCCCTTCTTCTCCTCGTTCGACGATAAGTACTGTGCTAACCACTCTGTTCGTGGCTGACACGTAGAGGTACAGAGGCTCGTTCTCCAGTGGCGCCACCAGTACTGGAGGAGTCGTGAGGGTTTTCTTGAGCTTGTTGAACGCGTCTTGCGCTTCTTCTGTCCACTCGAATTTATCCGTCTTTTCATCAGTTGGTAGAAAGGCAGGGCCTTTTCTCCCAACTTACTAATGAACCGGCTGAGAGCTGCGACTCGGCCGGCTAGGCGTTGCACTTCATGAAGCTTGGTCGGTGCTGGCATTGCGAGTATATTTTGCACCTTCTCAGGGTTGGCTTCGATTCCTCTTGCCGAGACGAGGTACCCGAGCAGTTCTCCGGCTGGCACGCCGAAAACACACTTGTCCGGATTCAGCTTGATCTGGTACTCGTTGAGTGCAGCGAATACTTTGCGGAGGTCAGCAATTAAACTGTCCTCTGTTCGAGTGGTGATGACTATGTCGTCGACGTAGACTTGTACGATCTTTCCTATTAACTCCTTCAGGCAAGCTTGCATCGTGCGCTGATATGTGGCTCCAGCGTTCTTCAATCCGAAGGGCATCATTTGGTAGCAGAACACACCATGGGGTGTGATAAATGCATTCTTCTCTTCATCTTCGACTTTCATCCTTATCTGCTGGTACCCGGAGTAGGCGTCCAGGAAGGACAGGCGCGCGCAGCCTGCAGTCGAGTCGATGATCTGGTCTATCCGTGGGAGCGGAAAGTGGTCCTTGGGGCAGCATTTGTTAATGGCGGTGAAGTCGACGCACATACGGAGTTTCTTCGTCTTCTTCTTCTCCACCAGGACCGGGTTCGCTACCCAGTCCGAGTCCTTGATTTCCCGAATGAATCCGGCGTGGAGCAGCCGGTCGATCTCCTTGCTGATGGCGTCTCACTTGGGACCCGAAAAGCATCGCATGGTCTGCTTGACGGGTCTGGCGTCCTTGTGGACGCGTAAGGAGTGCTCGGCGAGTTCCCTGGGTATGCCTGGCATGTCAGAAGGTTGCCAGGCGAAGATCTCCCAGTTCTCACGTAGAAACTCGACGAGCGCGCCTTCCTATGCGATAGGCAGGCTTGTCGACACCTTGACTGTCTTGCTGGCGTCCGTCGGGTGGACTTGATGGGTTCTTGTATCGTCAGTCGTGTTGAAGGCAGAGTCCTTGGCTGGTTTCTTGCGTGGCGGGAAGATGGTTTTGTCGTTGTCGACTGCCATTATCGCAAGGTGCTCCTCCATTCCGAAGAACTCAGAGATCTGGCTGAATTCGCGGTCGCAGCTGTTGGAGCGGTCGAAATTGCCGTGCACCGTGATGACGCCCTTGGGTCCAGGCATCTTGAGCATCAGATAGGCGTAGTGAGGTATCGTCATGAATCTGGCAAAGGTTGGGCGCCCGAGTATCGCATGGTACTGCGACTTCCAGTCGACTACCTCGAAGTCGATCGCCACCCTCTGGAAGTTGCCGGGTGTGCCGAAGATGACGTCGAGTGTGATTGCTCCCATGGGCGTGACTGCTTGCCCTGGTACTATGCCATGGAAGGTGGTCCCCGATGGCGCCAAGTTTGTTGTTGGCCTGTTCATTCTTCTGAGGGTGTCGGCGAAGATAATGTTGATGCCGCTGCCTCCGTCCATGAACACCTTTTTCAAGGTGTAATCCCCGATCAGAGCTTCGACTACCAGAGCAGCGTGCCCGGGTCGTGGTACCGCAGGTGGATGATCTGCTCTGGAGAACGTGATCGGTGTCTCTGACCCTCTCAGGTATTCGGGTACTGCGGGTGGACAGGTGACAGCCTGGTAAACTTGGCGGGTGATGATCTTCTGTGTCCTGTTTGAAGGGCGCCCCTTCTGTATCATGTTGAGCTGTCCACGTGCTGCTGGATATGCGTCAGGGGCTTCTTGCTACGGCTGCTGTTGTGGATAAAAAGCTGCCGCTGCCTGTGCTGGGTTAGCGACTGCAGGCGCGGGTGCGGGTGCTGCTTGGAGAGCCAGCTGCGCGACTAGCTACGCTACGGGTGCTGCTTGGGGAGCCACCTGCATGGCTGGCTGAGCGACTATTTTCTGCATTGCCTGGTATATCCTGCGTGCCTTTTTGCAGTCCTTCAACAGGTGACGGGATCCCCACTTGCCCGTTTCCGGGTTCCTGAACATGTGGTGCTTGCAAGGTTGCTCTAGCTCTTCCTCCGGAGTCAGCGTGCGCCTCTGCCACTCTCGCTTGCGGCTCCCATCACCACGGTAGGTGCTGCCACCGCTTCGGTTGAATTGCCCTTGGCTGTATTGGCGACTCTGTTCGTCGTTGCTTCGACTGTACTGCCTTGGACTGTACTGGCGATTGCTGTCGTATGCTTCGTTCTCGCGGGGGGTTTCGAATCCCGCCGCTACTAACTCTATTGAGTCATTGCCGTGGTAACGCGGCTTCTTCTTCTGGCGTCCTTCCCGCCAGTTGCTTGGTCCGGCCTCGTCTCGTGGAGTATCACGAACCGAGTCCTCTCCGTCTGCCCACTGGTTGGCTATCTTCATGAGGTCAATCATGCTTCTCGGCCGGAGCCTACCAAATTCCTCGCGGAGGTCGCGGCGGTAGACGCCGTGCATGAAGGCATCCATCACTCGGTCTTCCGAGGTGGGTTCCATGGTGTTGCGGAGCAGGGTCCATCGCTGGATGTATGACCGGAGCGGCTCGTCTCGTCCTTGCTTGCATGCTTGGAGTTCGACGAAAGTTGTCGGCCTTGAATACGTCCCCAGGAAGCTCTTAACGAAGGCATCCGCAAACTCGTCCCACGTGCTGAAGGCGTCCTTGGGTTGACTGTTGAGCCACCCGCGTGCGGATCCTGTGAGCATCAGCTGGATGTACTGCATGGCTGTAGTCGAAGTACCGCCCTGGCAACTGCAGGCTATGAGGTAGTCTTCCAGCCAGTCTCTCGGGTCCTGCTTTCCGTCGTACTTGACTGCTTCTGCCGTGAGCTTGAAGCCCTTGGGCATTTTTGTGTCGCGGATGTTGAAACTGAAGCATGCGGCGCCGCGTGGCTCGAAGTCGCCATCGTCGCGGTCGTCAGCATTGGGTGTGCCGACCGTCCGCTGGGTGCGGTTGCGGTCTACCGTCCTCTGTGTGATGACGTTGCGGAGGTCTTCGCCTGGCTGCGGCTGTCGCGGTTGTCTTGGAGCTGGGACTGCGAGTGTTGCGGGTTCGCGGTCTCGGCGACCCCGATTTTCTTGCGCCCTTTCTGCTGGTGCCTTGTTCGCCAGAGCCTCTTCGACTGCTTTGATGGACATGATTTGTTGCTTGTGGAGGAGAGCGCGGGCGTCACCCTCAGGCGGCTGCGTCAGTCGCAGGTATGTTTCGACTGCATGAGGGCAGCTCCGGGTGTCTTGGGGACGGGTATCCCGTCCGAATCTTCAGTCATGTATGACGACTCGAGGTTGCGGGTAATTCCGGCGCGTTCGGCCTCTGTCATCCGGGGCACGCGGGGCCTGTGGCGCCTTGCTCCTTGTGAGACCTCTGTCGAGACAGCGGTGAATGAATACGCGGCCCTCCTGGCACTCGCCGCATCGGCTTCCTCCTTGCGTCGGAGCAGCCCGGCCTTCTCTGCGCGGAGTCGTTCGCCTTCTTTCCACAGCAGATACTGGACCGCCAAAAGGTCCTCTCGGGGTGCGTCTGGTGGGGGTACGTGCCCTCCTCAACGTGCTTCAGGGCTCTGATTGCCATGTCGCGGGTGATGGTGAGTCGTGTCTGATCCGGCATGACCACCTCCAGTGGATATGCAGGTTCATCGTCGTTGGTCCGCGTCGGGCCAGTCATGTAGACTTGTGCGGGGTAAACCCGGGAAGTGGGGCTGATGCTTCCACTGCTGCTTCCTTCGTCCGAGCCGTGCTCGGAGTCGAAAATGGTTGCAACGTGGTAGGTACCACAGTCGCCGTTGAGGTTCTTTCCGTAGAGTTTCGCGGCCTTCACCGCGGACGCGAGGAATGGAGTCGCTGTCGTCGACGCGGGTGCGGTTGGCTTGCGGATGATCTCGCGACGCGAAGGCGTGGCCGGCATAGTCGAAGTCGATGTAGATTTTGGCCTTGCCCGCGACGCGACCAAGGTAGTCGGAGTAGACTTGATCCGCGCAGGGGTCACCGCCGATGCGATCTCCTTGGCAGCCGGAGGTGCGGGTGTCGTGGTCGCGTTGGGCGCGATTTTTGCCATGGGGGCCATTGGTGCAGTCGAGGCGGGCGCGATCTTCGCAGCAGTCGAAGATGCGATCGCCGTAGTCGCGGTAGATGTGATCACGGCAGGTGATGACGCAGTCATTGTAGTCGTAGCAGATGCGATCTTCACGACAGTCGAAGACGCAATCGCTGCATTCGCAGCAGATGCGATCTCCACGGCAGGTGAAGGCGTGGTCGACGTAGTCGATGCAGACGCGGGTGTCGCCTCCGCGCGTAGCGCGGCCACCGTAGATCGGAGTGTTCCGTAGCTGTTTATGAGGTAACGCATGGTACCAAAGGTGATCCACGTACCTTCACTCAGTTCAGCGTACGCCGAGCGATGAGCCGGCGGGTGGCTGACGTACTCGAGGGAGCTGGACCGGACTGGCTCCCTGGTGCAGGCGTCGGTCTTCAAGGTTGATGGAGCCGGAGCGACCATGGTTCCAACGCTCGTTCTTTCCCACAGACGGCGCCAATTGACGAGGTTAGGGCTCGGCAAATCCCTGGGTTGAGCACCCCGGGTTGATTGAGGGGGAGAGAGAGATGAACGTTGGTGATCACGACGGCTAACAGGGGGCGATTTACCCAGGTTCAGGCTCCCGGAGGATAACACCCTACTCCTGCTTGTCTGGAATTATGATCAAGGTGGCTACAATGGCGAGATGGCAATCTCGCTAAGGTTGGCGATGGCGGCTATGAGTATGAGCGTATGTGTTGGCGATGAGTTCGTTGCCCTAGACGAGGGACCCTCCCAGCCTTTATATGATAGGCTGGGTCTCGGGTGAACGGTGCTGATGGCACGTACAGGATGATCAAGCTGATGACCTAACGTCGACTACCTTGGGCCGCACTTGGCGTGACCCAGGTACCACCACCGTGGGGTACTCGAAAGGTAACCCCACAACACTAAGTTTTTAAGTGAAGCTCCCCCTTAAGCTTATAAGCCAACAAGGTATACAACTAAAAATTGCTCAAGTGAGAACAAGTGATAGATAAACCTATATACACTATGTGAGCAAAGGATATACGATAGTTCTCACCATAATCCTCATATGAGTAGAGCACTTTTCTCACCATGGGCTTCATATAGAAATAATCTTGGAATAATATCACCTTGCAATGGACTCCAAAGAGTAGATAGTAAACCGAGGAAGTCCTTACAATAGCATAACGGAGGTCCAAGATATCCTTACAATAAACTCCGGGATACATAAAAAATAGAGTTCACTTAAACAAACAAGTTCGATGCAAATAGAGTTCACTTAAACAAACAAGTTCGATGCAAATGAGAAGGGAAACATGAAAACATGAAAACGCAATGCAATGCAAATCCCCGGAGATTCTTCTCCCCCTTTGGCATCAAGACACCAAAAAGGAGAAAGGGTTGTGAAATCCCATGATCACTCATCATCCGACTCCTCTTCATCCTCATCATCATCCTCCGCAGCTGGACGAGAGCTAGACTGACCCGGGTCGCCATGCCAATATGGAGTAAGAGAGGAGGCGTCATCGCCAAACCAGTAGGTGTACTCGTTCTGGGCCATATAGGTGTTCTCAGAGACTTCAGCTGAGCTTTCAGGACCAAGAGGAAGATTAAGCTGAGTCATGATCGCACGTTGATTGCGGTTGTAGCTCTTCTGCTTGGCATAAACCTTGTAATCTGATTTCCTTTTCTGCGCAAAGAAGCAGTTCATCTTCTTGAGTGCTTTAACTAACACATTCTGCTTCACAGGAGCCTCAACATCAGCATCTTCATCATTCTGAGCATGATATGGTGGAACAAAGACAGGGGCATCTGGAGGAGGAGGTATAGCAACAAGAGGAGGCACATACATCTCATATGAATTGACCACATCAGCGTGTAACTTGGTGTTGAAGAGAGTCTGCAGATATGGGCCATAAATGGGAACCTTGTTCTTAAGAACCACCAGGCGCATCTCTTGCCACATGTAATCAAGGATATCTATTTGCTTCTTCCTCATATAAAGAGGGACAATGTGGTGAAGGCAATTAATCATACGCTCGCGAACCTCGCCCTTTTCCCCAAACTTGCAATTAAGACAATTCCTCAGGATGCCATGAACAACTCTCCAATAAGGATACATCCAAGAAATCTTGGGAAGTTTCCCACGAAGCCCAATCCCTGGTGGATAGCAATGACGAAGCCCTGACTCAGCTGGCATAACCTTTGAGCAATGAAGACGAACATAGCATGGTGCAAAGGGAAGTTCCTCAATCTCAAATAATGCCCCAAATTCAGCCAGAGTAGCTGTACACACAGTAGTGTCACACATCCAAGTCATAGTCCTTTTGGGTACCGTGGAGAAATGAACTGTGGCATAAAATTGCTTAAGCAACGCAGGAGAATATGGAGTGCTAACAGTCATGAGCTTAGAGATTTGATGATAGTCCATAAGTTCCATCACTGCAGGCCATACCGCCCTTGTTTGCTCAAGATTGAAATAGGAAGTGGGCACATGATGATTCACTTTCTTATTAACACATTGATGAAAAACTTCCTGATGCATCTTGCAATAGAACCTAGGATCATCTGGACAAGTGCTATGGCCAAATGCATAGGGATTGAAAACCAAACGGTCTTGCTCAAATTCATGGCGAGGCACTTTGACCCAAGAGGCATGTACCGGTTCATCTGGATTCACAAGAGGCTGTGGACTTCCCATTGGGTTGGTGTTGGTAGCTTTCTTGGACTTAGTTCTTCGGACCGCAGCAACTTTCTTGAGTTTCTTGGGCTTGGGCATGGAGGATTCAGCATCAAAATCATCAACAATGTCATCCAGCCCATCGAAGGTCTTGCTGCACTTGCCTCCTGCCTTTCTTGACTGCGGGACCTCCTCCCAATCATCTCCCCAATTCTCCATCTCCACTCTTGTGAGAGACCTCAAGAACACACTAACAAGGGAGAAAATCCACCCAAAATCGGCACAAAACGGGGAAATTATGTGGATAGGATGAGAGATCGGGTGATTCTCTTTCAGATCTGTGGAAGGGAAAGGATGGGGAGTGGATCACATGGAGGGGAAGGTGGAGGAGCTCGAGTTGAAGAAGGGGGCAGCCATGGAGGAGAGGAGCACGGGGAAGACGAAAGAAAAATGGTCAGGTCGCCCGCCACCCCCCCGCGCGACTAAGTGCCCAAGCGCGCCGGCCTGGGAAACGGCCTGGGCCGGCCGGGAGGCCGGGCACGCACCCGAGCCAGCCGGCCTGGCAGCCGGCCAGGGCCGGGCGGGAGGCCGGACCTAGCCCCGAGCCAGCCGGCCTGGGCCGGGTGGGAGGCCGGGCCAACTGCTTCTCCGAGGCCGTCCATCTTCTAGTCGTTGACGATCTTGAGCTCCGAACACTTTGCATCTTCAGAAATACCACCGAGCAACCGTTGAGTGATCCGGGGGAGATGCAAATGCAAAACATGAGGAAAACTTCACACATCCAATAAAAATAAAACCTCCAAATAAACACCATTGGATGTGATAAAACAAATGATAAATGGCGAATATGCAACAAAACTCACGGAGAGACAACTCGTTAAGCGGAAGAGGGCTAGGTCGGTGGCCTAGGCCACCATATATGAGTGTAAGGCATGCCACCGCGAAGATATATCTTGGGTGCATAACCAAAACTCATCATTTAAGCTCATATATGAATATTATTGAGACATCAATGAAAACATTGCTATTGACATAATGGGGGGGGAGTCCAATGAATTAGGACAACACTCCCCCTAAATCCATGCCCACATCTAGAGTCCAAATAAAAATCTAGTAGAGGTGTGTATGCAAGATTTTCAATCAACTAAAATTGCTTGCACATACGACATTTATTTGTCCTCTCAATTCCTTGAATCTTTTCTCATCAAGTGGCTTTGTGAATATATCGGCGAGTTGATCTTTGGTGTTGATATAAGAGAGTGAGATATCTCCATTGGCCACATGATCACGGATAAAATTATACCATATTTCAATATGCTTTGTCTTGCCATGGAGCACAGGATTGTGAGCAATTCTTATAGCACTTTCATTATCACATAAAAGAGGCAATGTCTTTTTCTTAATTCTGAAATCCTCAAGACATTGTCTCATCCATAATAATTGAGAGCAACAACTTGCGGCGGCAATATACTCGGCTTCCATAGAGGAAGTGGAAATGCAATTTTGTTTCTTCGAAGACCAACACACAAGTGACCTACCAAGAAATTGGCAAGCACCCGAGGTTGATTTTCTAGTCACTTTGTCACCGGGCCAATCCGCATCCGAATACCCCACAAGATCAAAGCTTGTATTTGAAGGATACCAAAGGCCATGATGAAAGGTATCAACCAAGTACCTAAGAATTCTTTTGACGGCGGTCATATGGCTTTCCTTAGGGTTAGATTGAAATCTTGCACACAAACCCACACTAAACATGATATCTGGTCTAGATGCACAAAGATAAAGCAAAGAACCAATCATAGAGCGATACATCTTTTGGTCAACCGGAATACCTTCATGATGTAGTGTTAGATTCACGTTTGTTGCCATTGGAAATCTCAATGGGCTTGCATTTGACATATCAAACTTCTTGAGCATGTCTTGAATATATTTAGCTTGGCAAATAAAGGTTCCTTCTTCATATTTTTCAATTTGAAAGCCAAGGAAGAACTTTCAATTCGCCCATCATAGACATCTCAAATTCACTTGTCATTAGCTTAGCAAATTGGTCTACAAAAGAGGCATTTGTAGAACCAAATATAATATCATCAACATATACTTGGAATACAAAAAATTCTCCATTTACACCCTTGGTGACGAGTGTGGGATCGATTACCCCAAGTGCAAAACCACGGTCTACTAGGAACTCCTTTAAGTGATCGTACCAAGCACGTGGGGCTTGTTTGAGGCCATACAAAGCCTTGTGGAGTAAGTAGACATGGTTAGGACACTTGGGATCTTCGAACCCCGGAGCTTGTTTAACATATACCATCTCATTAAGTGGACCATTTAGAAATGCACTTTTAACCTCCATTTGATATAAGGTGAATTTATAACTAGAGGCAAATGCAAGTAATATACGAATGGATTCAAGTCTAGCTACGGGAGCGAAAGTTTCACCGTAGTCAAGTCCTTCGACTTGAGAGTAGCCTTGAGCAACCAAACGAGCTTTGTTGCGAATCACTTGTCCATGATTATCTTGCTTGTTCTTGAACACCCATTTGGTTCCAATCACATTATGGTTCTTGGGTCTTTCCACTAGGGACCATACTTTGTTTCTCTCAAAGTTATGGAGCTCTTCGTGCATAGCATGGACCCAATCTTCATCTTCAAGAGCTTCATACACCTTGGTGGGTTCAAAATGTGATATATGGGCATGAATGCCACAAAAGAGTAATAGTTGCCTCCGAGTGGACACACTCCTTCCAAGGCCACCAATGATGTTCTTTTGATAGAGAGATTTTTTATGTAATGCCACGGCCTTGCTAGCCATTCGACGAGCAAGGGCATCTGAGGGTCTCTCATTAGGAGGTGCATCTTCATCATCTCCTTCATCTTGATTTTGATTAATCCGAGAGTGGGTTGGAGTTCTTGGTGAAGAATCACCAAAATCTTGACCACCATTATCATTGGGTGGATCTTGATCATTATCTTGATGGTTGGTATCATCTTGTAGATCTTGAGCTTGTTCTTGGTTTGCCGCTTGATCGATGGTTGATGTAGAGGGCTCCACTTGCGTCGAGCTTGAGTCCAACTCCGTTGCCACAAGGGGTTCCTCAACGGGTATAAGAGGACCTATACCCATTCTTCCTATGGCTATGGAGGAGGGCTCATCACCTACATCATCAAGATCAATTTGCCCCACTTGGGAGCCATTATCCTCATGGAACACCACATTCATAGATTCTTCAACACACCCGGTGGATATGTTGTAGACTCTATAAGTGTGGGAATCCTTAGCGTAACCAACAAATATGCCTTCAAAAGTTCTAGGCTCGAATTTAGGCAGTTTAGAACCTTTAATGTAAACTTGACATTTGCAACCAAAAACTTTAATATAAGAGAGGTTGGGCTTTTTACCACCAAGAAGTTCATAAGGAGTCTTGTTAGTGAACGGGCGGAGATAGAGCCGGTTGGATAGATGACAAGCAGTGTTGATGGCTTCGGCCCAAAGATTATATGGAGACTTGAATTCGACCATCATAGTTCTTGCCATATCAATAAGTATACGGTTCTTTCTTTTCGCAACACCATTTTGTTGAGGGGTATACGCAGCGGAATATTGGTGTTTAATACCCTCATCACTCAAGAATTTATCCATGGTGTAATTCTTGAACTCGGTTCCATTGTCACTTCTTATGGCCAAGATGGTTGTATCATATTGGCGTTGTACTTGAGTAGCCCAATCAATGAATTCCTTTTGAGTTTCACTCTTCTTCTTGATATAGAAGGTCCAAGTGTATCTTGTATAATCATCAACAATCACCAAGCAATATTTCTTGCCACCAAGGCTTTCATAAGTAGGAGGCCCAAACAAATCCATATGAATGAGTTGGAAGGGCCTCGTTGTATTGATTGTTGTCACTTTGGGATGGTTCTTCTCATGCATCTTTCCGGCAACACAAGAGCTACAAGGACGATCTTTGGAAAAATTCACTTTTTTTAGTCCTTCCACATGCTCACCCTTCACAAGTGTTTGCAAGTTTCTCATACCGACGTGGCCCAACCGGCGATGCCAAAGCCAACCCACATCAGATTTAGCCATTTGACTTGTGGAAATATGTGTAGTTTCTTTCGAGAAATCCACTACATACATACGGTTTTCCACAAATCCAACAAAGGCTACTTTAAGAGAAATTGTGTGAAGGATAAGCACATGATACCGTCCAAAGACAACAGTAAAGTTGCACTCGCAAAGTTGCAAAACGGAAAGTAAATTATAACCAAGGGACTCAACAAGGAGGACTTTCTCAATGGATGTATCCGGAGAAATGACCACCTTGCCATGTCCCAATACCTTAAGTTCGGACCCATCCCCAATCGTGACATGAGATACCTTGAGTAGTTGATACATTAAGTCACTTAACACTTCTTTGCTTCCGGTCATATGTGCGGAGCAACCGCTATCAATAAGCCATGATGATCCTCTGGAAGCACATACCTACAAAGAATTAAGTCCTTGATTAGGTACCCATGTTTTGATGGGTCCTTTCTTGTTAGTCACAAGGGTCTTGGGAACCCAAATAGAAACATGATAATCACTACCATATGAAGTGCCAACATATTTTGCATAAACATGTCCATCATTAGATTTCAAAAGCACATATGATGGATTATATTTTCCTGCAAAATTGTTGTGAGAAGATGTGTTCTTAGGAGCAATGCTTTTAGCAAGGATATCAAATTCATCTTCATCATTAGCCAACTCCCCCTCCTTCACAAAAACAATAGCATTAGTGGAGGGAGTTGACTTCTTCTTCTCATTGGTCTTCTTGGATGAGAATCCAAATCCAAGTCCTTCCTTACCCACAACTTTCCTTTGATTTCTCAAAAGATCATTGAGGTTCTTTTCTCCTTGGATGCAAGAGACTAGACCTTTCTCAAGTTGAGCCTTCAACCTATTGTTCTCCAATATGAGAGATGCTTTGACACACAAGGGGTTAGTGGCACAAGCATTTTCATTTATATCTTATCTTGAGAGATGTCATGTGACTCCTTAAGAACCTTGAGCTCTCTTGAGAGTGCCATGTGAGCTTTCTCAAGATGCTCAAAATCTTAAGTAGTTCATTGTGACCATTCATAATGTTATCATTTTCATCCATAAATTCCTTAAGCTTACATAGTGCATGATCACGGTCACCCATCATTTTAGATAGATCTATAGTGGAGGTTTCCTCAATAGAATCTTTAAGGCATAGTGTATTATCTAGAGCTTCCTCAAGCTCTGCTATCCTATTAGCATCATCACGAGCGAAACCCTCAAGTTCACATATTCTTTCTTCATGTTCTTCAACTGAGACCATATGCATTACCAAGTTGAGTCATGAAAGCATCAAATGCAATTTTATTTTCACCTTCAAGTGATCTCATAATTTTGAAAGATTATTAGCATTTTTATCTTCAAGTTCCTCAACACAATTAAACAATGATGGAGTAGAGGAAATTGAGGGTCTTAGTGAGTGGGTTACCTTTAGAGATGTACCCTTGGCCAAAAGGCACTTGTGTTTGGTGGGACCTTTTTTGTCATTCGGAGTTGAAAAGAGAGAATCCAAAGAAGAAGGAATAACCCCAATTGCCATGGCCGCCATGCCGACTTGTCCTTCTTCATCTTCACTTTCTTCACCTCCGGATATGTATTCTTGCTCATTTGTCACCATTGCCCTTTTAGGTACCTTCTTCATGAAGTTCTTGTTCTTGGGAACAAAGTTGGTTTTCTTGATGAGCTTTCCTCCATTCTCAATTCTACTCTTGTAAGGACAATCCGCAACGAAGTGCTCACTATCTCCACAATTGAAGCAAGTTCTTGCTTTCTTCATACTTGAGCCTTCTTTTCCCTTGTTCTTCGTTGCATTTGATCTAAAGTCCCCTTTCTTCCACCAATTATGGTTGGCAAGCGCCAAACACTCATTGTGTGACACCCTCTTTTCCTTCTCGGATGGCACATAGGTGGATCCACCTTCATCACTTGATTCTTCCTCATCATAAGATGTTGCCTTCAAAGCAAGAGATACTCTTTTCATTCCATTCACACGAGCTAGAACATCTTACGAGGATTTCTTCATCATGTTCATGGTGACAAAAGGTACCCAAAACATCATTGGGAGTTAGTTCCATGTAATCCACTCTTGATTGAACATTCATCACCATGTTCTCATTGTATGGAATCAAGGTTTGAAGAAATTTTCCCTTGAACCAATCATCATCGCAATCCTTGAATCCAACATCCTTCATGTCCACAACGAGAGCCTTGAGTCTTCGATATACATCTTCCGGAACTTCTCCATCCTTCATGATGAAGTGATCAACTTGTCGTTGAAGAAGTGATTTCTTTGAGCGTTGCATGCTCACATTGCCATCATACATGGCAAGTAGATAATCCCAAGCTTCCTTGGCATTTCGGAGAGACCGGATGTGCTCAACACCTTCATTGACCATTGCCTTCTCGAGCATGTGCATTGAGTTGTTCGTCAATGATCTCACTTGAGGTCAAATTATTGACATCCTTAGGATAGTATCCCCTCTCAATGATTCTCCATATTTGCATTGAAGAGCTACACACATAAGACTTCATGGAAGCTTTCCAATTAGTAAAACGGGTCCTATCTACTAAAGGTGGATTACCAAGATTGTTCACATGTGGGTGTTGGACATTAGGAGCAATATTATAAACATGTCCAAATTGATTTGGTTTTTCATTTTTAGATGAGTGTTCTTCACCTTCTTTATAAGGAGATATGGGACTACCATTTTCATCTAGAGAGGGGCTTTCATTTGCATTGCTAGATGTAGAGGCAAGTTTAGTTAGTAGTTCCTCTAACCTATCCATCCTCTTATCAGATCTTTCCCCCATGGACTCGACTTGCTTTTGAAGCAATTCCATGGGAGTGGGATCCCCCATCCTCCTCTTTAGGCGGTGAAGCCTTTAATAAAGAGACGAGGCTCTGATACCAATTGAAAGGATCGATGAGGTTAACTAGAGGGGGGGGGGGTGAATAGGTTAACTACAAATTTTACTTCTTTTTCGTTTTAATTGAGTATTGCTCAAATATAAGTTCTCTAGATTATGCAACTAGATGAACAACCCTATATGTTGAGCAAACTACTACTAGCACAAGATATATAATGAAATAAGCTAGTAGCAATTAGTAAAGGTAAGTTGAGAAATAACCAACAAGTTGACGCGGAGATTTATCCCAAAGTTCACTTCCCAATGGAACCAAAGTGAAGCACCGAGTAGCCTTAATATGGCACACCGTATCTCCGATGTGTCTTGCCACCGATGTGGCGAGACACTTGTCACTATGTTGCCGTTGAGGTTGACAACTAGAACCTTTACAAGGATGAAGCTCACTCCACAAGTTGGAGGGTCTTCACCAAATGCACCGAGCCGCCAAGACTCGATTCTCAAGGCCGGGGCACACACCACAACTCAATTGGTGGCTCCCGGCAAAGTCTTCATAGCTCCGAAGGACCACAACCTCTTAGGGTTCCAATGAACTCAAAGAGTAACAAGCCCCCTCTCACAAATCAAGGGGGAAATCAAATCGGTTTGGTGGAAGTGTAGATCTAGGTCTCCTCTCTCAAATCCCCAAAGGGCTAAGTGATTGAGTGGCTAGAGAGGGAGATCTATTGATTTGAAGCTTACAAACAATGGAGGTGTTCTTATTTTTGGTCGTGGTAGTCGTCTCGAGGTAGATGGAGGGGTATAAATACCCCTCCCCGAAATTGAGCCATTGGGGCCTGTAGGATGCCCGGTCTGGTGGCCAGCCTAGGCCGACCGGGGGTCCGGCCACAGATCTTCATGCAGGAGCAAACAGGGCAGCCGGCCTGTGGACCGGCCAGGGCCGGCTGGGAGGCCGGCCGCCCCCCAGAGCCGCCCGGCCTGTGGACCGGTCAGGGCCGGCTGGGAGGCCGGCCGCCCCCAGAGCCGCCCGGCCTGGTGCCCGGCCTGGGCCGGCCTGGGGGCCGACCACTGATCATTATGCCAGGGACAAGTAGAGCAGGCGGCCTGTGGATCGGCCTGGGCCGGCAGGGAGGCCGGCCACCTCCCAGAGCCGTACGGCCTGGTTCCCGGCCAGGGGCCGGCCTGGGGGCCGGTCACCCACCAGACATGCCCGGCCTGGAGCCCGGCCAAGGCCGGCCTGGGGGCCGGTCACCCACCAGACATGACCGGCCTAGGCCGGCCAGGGGGCTGGCCAGCCTGCTGCAACGCCATCCTTTATGTTCCATGTCCGACAACCGGCATTTCTTCCTTTTTGCGTAGATGGACATACACTAGTATCCTTTTGATGTAGATAATCATATTTCCTGTGGATACTAAAGAGTATGTTAAATACTTCCAAGTGTTGTGATCAAACATCAAAACAAGATTAACGGACAATGTCCTTTCAGGAACAAGTCCCCATTTTTGTGTATCGTTTGTGCTAGTTGTGGTGTTTTCACCGTTTGGTGGCTTCCGCTTGTATGTTCGTGCCAGTCTATGTTGAATAAATGAAATAAAGGAGCCGTATGCATCTTTTCGATGCAGAGGCTAGGGTAACCCCATTTCTAAAAAATAATACCATGAGCAACTTGAGATATGCAGATGCACACATCAAAATTAATAAAAGAAAAAAATTAAAATCTAAGCCCCATTGAAACCAACATCGACATCAACCACTGCCCTGACCACACACAGACCGCGAGAAGGTCTCTAAAAGCACCACATTCAGAATGGTAATGACATGCAAGTGCCACCGTCGCCACATCGAGTCAAGAATAGATCATGAGTTTTCACCCTAAGATCCGCAGAACTGAGAAAATTTCATGCAATGCCTCCAGCAAGGTAAAAATAAATCATGATTTTTCACCCGAAAAGCAGAACTAAAAAAGTTTCATGCAATGCTTTCAGCAAGATAATCATGTCAAAACACTGCCATTGCAGAGCATGACCGACTAAGGTCACACCAAGGGTTTTCACCCTGGAGCTCCAGTCCCGGCAGAGAATTAGCTCTAGCAAAACTCAACGACCATGTGATGTCTCATACACTTAATCACCACCTTCATTCCTTCTAGGCCTTGACAATGCTGAACACAGACATACGCTCAAACTCATGTACGTGTTGTGTGGCAAACCACTCGGTAACAAATATGCATAAGCCTCATGCACGAGAATCATACATCATGACATCTCAGAACGTCCTCACCCTGAATATGGGCCTTTCAACCAATGCTTACACGTGCACAGTTTTGATGTGCCACGACCAAAAAATTGCTCTTGTATGAACTTTTTGACGATCGACGACGAGACTACCAGGCATCGCCGAATCTCACGTTACTTGGGAAAAGGAGGACCCCCTTCAAGAAAGACTTATTTCTCCAATTGCCACCGCGATTGCACACCAATCCCAATGTACCGGATGGAACGACATGAAGCCGTAGTTTCCTTCCTTAGACTGGGACACATCCTTACCGCGAGTCACTATCGCTGCCATGGTTGGTGTCTCCATCTTCGATCTTTTTTCTGATACCGTACATTTCGCCGTAGTCATTGTTTCCCAGATCCACAGGCGGCCACCGCACTACCCTTACAACCGATGCAACCATGCCATCACCAAAAAACTCCAGGACCGCCGTTGGCTCATTAGCAGGAGGAGATGGAGGCTCCGTCCTTCTGCGCAGCCAAGTTCCTGGCGCCGGTGGCCATGTGATCTGGGGGCGGCTCCTTCCGTGTGTCCTCCTCCTCCCTTGAAGCAGTTCCGTCGTCCTCGACGGCAGGTGAGGCATCTCCTTCTCCCCAACCCTAAGACCGAATGAGGACTCCGCCCTAGTGTAAAATGCCATCTTGCGCAGCTTGTACTGATTTTGATAGCATCTTGACAGTCCAAGTATGTTATAGATTTACTGCAAGAATTGGTTCATATTGGTTTGAGTATACTTTTCTTGCACAAGGTTAGACAGTAGTTGAAATAGACTTCTAAATCTTTATTTATTTTTCGGCACGGATATGAACTTTCAGAATATTGGGCCTCATTATGTTGTGTAGATCCACTCAGGCTGGTCTGATGTTGGATTTAGTGATATAAATCTGTGATTTCTTAATAATTGACGTGCTGACCTGCAGTCATTTGATAACGACTTCCTAGTGTTGCCTTTCGTACATAGACATCATGATGTTCTCTTCTAGAGATTTACTTGTGTGCAAAGTGATATGTCTATGTTTGCTAAGCTAGCTAATGGTTGATGCATTTATGTGATGATGATGCTTGCATGTCTGTGTCTCCTCTAGATGTTACCACATTCACATAAGTCATTGTAATTTCAGTTAAGTAAATTTGCAGCATAATTTGGATAGGGAAAATGAAAACGCAGTGTTGCTTTGCTATAACCACATAAATATTTCTTTGCATGAATGAATGCTCTTAGTTATACAACTAGGCTCAATTTATAAACAATGCATATATGTATGGCTAGGTTCCTAATTAACTACACAATGAAGTTCGTCATGGGCAACTCTCTTAAGCGAGTGTGTTACTTCGTATCTGAAACTGTACCAGATTATTGATGATTATTTTAAACAAAAATACATGGTGTCATGCATTTTTATGACAAGAGAATGGCCGTGGATCCTCGGTCATTCTCTATTCGGACAGACTCTTGCGGTGCCATCAACTCTGAGTTGACAAACAATTTCATTTGGTTTTTAATTTGTATCTCATCTCAGATGACATGGAGAAGCACCCCCATCTCAAGGACTTGCAAGCACTTGGCCCCTTGGAGGTCTTCCGCGCGGACCTGTGGACGATGGATGCTTCGACGACGTCATAGCCGGCTGCGACTATGCCTTCCTTGTCGCAGCTCCGATGAACCTCAACGCAGAGACCATAAGGTAGGCAATCAAGCGCCTGACTGATACGTGTCAAACGTATCTATAATTTTTTGAGTGATCCATGCTAATTTTGTGATGTTGTCACATATTTCTATTATCATATCACATCATTTTATGCATTTTGTTGGACTAACCTATTGACAAGATGCCCATGCTAGTTCCCTGTTTTTGCTGTTTTTGTGTTTCAGAAATTTACTTCTGGAAATATTCTCGGAATTGGACCAAAATTTACGGAGATTATTTTTAAGCCAAGACGAAGACGGAGACTGAAGGGCGACCTGGGGGGCCACCCAGGGGTCACAGGCGGGTGGCCTGCCGCGGCCCCCTGGACCCGCGGGTGGGGCCCCCCCTGCCCCTGGGCACCGCCTCGGCCCTCTCCGACGCCTATAAAATCCTAAAAGCCCTAAAAACGACGGGGGCGGCCATTATTTTCTAGAAAAGGTCATCCCGAGACGCCGTCACCCGTCAAACCCTAATCGGGGGTGATTCTGAAGCAATCCTGGCACCCTGCCGAGGGGATATCGATCCCGGAGGGCTCTTCATCGCCATGCCTTCCTCCGGGATGATTTGTGAGTAGTCCACCTTGAACCTTGGGTCCATGGCAGTAGCTAGATGGTAGTCTCTCTCTCGTGTGCTTCATGTATTATGATCTTGTGAGCCGCGTAACATGATCAAGATCGATTATTGTAATGCTATGTATGTGTTTGCTGGGATCCGATGGATTATAAAGTTATGATCAGATTGTGCATGATTCTTATATGTTGATTTATGCTATTGCATGCTCTCCGATGTGCGTAGTTACTTTGGCCAAGTGATTGTGTGTATCTCCAAGAGAGAGTATTTATGCTAGATAGTGGGTTCATGCCCCCTTTTGTTCCTGGGCACGAGTGACAGAAACGTCTAAGGGCGAGGGTGTGTTGTTGCTAGTAAGGGTAAAACAACGGTGTTAAAGTCTATTTTGATATTTAATATTGCTTACATCATGCGCTTTACTTAATGCAAATGTCCGTTGCTTGCAACTTAATACCGATCGGTGGCAGGCTGGATAGCGATCCACGGTGGACTTTTTAGATAAAGATGCAGTTGGACTCACGGTCTTTGTTCATTGTCGTGATGCCTACTTAATATTATCATGTTCTCTTTGTCATAGCTAGATTAAGTTTGTGTATAATCTTGTCAATTGCCCAGCTGTAATTTGTTTACCCATCACATGAATGTTCTATTTACTCGAGAGACTCCACTAGTGAGCCCATGGCCTCCGGTCCATCTTTTTACATTGATTGCAACCTTTATTCATCACTTTTCACCATCATACTACTCCTCTGGTACATTTTCATAATTCATCTATTTCACTATACAATTAACCGTTTGTTTTTCTGCGAGACCGAAAGATTGACAACCTTTCCGCCGTTGGAGGCAAAGTATTTTGGTTGAGTGTGTGCAGGTCCGCGTCTGTTGAAGATTAAGCGCCAGAGATCTTCAACATTGACTTTGTTGTTGATTTCAAGGTTCTACTGGTTCGATAAACCTCGGTTCGTTATCGAGGGAAAACTGCTGCTTGCTACATCTCCGCCTTCGCTTAGGGCACCACCCAACTCTTCATCAGTAGCAATCACTGACCAAACTTATAAGTTTTTATGTCGACTGATTATCTCACACTCAGTACATATCTGCTTTGATTTGGTTATATGGTAGTAGAAAGAAGTGATCGAGCTGGCCGTGAAAGGAACCCTTAACATAATGGGATCGTGCGTGAGGGCGGGGATGATGAAGCGTGTGGTCCTGAATCCGGAAATTCTCAGCGGCGGACGTCATTGGCTGGCCTCTGCTGCAAGGTGACGGCCATATGTCCTGGACCGACGTCAAGTTCCACAGAGCAACCAAGATCGGCGGCTACGCATGCAGATTGACACACATACACATTTGTAGTCTTTCAGTGCTGGATGAAACGATGACGTGGTTGGGTTCTGTATCGCAGGCCTACCATGTGTCGAAGGTGCTTATGGAGAACACAAAGTGGGCTTTGACGCAGGACAACGGCATCAGCCTGGTCACAATGTGCTCCGTCATGACAGTGGGCGCAGAGTCGACAATGATGGTCCATACAAGCGTCCCAGGCGTCCTTTCTTTGCTAACTGGTGACCCAGATGGAGTCGGTGCCGACTCTGAAGCTAGGTAATTCAACTTCAACATGGCTAGGAGTATGCCTCATGTAGAAAGGTTGGCTCATTCTGTAAACTTGGATCCAAAGGCCGCGATGTGAAGACGAAAGGGACCTAGACAGTACTTGGGTCCTGGTCCGACACAGCGAGGGAAGACTTGCCTAGTTTAGAATAAGTGTTGTATTAGTTTGGTGGGTGAGTAGGGCTTCAAGTTGAAAACACGCTGGCTCGACTATATTACGTATCACGCTTAAAATCGGCCTCCTTCGCAACCCTGCGGTGCATCACCCGTGCTCGAGGGTATACAGTTTTTGTTCAGATAGACGTGGACAAAGTGCCACTTCAAATATTAGATGTATGCATATGTGTTTTTGTGTTTCTCGGTAGGTGTGACGGTTATCTTTGCAAGCTATTCATAAATTTTGTTCATTTATGCTTTATTTGGGGATTTCCAGGTTTTAGTCTTTAATTTGCTCAAAATATGGATTTTGTATAAGCATGCTTTGGATAAATCTTTGCAAATGGTGTTTTTATGGAGTGTCTTTTCTCGTGTAGAACTAGGTGATTCGACATTCTTTGAATAGTTCATTGTAGAAATTGGATTATTCAAGGTATATAGTAAAATGTAGTTTTGTTCTCTAGCAATACAAACATGTTGCTTGAACTTAATATTGTGTTTTTTTTTTTTTTTGATGGTGCTTGCTAAACAAGAAACTCTATACATCAAAGCACTGATACAAGCCCAATAAAAAGCTGAATACAAATAGATAGAAGCCCACTCTCAAACTCTCAAGTTAAGTAGAAAATCTGATGGATTTTAAAATATATTGCTGAAATCATATTAGTTAAAGTGTAAGTAAAATATAAGTTTTTCTCTAGCAACACAAACATGTTACTTGAACTTAAGGTCTACGTGATATTTTGTTTTTTTTCCCCTCGTTCCTAGTAAACTAAGAGACCCATCGACAGCAAACCCAGATACAATCGAAAAACAAGTTTAAATACAAACAAATACAAGCCATTCACAAGTTATAGGAAATTACAATAACAATCAAAGCCCGGAACAATACAAGAGTGAAAGGGAGGAGGGATTTCGGCTCACCACACACACATGTGGGTGATATCAATCAACCGAGAACTAAGTGAGTTCTCGGTCAGCCGAGCCCTACGAGTATCCCTTGATTATTTATTTATGCAACAACACGCTGGTACGTACATGCATGCATACTTGGTACGTAGCCTAGTACGGCGTCTGTCCGGCCACGGGAGGCGGGCTGTAGCTGCAGATGATAAACACGCCGATGTTGCCATCACAGATGACAGCGCCGCAGCCGATGGCCTTGCTGTCCCTCCACACCAACTGCAGGTATTCATCGCACGACTGGTCGGCAGGTGTTGGTGGCGTGGTCCTAGTACTGCTTCCCCGACGCCCAATAAATCACTGCGTCCACTGCTTTCCAGTCGGTGCCCGGGGCCCGAAAGTGGGCGACCCTCTGCCTCTGGAGAGAGTACTAGCTGGCAGTCGGCGGCGCTCATTTCGTTGTGGGCGGTCGGCATGTCATCGGCCCCGGCCGTTTTGGGCGGTGACGACCATGGCAAACGCGAGAGCTAAGAGCAGCGCTGCAGCTAGCTTCGGCGAGGACTCCATCGCTAATATGTTTGGCTTACAAAATGGAGAAAATAAGTGGATGTGGTGGTGATGGATGAGATTGGCTGCTAACGGGAGGTGTGTATTTATACGAGTGCATAAGCTCGATGGGTAGCCTTCTGTAGTTCTGTAAGCAGCAAAGGTTGGGGTTACCGAGTTATATACTATACTTCAATTCAATCAATAGGAAAAAATAATATGTTGTGTGCTGGGCAAATTCCAATGATCGAAAAATCCATTCCAATGAGTAACCGGAGGTCTCATGGTTAGGAAAAAGTAACCGGAGACCTAATTACAAAAACTTAACATGTCTTGAGCCATCCCATTGCTCATGCTGCTCCGGGTTGGTACGTGTGAGTGACGATCGTGGCTACCTTCCAAGTTCCAACTCTGCCGTTCGCCCGTTCCCTTGTTTTCTTTTTTGATTGATTGTTGAGGAGCTAGAGTGCACCTGGTCTTTTCCGATTTATTTATTTCAAGTACATAGATCAGCAGCTATGTATGTATTGTACATACGCCAAGCTCCATGGAGCTCGGTTTCCTATTAAAATTTGAATCCGAAAATTTTTGTTTCAAAAAATTCTGAAAAAATCAGAGTTGTAGACAATACATTGATCCACCATTGTGAAAATTTCAAGACCAAATTCGTATTATTAAGAGCTACACAAAAAGACAATCTGGAAATTTTCAAAATTTTAAGACTGTGCACTGTTCACCGATTCAGATCTGCCGATTTGTCTTTTTTTCCCAGATCAGAATACAACGTATTTGGTCATGAATTTTTTACAATGGTAGATTAATGTATTATCTACAACTATGATTTTTTTTCAGAATTTTTCGAAAGCAAATTCGCAGATTCAATTTTTTTTAGGAAACCGAGCTCCATGGAGCTCGGCCTCCATATCGCCGCGCTCACTTCTCTCCTCTGTCTTAAGTCATACTTTTTTAACTTTGACCAATTTTATAGTGAAACGTAACAACATTTATGACACTAAATTAGTATGAGTAGATCAGTTTTGAAATGTAGTTTCATAATATACTGATTTCGTATCATATATGTTGGTACTAATTCTATAAAATTGGTCAAAGTTAAGAAAACTTGACTTAAGACAAAACCTCGAACTACACTTATTTGAGAACAGAGTGAGTACATACCCTAAATGAATAGGTGCTACTGCACAAGCTAGCTTGACGGTGCAGCTAATTAAGATTGGAGTTGTAGTATACTACTCCCTCTGTTACTAAATATAACTTTTTTTCTAGATTCGAATTAACTAGACGTATTTTAGTGTGTCTATTCACTCATTTTTAATTTGTATCTACTCCATAAAAAAAATTAAAACATCGTATATTTAAAAACGGAGGGAGTGGTTCAAGGCTAAAAATAATATGTCGAACGAGTTGTATGTACTGGGCAATTCCAATACATATGCCCGGTTGAAAATTAAATTGAATCAGTAACCAGACCTCATCGTTGGGAAATAGTAACAACAGACATAATAGAAAATTCTAACAAGTGCCGGTGTGTTTTGATTAGCTTCTATAGCCGTCCTGGTCATGGTGTGTGTTTGCTGAAACTCAGTTCGGCTTAGGGTTGGCTCATCCCGATCTATATCTTTCTCCCTATATACCATGTCGGTGGTCGAGTACGATCCACCATCATGGGAAAGGACGCCGGCACCGGGTCTTCCAATCTCCGTAGTGTCAAGCTGCTGACGATGGCGGTGCTACCCTGTGTGCAGCCTGACAATGGCTTCTTGTTGGAGCGTTCAAGACAACACCACCGTACCTGCCCACATTTACCCCCTTGACGCGCTCTTCTCTTCATTAGGTTGGCGAAGCCACCTCAAGACTAGGGCCGAGGGGCTGCTCATGAATGTGGTGGAGTATTACTCAGATATTCATCAGCTCTCGGAACTCACATCGCTCTGAGTCACTCTGCAGACGCCAGCCACGTCGTTGTCTACACGGGTACCACGCCCAGGGGCGGATACGAGGGCGAGCAGGGGCTAGACCCCCCCCCCCCCCCCCCCCCCCCCCCCCCCCCCCCCCCCCCCCCCCCCCCCCCCCCCCCCCCCCCCCCCCCCCCCCCACCCACACACACACACAATTATTGGCCCCCCTCACCGTTGGTACTAGTATGTATAGTAGTTTATGCACTAATTTCTATAGCTTTTTTTGTTGAGGGGAACTAATTTCTGTAGGTAATCATCGTTTAAGCCCAGCACAATACTAGTCCATAGCAAGCAAAGCCCAACCGGCAACGAAGAGCCCATATGCACACGTTCACCATCATCGTGTGTGTGGTGGCTTATGCCTTGATTACAACGAATTGGCTCTGTTACGAGCGCGCAATCGGTCGCGCGAATCTTCGCGTCGCGAGGACCCGGCTGTTGACTCACCCTTTTCCTTTCTGCTAATTGGACGCTTTCCCGAGCTGGTCGATCCGTTATACCTTCTAGAGTAAAATGCATCATTAGTCACTGAAGTATTTCGGAGGGAGCAGATTGGTCATTGTAGCCTCGGAATACGCTGTTACGGTCATCAAAGACGCGCTGACGGCCCAACTACGGTCACTCCCCACGTCTCAGCGGTGTACTGGGCGACGTGGCAGTTGGAGGACCCACACGTCAGGGCAGCTGAGGACGGCGCGGTGCGGTGCTATGCAGTTTCGCGTGGAAGGAGGGGGGTAACCGTAAA